>OZ005740.1:151006944-151186025 GCA_963930735.1 Dioctria linearis | reverse complement strand
GGACTCGGTAAACAAAGTATCTATATTGCAGACAACATCTGCTGCCTACTTTTTCGTTGATATTGTCCCGGAATTCCTGTGGACTTGTGCTGTAGTTTGTATGTGCGAGGGGTTGCCGAAAACGACCCCCCGCTGCATCCAGTTTCCTTGTCTGGATGCTGATGAAGTTTTGCTATCTCTCCTCTTTGCAGATGGCGATCTAGCCGAGATATTGGCATTATTATATCTCGGCGGTGAAGTCCGACTTTCGCGGAATACTGGCTGCTGCCAGTTCCTATTTTGAGGCTGTCTGTCAGCCGTGTTTGTTGGTGGAGTATTGTTGAACTTCTGGAAATTATTTCGATTTCCCTGATTGTCGTTAAATCGGGAATTATTTGCAGCTCTTGTCCTGGATTCTTCAATAGAATGGCCCATCCGATGGCAATATCGAGAACTAGGGACCTGTGACGGATATGTAGCATTCTTAAAATCTGGAGGACGTTGAAATTGCGAATGTGTTTTTCGGATGGTGTTAAAATTTTTCATAGATCGTTATATGACTGGGCATTTTGAAGCAGCATGCCCTAGTCTATTGCATTTGAAGCAACGTAAGTTGTTATTTATACTTTGAAAGGAATTTTGATTAACCTTGTTATACGTTTGAAAGTTGGGTTGCTTCTGCTCCATACGTAATGAGTGATCTAGAATAGGTGATTTTAGTGCAGAGATGGATTTGTCGGAATGTACCTTAGCCAAGGTCTGTAATTGTGGATTGGATAACCCATCTTCAATTGCTCTTACAGCCTGACATTCATTATCTTTTAACAAAGACCGTAGGAGCACCTTGTCCGTTGTATAGGAATGTGTTGCTTCGTTTAGCTTGGACAGTGTTGTGTTTAATCTCTGCAAAAAGTCTTTTACACTTTCCTCTCTTCTTTGTCTGGAGTTAGTCAATTGAGATTGTAGTGTGGCTTTAGGGGTTTTGACTTCGAAAGTTTGAGCCAATAGCGATTTTAATTCAGACCAATCTGATATTTGGTTGTACCTGAATACATCATACGCGTCGGCGAATAGTTTACTCCTTATTAAACTAAGGAGGGAGTGCTTTTCGTTCGCCGTCGATGCCGTCGCGTATATATCATCACTACTTGAAATGAATTTGTGAAGATCTTTGAGATTACCATTAAAGTTGGGGATTAACGATCTAGCTTCTGATAGAAAGACGGTAGATTGGTCTCTAAAGGAGACATTATGATGATGGTCTGAGAAGTTATGTGTATTATTCGATACGTTTTGGATTCGAGAGTCCAATTGCTCTTGAAGGGCAATTATCGTGTCTGTGTATGATGTTTCTACCTCGGCGTAAACATCATTTTTGAAATAATCATGCTCCAAATCATTAGGGCCGGTATACGAAATTATTTCACTATGCGTTGTCTCAAAATCATCCCAGTATTTGTGTAATGAATTGATCTTTTGTGTCAGATATGTCTGGGTTGTAGTCGATAATGAATCAAAATTGATCGATTGTGTAATTCGTGATATAGACTTTTGCCTGTGATCCTGCAGCCTGAACCGTATTGTATTTGACTAATCTTTGTCTGTGTTGTCTTGGGTATCAGCTGCAGTTGTTTTCTGGGAAGTCTTTGGGGGGGGGGGGGGGTGGAATGTAAAAGGGTTTATTTGTGCGCTCCGTGTGGATTGATATGGACTTCAGCCTATCAGATAGAGTTACCTTGGTAAGATTATACCAGTCCTATGTTTTGTCATAGCATGACTGTTTGAAATAATCATGAGTTTCATCGAATTTATCATGATCCTGAATCAGGGTTTCAATTTTGTCAAATAAAGCCCACAGTTTTTCCAAATTTCGGAGTTTTTCAGAAGTGAAATCTGAAGTCCTTTTACTTTATTCGCTCTGTGATAATCGGCCAAAATTTGTTTAATTTCTGCCATTTTTGGGACTTGTGACAATCAAAGCTCATCGAAAGATTTATTTTCTTCATTTGTCATGTTTAAAAATTTATGAATTAAAATCGGGAAGAAGTTGCATAAATAAAATTAACGAAAGTCTACGAACGCACTACTCGCAGAGCAGAGGAAAGCTTGTGGAATAAAAACTTGTCCGTATATACTTTCAGTGTATACGTATGTGTCTGCTTTAGTAAAAAAAAAAAAATGGTTTTTTGAAGTGTCGAAAAGATTAGTTAAGTAGAATTCTGATTTTGTGTAGTCGTGTGTAATATGAAAAAATATATTCATATATCCAGGTGAAATAAAAATCGCTCTTTCCAATCAATATCTTCTCCTGATCGATAGGCGAATGGCGCTCTATCACAGAGGATCGAATATTGATTTTCCCGAAGTCCTCTGGCCAGCAAGCTCACCAGGTCTTACCGCAGAGGTCACTTCGTGGAATAGGAGATTTCAACTTCTATATTTAGAATCAAAATTTTCTCACACTAAACGAAAATTAACGAAGATCGAAAGTAATTCTTTTTCACTTTTTGAAATATAAAAATGTGTAGATAATCCTAAAATGTAAATGTGTAACCAACCAGGGAATATAAAAAAAAACAGAAAATATGCAAATATGTAGATATTCAGGAATAATGCAAGTAAGTATTTGGAAAATATATAAAATTTATAATAATTTGGAAAAGTGCAAATAGTTGGAAATGCAATAGTTAGATGTAAAATGTGGTTGATAGTTTATTTATTATCCACTATTGGCTTGTAGTTGCTGGAGAATGTTGATGATTGCGCTGGAGGTGTAAGATTTAATTTCCCTTTTGGCGTCTTCGTTGTTGCTATTGTTGAATTTAAATGGTATGGTTATAGTGAATATACGTCGTGCGTCCGGGACGACGATTTCTAGTAGTCTTCCTTCTTGAGGCAGGGATGAAGCGTCCTTGGGTCCCACGTTGGAGCACTCTGGCTCTCTAAACTACATAGTTTCCTCTAAGTACTCTTTTTTCAGTACCCGGGCTTATATTTTTTCTTTAATTTTTATTGTTTTTTTTTTTAATGTTGCCGCCAAAATGTTGATTGGAAATTTAATTTAATTTAACTTTTTATTATTATTATTACTATTCTTTACTTTTTAACTTCTTTTTATGATTCCTATATTTTATTGTTTTATATTCGGATATGATAAGAATTTTACCCACTTTGTTATATTTTTTAAAAGGCACTGATTTTTGTTTTAAAATAACCACTGCCACCAAAATATTATTTGTGGCAGATTTTATTGAATTTTTTTTTTATTATTTTCGGCACTGATTTATGTAGGTTCCGTTGCCACCAAAATGTTGTACGCAGTTGTGGGCCGTGCTCCGGGTGGAGAGCTCACAGCTTTTATAATAAAGAGAAATATAGAAGAACTCCCTTTTTTCCGATTTTTTATTTATTTACATCTCAAACACCCATTATGGGATTTTATTTTGATTTATAATTTATTTTTTTCACACAAAATTTTCTTATACTTAATCTTACTTTCAATTTTCTATAACACAAAACAGTTAGTATTCGATTTTCTTTGATTTTTTTTTTGTATACGCACAAATTTTCCTATATTCAATCTTATTTTCAATTTTCTATAACACAAAACAGTTAGTATTCGATTTTGCTTTGATTTATTTTTTTTTTGTCTACGCACAAATTTTTCTATATTCAATCTTATTTTCACTATAACACAAAACAGTTAGTATTCGACTTTGCTTTGATTTATTATTTTTTTAGTACACCGAAATTTTCCTAACTCGAAGCTTAACGCCGAACTTTACTAGGTAGATTTTAAAAAACAACTCCCCGAGGCTTGGGCAAATTGCACCCAGGTACCCATGATCGCTTTAAAAGCTCATTTTTTCTTTTTATTGTTTTCTCACGACGCGACGTTAAAAAAACGTACGTGAAAAAATGCCAAAGTTCTTCGATGCGAGCTATATGCATCAATGCCGTCTTGAAATAATAACTTTAAGAGGGCGCGAAACATTCTGATAATTGTAGGTATGTATGTACATACAATTAGATTGGAGGAAGTAAGTAATGTACGTATGCACACTGTACATACGGAAAAAAAGTAAGAAGACACTGTATGTAGGTAAGTGTGCATATGGTGTGAGTGGAATGTGTGTCTGATAACAAAATGAAATTTATGCTAAATTGCATTTTATTATAATATGGGAATGAGTTTTTTAAATGAAGTTTTGAAATGTGAATTGAAATGAATAAAATTATTTTTGCTTTCAGGGTCAAGTTATGATACATCAATATATTGTATAGGACAATATATTGATGTATTGACCTTATGGTTATGCTTCGGGGCATTGGGCACCTGAGTCACAACATCAAACGAACGGTGCATTGGCACCGTGAGAAGCCACAGAACCTTCGCAGAATACCTCTATTCTTATGTAGCTAAAGATCCGCAAGACTAGGATACATGAAATCCATATGCCATGTTCGTCTACAATACCATTCCTCATACGAGTACTAATTATACTTCACGCGAAGTCATTTACGGATTTCCAGCCGACATTTCAAACAAACCTAAATCATCTCCAGCCGTCTGCTATAATTTAGAACAATTATGCAAACGAGCAAAAAGCCCGACTACAACATAGCCATGCCCAACAAAGAAAAATCCAAATTGTAATACGACAGAAACTCCGTCCAGAAATCATTTATCATAGGGATAAAGTCTTAGTTAACAGCAGGGTTAGAGATAAAAAGTTCTCACCACTATAATCAGGTCCGCATGAGATCATGGAGATTATTTCCCCCGAAAATTCCACCATCAGAATCAATAATAAAAACAAAAGAGTCCATAATAGCGACTTAAAACTTTTCTCAGAGTGGTATCAACAGCTTCATCCATATCATTCTAAGCGAATAGTATTGTACCATCTACCAGGTTTCCAAAATGATGCGTATAGCATTAATTTTAATGTACATCCCTTTCGTCTACGGCTCAGGGATGAAAGGCAACCAGCTAAATGCCAGTGCTGGCAATTATTTCGAGGAAATTGGCAGAACTAATTTCTGCACCAACGAGTGGAAGATAGAGACATTCTACGACCTACGGAATTTCAAATCCGAGTTCAGCAATTTTCAGTTCATCGCCTAAAAAATTATAGCGACCTACCAGAAACTTATATTTGCAAATATAGAATATAAGGATCTGTTACTGGTCATCCAAAATAGAAAACAACCAGCACTTTTCAATGCTATAGGCTCAATTTTCAAGGCTCTTCTCGTCACATTAGGCGAAGATAATGAAAAGCTATATGATGAGCAAATTTAGAACCTTACTTTAAACTTAAACTCCCTCGTATCACTTATGAAAAGCCAAACTGCTATAGTCGAAGCATGCGCAAACATTTTCAACAAAACTAAAGCCGCAATTGAAAAGCAATTCCTGGTCATGCATAAAAAGTTGATATTAATACAGATAGCCTCATCATCAATAGAAAATAGAACACTTGATAACAAGAGATCAATAGAACTTGAATCTCTTATTTCCCTAGTTTCGTTAATGGAATTCATATACCAAAATACCCAGGCAGAATTAATAGATCTTCGAATGGAGTCAATGCATGGAAGATTTACAAATACAATGATGCTTCCCATAAATCCCAGAAACAATATATTATCACAAATTTAGTACAATTTCTGCGAATATTTTCAACAACAAAATAATTATAGAACTCAGAATCTCCATTCCTTTCAAGGAACCATATCAAATCTTTAAAACAATGCCATCGAATACAATCCTTAACGGATCGCTCGTATATATTGAACTATCAAAGGAATATATACTAATAGGCTACAATGGTGAGCACTATATTGAATTAACATTACAGGATATACATAATTACGCAACGTTGGACCATATGTACTTCTACTGCAAAATTTCATCCCCTATCCTAAACACAAATACAAGAATAAACCAATGTGAAGTAAATCTAATAAGGAAGGAAACTATTACACAACATTGTAAAACTCTGATCTTGCGACAGGACTATTATTGGACGGAATTATCACAACAAAACGCTTGGCGTTTCTCCCTTAAAGAATCCTTCCATATAGATGCCATCTGTCAACTCTGCCAACTCTGCAAGGAACAGGAACAATATATATATATCCCGGTTGTTACCACTGACTTATAACAATGGACTGAGCGATTTGCTATTTCATGTGGCACAAAAAATATTGTGTTTCTGTATATCACCGTTAGAGCACCCTTCAAAACGCTTACATAAAAAACATGTAAAAGTCAACCAATCAGATAAAATTTTACACCCGTAAATCGATTTAATTAAAAAAATATATTTTCTTGTGCCCAAGTGATATTTTAATCGCTTATAAGGAATTAAACTGATTTCGACTTTAATTTTCAAAAGTTATTCGTAACTGAATCCTGCTTATGGGCAAAAGAGATGGAACATGGTAAACACTATCTTTACCTTATTCCTTCTGAGGTGATTGCATCTGTAGCCAACATAAAAACATCAAATGGCATAAGCAAACGTTCCAGAATGCAATATTTTGTGTTGGTAGCTCCAACTCTGCCATAGGGCGAAAGAGAGAACTATAAAACTTGTGCCATGCTTTCCTATAGGAAAATGACAATACGCTCAGTCCATTGTTATAAGTCAGTGGTTGTTACGTACGAAGCAAGAAATTCATCTTGCAAGAACATAGTGCAAAAGTTTCCAAACTTAAAATCTACTTCACCCCAACAATAAACATTTCCAGTATTATACAGAATATAAGGTCCTTTCCTATGGAAACGCACATGAAACCAAATTTCTTATATGTTAAAACAAGATGTGTATCTAAAGAAAGTCCTAGAATCGATTCGCTCTAAAAAAGATCAAGAACTAATTCCTCTCAATTCTATAAATAATCACCATATTCACCATTATGCACTGACATATTTAACAGTGGCTTTAATTATCTCTGTTCTCTTTATATATTTGTATGTAAAATACAAAAAAATACAAAATCTGTGAATCTAGAAATATTATCTTCGAACATGAATTGGAAGACATACCTGAACCTGAACCACGAAAGATAAGCTTTAAATGGAGTACACCAGAGAACATATAAAACATACAATAACGAACGAAACAGTTACCAAAAAAAGTGACAAATCAAACAGAAAAACCGACAGTAACATCTTCATCCCAATTTTTATCGTCCTCAATAATACCCATCTTCATCCCAACAAAAATTTTGTAAACGAGGAGAAAAATAATATTTCCTATTCTTTTTCTGAATATATACCGAGTGTGATAGGGGAGCTCGAGAAACGAAAAAAATGTAATGAACAATTTTCAATTCCCCTAACGGTTTTCGAGGAAGTCGGCTTGAAAGGATATTCAACCTTCAAAGTACACGGTTTCTCATTTTTGCTTATATCTTTGAAACTACGCAACGCTGGATAGAGATCTAACACACATTTTAAAGCAGACAAATAATTCTTCAATTGAATAGTTTTGAAGACTTTACATAAGATAGTTGTCGAGATATCAAAACTTAAAGTGAGACTTTTCGCACGAAATATTTCATTTTTTGTACAAAAAGTCCAATAACTTGGAAATTTCTCTTATAATTTTTTTATTTTATTGCATTAGATAAAGCCTAATTTTGTCTTCTTTTAACTGTTTTTTGTTTCTTCTCTTTATCTTTCTCTACTCAAAAGATACTGAACCTAAAAGAGCAGCCCTTACTTTCCATGTTTATATAAAATTTTATGACTATTCACAAAAATGAATTATTGGATATGTGGCACATGTTATTTAGTAGGTCGGTTGCCACAATTTCACAATGCATTGCATAATAATCCTTAATTGCTATCTTAAAACTAACTACTGAACAATCAGGTAGAGAGTTGTATTGCCAGACATTGCGCTACTCTTACTCTGCATCTTTACCTAAAATCTTTTATGACTTTTGATTAAAATGGTTTAAAAGACGTTATGTACATATTATTTAAAGCTAGGTAGGAAGACTGCTGGAACCTTAAAGTACGTTAATTTTCCGAATTTACCCATCCCTAAACAATCAAATAGTTCATTGAATCTGAGTACCTGAATCGGCAATGGTGTAAATTATAAGTATCCTTTTTACGGTTCCGTAACCAAAGGGTAACAACGGGAACCCTATTACTGAGACTTCGCTGCCCGTCCGTCCGTCGCCAGGTTGTATCTCACAGACCATGTTTTTTCGGCTGTTTTTTCATCGTTTTATTCTCCTTCATTAATATTGTTACGAGCGTGGCCTTAGTTTGTTATTTAAAACACAATATTTCAGATATAATTCAAAAATTCTTTCTTTATTTAACTTAACTGTTTACTCTCACAAATTCGCACATAATTATCAAATCAACTCTTTATAGTTATCGCTAGTACTGTACTTATAATTATCGCAATCCAAATAGTTTACTTCATTCACTTCACTGTCTGAAATAATACTCGCCTCCTGGATGTGAGTAGCGCCGTATTTGTATTCTACAAATTATACTAGAACCTTCAAGAATATTCCGTTTTCCGAACCCAAGGTTTACGAAGGTGTCACTAGCCTAAAGTTGCTTCCATTTCCAACAGATGTCGCTTTTGTCCCTTTGTGGCACGTAGGACTGCCCCCTTCTTAAAATTGTTCGTCCCGAACAACAGGTGATCCACGGTCTTCATGCTCGCCGTATTTACACAAACGACCCAGGTTTTCCTTTTGCCTCTTGTACCACGCTGAATCCTGTATACCATGTTATTATTTCTAGTTTCCCACTGTTGTCGTAATTTTGGAAAACGTCTCGTGGCCGCGTGAACATCAGCTAGTCGTTGTCTGAGCTCGGTTGCGTAGTCTTCTGGTAACTTTTGTTCGTCTCTGGGTATACCATATTTGAGCTGGCTAGGTGAGCGCACCTCCTTTCCGAATATGATCTTTGCTGTCATCTTTGTCATTACGGCCTTTGCGCTTCTTATCATCACCTTTGTCTTTACCGTTTCCGATCTTCATTATACCCTTACCATCGTCATTATTAGCATACTTAGACCATTTACTTTTCATCTTTTTCTTTTTTCATTGTCCTCGTCTTTGGATTTCTTTCCTTTCTATTTTTGTCACCGTAGTCATCATCGTCTTTGGATATCTT
The DNA here is from genome assembly GCA_963930735.1 of Dioctria linearis. NCBI lineage: Eukaryota > Metazoa > Arthropoda > Insecta > Diptera > Asilidae > Dioctria > Dioctria linearis. The sequence continues at coordinate 151,176,886 of OZ005740.1, read as the reverse complement.
TCCTTTCTTCTTTCGACTGTCGTTATCGTCATCGTAGTCATCGGCATCTTTTTCTACCATCCGTCTGCCATGTATCCATTCAGGATTGTACGGACGTTGTGAAAAGGCTTCTGCATTTCCGTGGATATCTCCTTTGTGGTATGGAATCTCAAAGTTATGAGGTTGCAGTCTAGTCTCTCCTCGAAAAGCTTGCTCTATAGTGCGCCATCTTCTCCTTCTTCCTCTGATAATGGCATTCGTCCTCGTTTCATACAATCGTTTTGAAGTTGACCCAGTCTACTACATTTCCAGCATCGAAGGAGACCACGCGAAGGAGTGCTCTCTGATGACGGCATTTTGCTGCGAGTCTGCTGCCCCCCCTTCTTCTAACGCTTTCATTCGTCGGCGTTTTCTGCAGTCCCTTTGGAGGTGTCCCGGTCTATTACAATTGCAGCATCGAAGAACACCACGTGAAGGAGTGTTCTGAGATGACTGCATTCTATTGCCAGTACATTAATTATAACACAAAACAGTTAGTATTCGACTTTGCTTTGATTTATTATTTTTTTAGTACACCGAAATTTTCCTAACTCGAAGCTTGACGCCGAACTTTACTAGGTAGATTTTAAAAAACAACTCCCCGAGGCTTGGGCAAATTGCACCCAGGTACCCATGATCGCTTTAAAAGCTCTTTTTTTCTTTTTATTGTTTTCTCATGACGATAAAAACGTACGTGAAAAAATGCAAAAGTTCTTCGATGCGAGCTATATGCATCAATGCCGTCTTGAAATAATAATTTTAAGAGGGCGCGAATCATTCTGATAATTGTAGGTATGTATGTAAGAAGACACTGTATGTAGGTAAGTGTGCATATGGTGTGAGTGGAATGTGTGTCTGATAACAAAATGAAATTTATGCTAAATTGCATTTTATTATAATATGGGAATGAGTTTTTTAAATGAAGTTTTGAAATGTGAATTGAAATGAATAAAATTATTTTTGCTTTCAGGGTGAAGTTATGATACATCAATATATTGTATAGGACAATATATTGATGTATTGACTTTATGGTTATGCTTCGGGGCATTGGGCACCTGAGTCACAACATCAAACGAACGGTGCATTGGAGAGAAGCCACAGAACCTTCGCAGAATACCTCTATTCTTATGTAGCTAAAGATCCGCAAGACTAGGATACATGAAATCCATATGCCATGTTCGTCTACAATACCATTCCTCATACGAGTACTAATTATACTTCACGCGAAGTCATTTACGGATTTCCAGCCGACATTTCAAACAAACCTAAATCATCTCCAGCCGTCTGCTATAATTTAGAACAATTATGCAAACGAGCCAAAAGCCCGACTACAACATAGCCATGCCCAACAAAGAAAAATCCAAATTGTAATACGACAGAAACTCCGTCCAGAAATCATTTATCATAGGGATAAAGTCTTACTTAACAGCAGGGTTAGAGATAAAAAGTTCTCACCACTATAATCAGGTCCGCATGAGATCATGGAGATTATTTCCCCCGAAAATTCCACCATCAGAATCAATAATAAAAACAAAAGAGTCCATAATAGCGACTTAAAACTTTTCTCAGAGTGGTATCAACAGCTTCATCCATTTCATTCTAAGCGAATAGTATTGTACCATCTACCAGGTTTCCAAAATGATGCGTATAGCATTCATTTTAATGTACATCCCTTTCGTCTACGGCTCAGGGATGAAAGGCAACCAGCTAAATGCCAGTGCTGGCAATTATTTCGAGGAAATTGGCAGAACTAATTTCTGCACCAACGAGTGGAAGATAGAGACATTCTACGACCTACGGAATTTCAAATCCGAGTTCAGCAATTTTCAGTTCATCGCCTAAAAAATTATAGCGACCTACCAGAAACTTATATTTGCAAATATAGAATATAAGGATCTGTTACTGGTCATCCAAAATAGAAAACAACCAGCACTTTTCAATGCTATAGGCTCAATTTTCAAGGCTCTTCTCGTCACATTAGGCGAAGATAATGAAAAGCTATATGATGAGCAAATTTAGAACCTTACTTTAAACTTAAACTCCCTCGTATCACTTATGAAAAGCCAAACTGCTATAGTCGAAGCATGCGCAAACATTTTCAACAAAACTAAAGCCGCAATTGAAAAGCAATTCCTGGTCATGCATAAAAAGTTGATATCAATACAGATAGCCTCATCATCAATAGAAAATAGAACACTTGATAACAAGAGATCAATAGAACTTGAATCTCTTATTTCCCTAGTTTCGTTAATGGAATTCAGATACCAAAATACCCAGGCAGAATTAATAGATCTTCGAATGGAGTCAATGCATGGAAGATTTACAAATACAATGATGCTTCCCATAAATCCCAGAAACAATATATTATCACAAATTTAGTACAATTTCTGCGAATATTTTCAACAACAAAATAATTATAGAACTCAGAATCTCCATTCCTTTCAAGGAACCATATCAAATCTTTAAAACAATGCCATCGAATACAATCCTTAACGGATCGCTCGTATATATTGAACTATCAAAGGAATATATACTAATAGGCTACAATGGTGAGCACTATATTGAATTAACATTACAGGATATACATAATTACGCAACGTTGGACCATATGTACTTCTACTGCAAAATTTCATCCCCTATCCTAAACACAAATACAAGATCAAACCAATGTGAAGTAAATCTAATAAGGAAGGAAACTATTACACAACATTGTAAAACTCTGATCTTGCGACAGGACTATTATTGGACGGAATTATCACAACAAAACGCTTGGCGTTTCTCCCTTAAAGAATCCTTCCATATAGATGCCATCTGTCAACTCTGCCAACTCTGCAAGGAACAGGAACAATATATATATATATCTCGGTTGTTACCACTGACTTATAACAATGGACTGAGCGATTTGCTATTTCATGTGGCACAAAAAATATTGTGTTTCTGTATATCACCGTTAGAGCACCCTTCAAAACGCTTACATAAAAAACATGTAAAAGTCAACCAATCAGATAAAATATATTTTCTTGTGCCCAAGTGATATTTTAATCGCTTATAAGGAATTAAACTGATTTCGACTTTAATTTTCAAAAGTTATTCGTAACTGAATCCTGCTTATGGGCAAAAGAGATGGAACATGGTAAACACTATCTTTACCTTATTCCTTCTGAGGTGATTGCATCTGTAGCCAACATAAAAACATCAAATGGCATAAGCAAACGTTCCAGAATGCAATATTTTGTGTTGGTAGCTCCAACTCTGCCATAGGGCGAAAGAGAGAACTATAAAACTTGTGCCATGCTTTCCTATAGGAAAATGACAATACGCTCAGTCCATTGTTATAAGTCAGTGGTTGTTACGTACGAAGCAAGAAATTCATCTTGCAAGAACATAGTGCAAAAGTTTCCAAACTTAAAATCTACTTCACCCCAACAATAAACATTTCCAGTATTATACAGAATATAAGGTCCTTTCCTATGGAAACGCACATGAAACCAAATTTCTTATATGTTAAAACAAGATGTGTATCTAAAGAAAGTCCTAGAATCGATTCGCTCTAAAAAAGATCAAGAACTAATTCCTCTCAATTCTATAAATAATCACCATATTCACCATTATGCACTGACATATTTAACAGTGGCTTTAATTATCTCTGTTCTCTTTATATATTTGTATGTAAAATACAAAAAAAATACAAAATCTGTGAATCTAGAAATATTATCTTCGAACATGAATTGGAAGACATACCTGAACCTGAACCACGAAAGATAAGCTTTAAATGGAGTACACCAGAGAACATATAAAACATACAATAACGAACGAAACAGTTACCAAAAAAAGTGACAAATCAAACAGAAAAACCGACAGTAACATCTTCATCCCAATTTTTATCGTCCTCAATAATACCCATCTTCATCCCAACAAAAATTTTGTAAACGAGGAGAAAAATAATATTTCCTATTCTTTTTCTGAATATATACCGAGTGTGATAGGGGAGCTCGAGAAACGAAAAAAATGTAATGAACAATTTTCAATTCCCCTAACGGTTTTCGAGGAAGTCGGCTTGAAAGGATATTCAACCTTCAAAGTACACGGTTTCTCATTTTTGCTTATATCTTTGAAACTACGCAACGCTGGATAGAGATCTAACGCACATTTTAAAGCAGACAAATAATTCTTCAATTGAATAGTTTTGAAGACTTTACATAAGATAGTTGTCGAGATATCAAAACTTAAAGTGAGACTTTTCGCACGAAATATTTCATTTTTTGTACAAAAAGTCCAATAACTTGGAAATTTCTCTCATAATTTTTTTATTTTATTGCATTAGATAAAGCCTAATTTTGTCTTCTTTTAACTGTTTTTTGTTTCTTCTCTTTATCTTTCTCTACTCAAAAGATACTGAACCTAAAAGAGCAGCCCTTACTTTCCATGTTTATATAAAATTTTATGACTATTCACAAAAATGAATTATTGGATATGTGGCACATGTTATTTAGTAGGTCGGTTGCCACAATTTCACAATGCATTGCATAATAATCCTTAATTGCTATCTTAAAACTAACTACTGAACAATCAGGTAGAGAGTTGTATTGCCAGACATTGCGCTACTCTTACTCTGCATCTTTACCTAAAATCTTTTATGACTTTTGATTAAAATGGTTTAAAAGACGTTATGTACATATTATTTAAAGCTAGGTAGGAAGACTGCTGGAACCTTAAAGTACATTAATTTTCCGAATTTACCCATCCCTAAACAATCAAATAGTTCATTGAATCTGAGTACCTGAATCGGCAATGGTGTAAATTATAAGTATCCTTTTTACGGTTCCGTAACCAAAGGGTAACAACGGGAACCCTATTACTGAGACTTCGCTGCCCGTCCGTCCGTCGCCAGGTTGTATCTCACAGACCGTGTTTTTTCGGCTGTTTTTTCATCGTTTTATTCTCCTTCATTAATATTGTTACGAGCGTGGCCTTAGTTTGTTATTTAAAACACAATATTTCAGATATAATTCAAAAATTCTTTCTTTATTTAACTTAACTGTTTACTCTCACAAATTCGCACATAATTATCAAATCAACTCTTTATAGTTATCGCTAGTACTGTACTTATAATTATCGCAATCCAAATAGTTTACTTCATTCACTTCACTGTCTGAAATAATACTCGCCTCCTGGATGTGAGTAGCGCCGTATTTGTATTCTACAAATTATACTAGAACCTTCAAGAATATTCCGTTTTCCGAACCCAAGGTTTACGAAGATGTCACTAGCCTAAAGTTGCTTCCATTTCCAACACATGTCGCTTTTGTCCCTTTGTGGCACGTAGGACTGCCCCCTTCTTAAAATTGTTCGTCCCGAACAACAGGTGATCCACGGTCTTCATGCTCGCCGTATTTACACAAACGACCCAGGTTTTCCTTTTGCCTCTTGTACCACGCTGAATCCTGTATACCATGTTATTATTTCTAGTTTCCCACTGTTGTCGTAATTTTGGAAAACGTCTCGTGGCCGCGTGAACATCAGCTAGTCGTTGTCTGAGCTCGGTTGCGTAGTCTTCTGGTAACTTTTGTTCGCCTCTGGGTATACCATATTTGAGCTGGCTAGGTGAGCGCACCTCCTTTCCGAATATGATCTTTGCTGTCATCCTTGTCATTACGGCCTTTGCGCTTCTTATCATCACCTTTGTCTTTACCGTTTCCGATCTTCATTATACCCTTACCATCGTCATTATTAGCATACTTAGACCATTTACTTTTCATCTTTTTCTTTTTTCATTGTCCTCGTCTTTGGATTTCTTTCCTTTCTATTTTTGTCACCGTAGTCATCATCGTCTTTGGATATCTTTCCTTTCTTCTTTCGACTGTCGTTATCGTCATCGTAGTCATCGGCATCTTTTTCTACCATCCGTCTGCCATGTATCCATTCAGGATTGTACGGACGTTGTGAAAAGGCTTCTGCATTTCCGTGGATATCTCCTTTGTGGTATGGAATCTCAAAGTTATGAGGTTGCAGTCTAGTCTCTCCTCGAAAAGCTTGCTCTATAGTGCGCCATCTTCTCCTTCTTCCTCTGATAATGGCATTCGTCCTCGTTTCATACAGTCGTTTTGAATTTGACCCAGTCTACTACATTTCCAGCATCGAAGGAGACCACGCGAAGGAGTGCTCTCTGATGACGGCATTTTGCTGCGAGTCTGCTGCCCCCCTTCTTCTAACGCTTCCATTCGTCGGCGTTTTCTGCAGTCCCTTTGGAGGTGTCCCGGTCTATTACAATTGCAGCATCGAAGAACACCTCGTGAAGGAGTGTTCTGAGATGACTGCATTCTATTGCCAGTACATTCTGTCAGTACATTTTGAGTCTTGTTGCGTAACTGCAGGCGATATATTTGCTGCATGTGTTCATCTCCATAACGTAGTTCTATCGCCAGTACTAGTGAAATGAAATCATGCTTTCAATCTGTATAGTTTGTAATAACTCTGACGTAGGACCTCGAAGTGCTAATACCAGAGCTGTATCTTTGTCTGCATCGCTGCATCCATTTACTTCGGAAGCTGCCTCGAATTGTCTCTTGAAAATATGCCACGAACTTTGTCCATCAAATATTGGAGGTTTCATTCTTCCTGTACCGGATATTTCAATTCCTTCGTGTCAACCTCGACATGCTGTCGATGCTTTATCCTCTCCAAATCTGATTTAAAGTTATCAAGCTACTCCGTGACATTTTGTTGTACTTCCGACACTTGTAGTTTAACTTCCGACAGTTGTTGCTGAACTTCCAACACTTCCTGCTGGATTTCTTCAATTTTCACATTTTGTGTGTCTAATGAATTTTACAGAAAATTCGTCTGTTCCTCCAACCAAGTTTCTAGACAATTCTGTAAAGAAATCTTTTATTCATCCCAACGGGTTTCGAGAGAATTCTTTTGTTCCTCAAAAGCATTCTTTTGTTCCTCCAGAGATTTCTTTTGCTCATCTAAACGTGATTCCAGAGAATTCTTTTGTTCCTCCAGAGTTTTCTTCTGCTCATCTAAACGGGATTCGAGAGAATTCTTTTGTTCCTCAAAAACATTATTTTGTTCTTCCAAACGGGCTTCTAGTGAATTCTATTGTTCCTGAAAACCATTCTTTTGTTCCTCAAGAGCATTTTTCACTTACAAGGTTGAAAGATTCATTTGGGGCATTAAAGTACCCAAAACCTGTTCTATGTTCATCGCAGCCTCTTCTTCAGTTTGTGGTTCTTCCTCGAAAACGTATGTCTCAGGATTCTTTTCTTGCTCTATCAAAGCTTGTCTAAGTCGCTCGACTGGAACATTCTTTAGACCTGTCGTTTGCAATGACCGCTTCCCCAATTCCACTTTCAATTCCTGTATGCGAAGCTCCTCTAGTTTGCGTCCCATTCTTGCGTCTTTTGTAATTCACTTACAAAAATTATCTTTCGGAATTTTTACTCACGATTTCACAAAATGAATCACTCTTTGAATTTCAAAGTCAAATGCCACCACATTATTTCGCGATTTTATTTTACTTCTGACACCAGTTGTTACGAGCGTGGCCTTAGTTCGTTATTTAAAACACAATATTTCAGATATAATTCAAAAGTTCTTTCTTCATTTAACTTTACTGGTTACTCTCACAAATTCACAAATAATTACAAATCAACTCTTTATAGTTATCTCTAGTACTGTACTTCTAATTATCGCAGTCCAATTAGTTTACTTCGTTCCCTTCACTGTCTGAAATAAGACTCGCCTCCTGGATGTGAGTAGCGCCATATTTATACTCTAAAAATTATACTAGAACCTTCATGAATATTCCGTTTTCCGAACCCAAGGTTTACTAAGATGTCACTAGCCTAAAGTTGCTACCATTTTCAACAGATGTCGCTTGTGTCACTTTGTGGCACGTAACAATATTATCATAAGCAGGCATTTTTTTCACATGACAGCATTATTATTATTTTTTCAAACGACAGCATTATTTTTTCACATGACGCCTGCTCTCATTTGAAAAAATAAATAAAAAGTACATAGTGTTAAATTTTGTAAGATGGTACGGAAGCCTTCGTGTGCGAGTCCGACACGGACCTGGGCGGTTATTATTTTTTAAATAACAAACAATTGCCGATACAGGTACCATATTTTGTACAGGTCTATTGAAGAAATCTTATTTAAATACTCCCGTTAAAATTTCATCTATCATTCTTCACATTTCCGGTAAAATAAGCTACTGCAAAAGTGTTGGTGTTTTAAAATAGCGAGTTTACAATACAACTAAAGTTTTTTATTTACTTGCACAAACAGAAATGTTTTTGTTACTATTACTTTAGGACGTGGATCTCGAACTCCTAGTTCTATTTAAACGAAAAGCTTACTAATGTTTTTAATATCTACAGGTATTTTTATTCAAAGATGGCTTCATTTTCTAATGAGGAATATGCAGATATTTTATACTGTTATGATTTGTCTGATGGAAATGCCGTAGCATCGCAGCGTGTATATCAGGAAAGACTTCCCTTGAAAAGATTACCTGATCGGTGACTTTTTGTTCAAGATATGAGAGACCGGGTAATGGAACTTGTAACAGAAAATGCTGAATCATGTATCAACCGGATTGCTCTCATCACCGGTATTTCAACAACGTCTGTGTGGCGGTTATTATGCGATGAAAATCAACGACTATATCATTTTACTCTTATTCAAGAACTGCTTCCGCCTGATCATGAAAAGCGGGGGGAATTTTTTAACTGGATACTTGAACGGAACTTTGATTATTATACATTTCTTGAAATGATAATCTGGACAGATGAGAGACAGCTTACAAAAACTGGTTGTCTTAATTTCTGCTGGAGAATGTTGATGATTGCGCTGGAGGTGTAAGATTTAATTTCCTTTTCGGCGTCTTCGTTGTTGCTATTGTTGAATTTAAATGATGTGGTTATAGTGAAGATACGTCGTGCGTCCGGGACGACGATTTCTAGTAGTATTCCTTCTTGAGGCAGGGATGAAGCGTCCTTGGGTCCCACGTTGGAGCACTCTGGCACTCTAAACTACTTAGTTTCCTCTAAGTCCTCTTTTTTCAGTACCCGGGCTTATATTTTTTCTTTAATTTTTATTGTTTTTTTTTTTAATGTTGCCGCCAAAATGTTGATTGGAAATTTAATTTAATTTAACTTTTTATTATTATTATTACTATTCTTTACTTTTTAACTTCTTTTTATGATTCCTATATTTTATTGTTTTATATTCGGATATGATAAGAATTTTACCCACTTTGTTATATTTTTTAAAAGGCACTGATTTTTGTTTTAAAATAACCACTGCCACCAAAATATTATTTGTGGCAGATTTTATTGAATTTTTTTTTATTATTTTCGGCACTGATTTATGTAGGTTCCGTTGCCACCAAAATGTTGTATGCAGTTGTGGGCCGTGCTCCGGGTGGAGAGCTCACAGCTTTTATAATAAAGAGAAATATAGAAGAACTCCCTTTTTTCCGATTTTTTATTTATTTACAACTCAAACACCCATTATGGGATTTTATTTTGATTTATAATTTATTTTTTTCACACAAAATTTTCTTATACTTAATCTTACTTTCAATTTTCTATAACACAAAACAGTTAGTATTCGATTTTCTTTGATTTTTTTTTTTGTATACGCACAAATTTTCCTATATTCAATCTTATTTTCAATTTTCTATAACACAAAACAGTTAGTATTCGATTTTGCTTTGATTTATTTTTTTTTTGTCTACGCACAAATTTTTCTATATTCAATCTTATTTTCATTATAACACAAAACAGTTAGTATTCGACTTTGCTTTGATTTATTATTTTTTTAGTACACCGAAATTTTCCTAACTCGAAGCTTGACGCCGAACTTTACTAGGTAGATTTTAAAAAACAACTCCCCGAGGCTTGAGCAAATTGCACCCAGGTACCCATGATCGCTTTAAAAGCTCATTTTTTCTTTTTATTGTTTTCTCACGACGCGACGTTAAAAAACGTACGTGAAAAAATGCAAAAGTTCTTTGATGCGAGCTATATGCATCAATGCCGTCTTGAAATAATAATTTTAAGAGGGCGCGAATCATTCTGATAATTGTAGTTATGTATGTACATACAATTAGATTGGAGGAAGTAAGTAATGTACGTATGTACACTGTACATACGGAAAAAAAGTAAGAAGACACTGTATGTAGGTAAGTGTGCATATGGTGTAAGTGGAATGTGTGTCTGATAACAAAATGAAATTTATGCTAAATTGCATTTTATTATAATATGGGAATGAGTTTTTTAAATGAAGTTTTGAAATGTGAAGTGAAATGAATAAAATTATTTTTGCTTTCAGGGTCAAGTTATGATACATCAATATATTGTATAGGACAATATATTGATGTATTGACCTTATGGTTATGCTTCGGGGCATTGGGCACCTGAGTCACAACATCAAACGAACGGTGCATTGGAGAGAAGCCACAGAACCTTCGCAGAATACCTCTATTCTTATGTAGCTAAAGATCCGCAAGACTAGGAAACATGAAATCCATATGCCATGTTCGTCTACAATACCACTCCTCATACGAGTACTAATTATACTTCGCGCGAAGTCATTTGCGGATTTCCAGCCGACATTTCAAACAAACCTAAATCATCTCCAGCCGTCTGCTATAATTACGACAATTATGCAAACGAGCCAAAAGCCCGACTACAACATAGCCATGCCCAACAAAGAAAAATCCAAATTGTAATACGACAGAAACTCCGTCCAGAAATCATTTATCATAGGGATAAAGTCTTAGTTAACAGCAGGGTTAGAGATAAAAAGTTCTCACCACTATAATCAGGTCCGCATGAGATCATGGAGATTATTTCCCCCGAAAATTCCACCATCAGAATCAATAATAAAAACAAAAGAGTCCATAATAGCGACTTAAAACTTTTCTCAGAGTGGTATCAACAGTTTCATCCATTTCATTCCCAGCGAATAGTATTGTACCATCTACCAGGTTTCCAAAATGATGCGTATAGCATTCATTTTAATGTACATCCCTTTCGTCTACGGCTCAGGGATGAAAGGCAACCAGCTAAATGCCAGTGCTGGCAATTATTTCGAGGAAATTGGCAGAACTAATTTCTGCACCAACGAGTGGAAGATAGAGACATTCTACGACCTACGGAATTTCAAATCCGAGTTCAGCAATTTTCAGTTCATCGCCTAAAAAATTATAGCGACCTACCAGAAACTTATATTTGCAAATATAGAATATAAGGATCTGTTACTGGTCATCCAAAATAGAAAACAACGAGCACTTTTCAATGCTATAGGCTCAATTTTCAAGGCTCTTCTCGTCACATTAGGCGAAGATAATGAAAAGCTATATGATGAGCAAATTTAGAACCTTACTTTAAACTTAAACTCCCTCGTATCACTTATGAAAAGCCAAACTGCTATAGTCGAAGCATGCGCAAACATTTTCAACAAAACTAAAGCCGCAATTGAAAAGCAATTCCTGGTCATGCATAAAAAGTTGATATCAATACAGATAGCCTCATCATCAATAGAAAATAGAACACTTGAACACTTAATGGAATTCAGATACCAAAATACCCAGGCAGAATTATCTTCGAATGGAGTCAATGCATGGAAGATTTACAAATACAATGATGCTTCCAATAAATCCCAGAAACAATATATTATCGCAAATTTAGTACAATTTCTGCGAATATCTTCAACAACAAAATAATTATAGAACTCAGAATCTCCATTCCTTTCAAGGAACCATATCAAATCTTTAAAACAATGCCATCGAATACAATCCTTAACGGATCGCTCGTATATATTGAACTATCAAAGGAATATATACTAATAGGCTACAATGGTGAGCACTATATTGAATTAACATTACAGGATATACATAATTACGCAACGTTGGACCATATGTACTTCTACTGCAAAATTTCATCCCCTATCCTAAACACAAATACAAGAACAAACCAATGTGAAGTAAATCTAATAAGGAAGGAAACTATTACACAACATTGTAAAACTCTGATCTTGCGACAGGACTATTATTGGACGGAATTATCACAACAAAACGCTTGGCGTTTCTCCCTTAAAGAATCCTTCCATATAGATGCCATCTGTCAACTCTGCCAACTCTGCAAGGAACAGGAACAATATATATATATCCCGGTTGTTACCACTGACTTATAACAATGGACTGAGCGATTTGCTATTTCATGTGGCACAAAAAATATTGTGTTTCTGTATATCACCGTTAGAGCACCCTTCAAAACGCTTACATAAAAAACAAGTAAAAGTCAACCAATCAGATAAAATTTTACACCCGTAAATCGATTTAATTAAAAAAATATATTTTCTTGTGCCCAAGTGATATTTTAATCGCTTATAAGGAATTAAACTGATTTCGACTTTAATTTTCAAAAGTTATTCGTAACTGAATCCTGCTTATGGGCAAAAGAGATGGAACATGGTACACACTATCTTTACCTTATTCCTTCTGAGGTGATTGCATCTGTAGCCAACATAAAAACATCAAATGGCATAAGCAAACGTTCCAGAATGCAATATTTTGTGTTGGTAGCTCCAACTCTGCCATAGGGCGAAAGAGAGAACTATAAAACTTGTGCCATGCTTTCCTATAGGAAAATGACAATACGCTCAGTCCATTGTTATAAGTCAGTGGTTGTTACGTACGAAGCAAGAAATTCATCTTGCAAGAACATAGCGCAAAAGTTTAAAAATTTAAAATCTACTTCACCCCAACAATCAACATTTCCAGTATTATACAGAATATAAGGTCCTTTCCTATGGAAACGCACATGAAACCAAATTTCTTATATGTTAAAACAAGATGTATCTAAAGAAAGTCCTAGAATCGATTCGCTCCAAAAAAGATCAAGAACTAATTCCTCTCAATTCTATAAATAATCACCATATTCACCATTATGCACTGACATATTTAACAGTGGCTTTAATTATTTCTGTTTTCTTTATATATTTGTATGTAAAATACAAAAAAAAATACAAAATCTGTGAATCTAGAAATATTATCTTCGAACATGAATTGGAAGACATACCTGAACCTGCACCACGAAAGATAAGCTTTAAAAAGGAGTACACCAGAGAACATATAAAACATAAAATAACGAACGAAACAGTTACCAAAAAAAGTGACAAATCAAACAGAAAAACGGACAGTAACATCTTCATCCCAATTTTTATCGTCCTCAATAATACCCATCTTCATCCCAACAAAAATTTTGTAAACGACGAGAAAAATAATATTTCCTATTCTTTTTCTGAATATATACAGAGTGTGATAGGGGAGCTCGAGAAACGAAACAAATGTTATGAACAATTTTCAATTCTCCTAACGGTTTTCGAGGAAGTCGGCTTGAAAGGATATTCCACCTTCAAAGTACACGGTTTCTCATTTTTGGTTATATCTTTGAAACTACGCAACGCTGGATAGAGATCTAACGCACATTTTAAAGCAGACAAATAATTCTTCAATTGAATAGTTTTGAAGACTTTACATAAGATAGTTGTCGAGATATCAAAACTTAAAGTGAGACTTTTCGCACGAAATATTTCATTTTTTGTACAAAAAGTCCAATAACTTGGAAATTTCTCTTATAATTTTTTATTTTATTGCATTAGATAAAGCCTAATTTTGTCTTCTTTTAACTGTTTTTTGTTTCTTCTCTTTATCTTTCTCTACTCAAAAGATACTGAACCTAAAAGCGCAGCCCTTACTTTCCATGTTTATCTAAAATTTTATGACTATTCACAAAAATGAATTATTGGATATGTGGCACATGTTATTTAGTAGGTCGGTTGCCACAATTTCACAATGCATTGCATAATAATCCTTAATTACTATCTTAAAACTAACTACTGAACAATCAGGTAGAGAGTTGTATTGCCAGACATTGCGCTACTCTTATTCTGCATCTTTACCTAAAATCTTTTATGACTTTTGATTAAAATGGTTTAAAAGACGTTATGTACATATTATTTAAAGCTAGGTAGGAAGACTGCTGGAACCTTAAAGTACATTAATTTTCCGAATTTACCCATCCCTAAACAATCAAATAGTTCATTGAATCTGAGTACCTGAATCGGCAATGGTGTAAATTATAAGTATCCTTTTTACGGTTCCGTAACCAAAGGGTAACAACGGGAACCCTATTACTGAAACTTCGCTGCCAGTCCGTCCGTCGCCAGGTTGTATCTCACAGGCCGTGTTTTTTTCGGCTGTTTTTTCATCGTTTTATTCTCCTTCATTAATATTGTTACGAGCGTGGCCTTAGTTTGTTATTTAAAACACAATATTTCAGATATAATTCAAAAATTCTTTCTTTATTTAACTTAACTGTTTACTCTCACAAATTCGCAAATAATTATCAAATCAACTCTTTATAGTTATCGCTAGTACTGTACTTATAATTATCGCAATCCAAATAGTTTACTTCATTCACTTCACTGTCTGAAATAATACTCGCCTCCTGGATGTGAGTAGCGCCGTATTTATATTCTACAAATTATACTAGAACCTTCAAGAATATTCCGTTTTCCGAACCCAAGGTTTACGAAGGTGTCACTAGCCTAAAGTTGCTTCCATTTCCAACAGATGTCGCTTTTGTCCCTTTGTGGCACGTAGGAGTGCCCCCTTCTTAAAATTGTTCGTCCCGAACAACAGGTGATCCACGGTCTTCATGCTCGCCGTATTTACACAAACGACCCAGGTTTTCCTTTTGCCTCTTGTACCGCGCTGAATCCTGTATACCATGTTATTATTTCTAGTTTCCCACTGTTGTCGTAATTTTGGAAAACGTCTCGTGGCCGCGTGAACATCAGCTAGTCGTTGTCTGAGCTCGGTTGCGTAGTCTTCTGGTAACTTTTGTTCGTCTCTGGGTATACCTTATTTGAGGTGGCTAGGTGAGCGCACCTCCTTTCCGAATATGATCTTTGCTGTCATCCTTGTCATTACGGCCTTTGCGCTTCTTATCATCACCTTTGTCTTTACCGTTTCCGATCTTCATTATACCCTTACCATCGTCATTATTAGCATACTTAGACCATTTACTTTTCATCTTTTTCTTTTTTCATTGTCCCCGTCTTTGGATATCTTTCCTTTCTCCTTTCTATTTTTGTCACCGTAGTCATCATCGTCCTTGGATATCTTTCCTTTCTTCTTTCGACTGTCGTTATCGTCATCGCAGTCATCGTCATCTTTTTCTACCATCCGTCTGCCATGTATCCATTGAGGATTGTATGGACGTTGTGAAAAGGCTTCTGCATTTCCGTGGATATCTCCTTTGTGGTATGGAATTTCATAGTTATGAGGTTGCATTCTAGTGTTGCGTATTATCGGGCACCTTTTAACGTAGTCACTTTAACACCGCGCACTGTTGTTATGAGGGATTTGACAAATTAAAACAACCTTGAACTGTTTCCTATTTGTACTTTTATATTTTATTCACTATTATTCAGAATTGTATCATCGTTTATATTTTAAGCATACACTAGCTTTCGTTTTTCTTTTATTAAACCAATTAAAAATTGTCCAGCCAGTTGTGTCGCGCGACCAAAGCTTCACCGGGGTTAGAACCAGATCACTTCACCATATAATTTTTATTATATCTTTTTAAAAACTCCAATCTGGTTTTTAATATGTAAAATTCGCGATGCGACCCGTGGCGAGGTTGTAAACGAACTCTCATTCGACTTTTAATTTTTCAATAATTAAGTCTCGACAGTCAGGATAGGAAAATGCTTAATTAGCATTCCTATCCTGAGAAAATATATTATCGTTGGGCATGTTTAATCATGCCCACAAAAATTTCTCGCCGGACGGAGGTGAAACCCGATATTTTCATAAATATCGAGCCACCAACCCGTCGTCTTATAGTTTCTTACATTGTTGCGCACTTGAATTCTCGCGTCGCTTTTATCTTTTTATTACTTTGTTGCGCGATTGAATTTATATTTTATGCTGACAAATCTTACTGAGGGTAAGATTTGTCATGGAATTCGACTTTATTTGTCGCCTTTTTCAAGTGGGCCATGCAAAGAAATTGCTGATGCAACTTTCTTTGCGTGTGAATAGATAAGCTGGTCACGTTGTTAAGTGTGACTAGCTTATAGGACCCTTTTCATGACTTGATTTTAATTTTTCTTTAGAAATGTGCCGTTTTTTCCTTATTTTTCTTTATTAGGGATTTTATGAATCCGCAGGTTTTTTATTGAATGTTGTGTATACAACAAACCTTCCCCCTGTGAAAAAGAGAGCTATTCTTTGGAGAGGAATAGCTCTCAGGGGAAAAATTTATTTGGCTGGGTGCGGTCTTAACCCCTTGCGAATACTTGGTCGTTTCAACTACTTTGCTGTGCCCTATTTTACATGAAATTTTTTGTATCATATATAAAAATTCCTTGTGCTTTATTTGTCTTTGTTGTTAAAATACTTAGTTGTTTGTTTTTTTTATATTTTAAACTTATTTAATACTAATCGTATGTGATACCCTAATCTAGTGTTAGTTTTTGTTAAGTTTTAATTTTATACTAGATTGGTGTTGTTAGCTTAATATTATTTGATTAATATATTTTGTTATTGTTATTTCTATCATTTATTACTAATTCTCTAGTGAGAGCAATATCTATATATATATTTTGTTTTCTAAAAATTTCTGTTGCTATGTATATACTTATGTGCTTTTGACACCATATCTATAATATGCTAGGAGGTATACACTGTCCTTAAATAAAATTTCTTTTGATTAATTAGTGTTATAGTATATAGTATACCCTATTCTACGGTTGGTATTAATTTATCTTACCTTTACTTACTAATAATAATCATATAATAATATCTAATAATATCTATATTTATTTGTTTATTTTGTTATGTTTTACATTTTTCTTGTTTGTTTTATTCTCTCTCCTTTTGAGATTTACATTATTCTTGTAATACTACTATTGCCTTTGCTTCTATCTATTTTAAGTGTCGGCTAGTGGTTGTTAGATAGTGACCTTTTAGAACGAGTGACCTTATGAAGTGGAAATTTTATACCACTTGCACCGACCTTGTAGGTGGTAGGGTGCGGGTCCTTTTAAGAGGGGTAGGTTCGACTGTTTGGATTTGTTCGATTTGTTCGATTTGTCCCTCCGCCTCTGGGTTTCTTTCAGATTTGCGTAAGCGATAATTTTTAATAAATGGGGCTAGCCATTTGGCGACTAGGTATAGCACCATACATGTGGTGGCAACACCAGTTAGGGAAACTGAAGTTGTTGCTAGTACATGTGTAGGGTGGTGACTTAAGTGAGGCGTTATGTTTGTTAATTTTTTGTCCTGCTCTTTTAATGACTGGGTACCTTTTAGGATAAGATTATTCGTATCATCTCCTGAATATAGTTCTGTTTTAATATTTTCTATTTTTGGCTCATTAGTTATGTTCAGAAATTGGTTCACTATTCTTTCTAAAGAGGCCGTATTTGGGAAATAATTAGGCTGTCTGAGACTTAATTTTTGGATATTCTCTGCCTCATAGTGTAGGATTTGCGATCCCACTTGTAATTGGCAGGGATGGTTGATAGTTATTATCCCTTGGCCTTCTATTTTGGAAGTTAGGAATTGTTGGGTACACTGAAGGTGTACAATGGCTGGCTCTATCAACGAGAATATCCAAGAATTTGGTTTACTTAGTTTAATAAGTAGGTCTCTGGGAGGTATTTGTGCTCTGAATTGACACTGAGGCTCTTCCTTTAATGGATTAAATAGCAGCTTCACTACGCATTCCTTAGACATCGTAGCCTTTGTTATGGGGATGCCCAGCTTAGCGATGAAAGTGTCCTCCTTTGAGTTTTGGGTGATCTTTTTAAAGGTCCTAATAGTTTGTGGTTTTAACAATAGAATATCCTGTGTCTGTACTTGGTGTGCTACGTGCGAATACTCTATTTCAGGTACCAAAGATTGTTTTTTATTAACGTGTATGGGGAAACTGTGTATTCGATACAACTTCATTTGTGGTAGATTGAAAATCGGAAGTTGTATTCGAATGACTAATCTGTCTTGGACTAGATGAGCTTTTGTCTCGGCTGTTTGATATAATAGAGATAGACAGTTTTGTGCATCTGGACAAGTAGCATGGGATTTGTGGTATATTTCTAGTAACTTTTTGGGAGACACCACTAGCGGGTGCAGTTGATGATTTTTGCTGGCAACTATTATATCGAGTAAGGCTTGCTGCCTATACTCGATCTCTACAATTTGCAAAGTGAGGCTAGAGATTATTTCCTGCCTCAGTTGTCTCATCAGCAATTCATCGGTGATATTTTGCAGGATATTTAACTGGTGAGTTATTTGATGCTGTCTTTCCTGTAGGGATGTCAACGGCTTTTGGATCTGCTGTAGTGTAGTTTTGACTACACTGATCTGTTGTCTTTCTAGGTCGGCTAGTGCTTTGGTGTTTGTTTCGAGGTCCTCAAGTCGACTGTATACCTCTTTTTTATTAGTGCTGTCCATGGTCCCGAATAGGTAGTGCATTGCATTCCCTATTCCATCAAAGATAGATCTTGTTGATCTTGATTTTTGGACCACTTCTCGAATGACACTTGTTCTTCTCTTGATATTTTCCAAGAGTGAATGAACGTGTTTTTGTTGAACCAGGCATAGCTCATCCGTTTGAGAGCGATTTGAACATAGTCGGTGAACTAAGTGTTCCGCCTGTTCTGCCATAAGCGTTTGGTTGTCCAGTTCCATTAGATTGATTTCTGTTAAGATGTTCCATGTACTATGGTAGACTTGTAATTTTCCTAGATCCTCATACAGTATTACTGTATTGTTCAGGGGACTTATGGTGTAGGATTCCGTTTGTATTTGTCCCATTGCCAGATGGAAACAGCATATTAACACTAATATGTGCTTCATGTTCTGTAGAAAATGAAGGATAGGCTTCATTAGTCAATTGGTCATACTACATAGCATATAATATTTAAATATTGTATTGCTTAATTGAATCGTCGATAGTTGTATAGTGAGGGCTTAGTTGCTAAAAGGAAGACGAGATAGAACAGGATCAGAGAAACATAAAAATTCATGTTGAATCTCGTAAATATACAGTAGGGTTTTTAGTGTTAAGAGCATTGTACTTTCTCACCAAAATTGTACTGGAGAGAAAAAAAAAATTTAATTCACTCTTAACTACCAAAACAAGGTATGGGGAGTGTAAGTTAGAGCATGCTAAATTTCATCAACTTCTCTATGAGCTCTTAAATCGATGAGCATTGTACTTTTTCCAAAAAATTTTACTGGTAAAACGTTTAATTTACTCATAGCTACTAAAAAGTAAAAATTTATTTGTTATATGTCCCGATTTATTTTTATTTTGTTATAAGTAACAACGTATATATGGGTACTTTTATTTAGCTTATTTTTTATTGATTTAAATAAAATTTAGGTAAGCGTTGACTTCGTGAGTCATAGGGAATAATTCCGAGTGCGGAACCTTTAAGTAGGTAGTTGTTAGTTTAACTGGCGAAATTTTGTTTCAGTGGAACTTATTTTCTAAAGGTGTATGTACCAGTATACTACTCGGAATAGGGTTTCAAACGGTTGTTGTGTACTACAACCTGTCGCTTGCCTATTTTTATGGTAGTGTTTGTTGAACTAGGTACATGGATTACCAGATATGGTCCAACCCAAATTTGAGACAGTTTATGTTTCCTACTCTCACTTTTGAGGAGGACTTTGTCTCCTAAGTGGAAAGTGAGAGGCCTGACTGTTTTGTCGTAATATGCCTTCGAGCGTTGTTTGCTGGCTAGGAGATTTTTACGAGCCGTGGCATATGATTTTTGTAATCTGTACTTTAGCATATGGTAATAACTTTCGTGGTTGTAAACGGGTTCAGGATCCCGTTTTAAGTTAGATGGGACATCCGCTGTGAAGCCGTAAAGGCAATCCATTGGGGTTAATTTAGTACCCTCGTGTACACTGTTATTGTATACGAATGCAGCGGTTCGTAGGAATTGATCCCATGTTTTGGGATTTTCGTCTACGATTGTACGCAGATATTCGATTAGAGGTCTATGTGCACGCTCCAGTGCTCCATTAGACTGTGGATGGTATGCCGAAGTTTGTAACTTCTTTACCTTTAGCAGTTTGCAGACCTTCTTGAATAGCTCACTCAGGAAATTAGTTCCCTGATCGGTGACTATTCTCTTTGGAATGCGACAGCGCGTGACAATCTCATTGAAAAAGATTTGCGCCACCGTTACTGCTTCTCCATTAGGTATGGCGTACCAATCGACAAATTTGGTAAGATTATATTGAAAAGTTAAGATATATTTATTACCTGATATGGTCTCTTTTAGTGGACCTACTATATCGAGGTAAACCTTGTCGAAAGGTTGTTCTGCGATGTCCGTTATTACCATTGGCATCTTGAATTGTGGAGATGCTTTCATTGTTTGGCACTTAGGGCATTTTTTTATGTATTTCTTTATATCGCTAAGCATGTGTCTCCACCAATACTTGCGTCTTATTTTTTTATAAGTCTTAATGACACCCTGATGGCCGCCGAAAGGAGAGTCGTGATAATCCTTTAGGATTGTTTGGACTTCCTTGGGGCTCGTGATTATCTCAGGTGCCTTGACTGGACTTGTTCAAGCGTAGCAGGGGGTGGTATTTCCGCCTTTGGGGGTTCATATTCTTTATGTTCCACTGCCGTAGGCTGTTTTTCAACGCTGGGGCTCGTATTGGCCTCTTGGGCTTTGTGTTTTTGAGCTCTGGTCACGGCGAAGCAATGAGCGGGTTTCTTGGTTTTCCGTTTATTTGGGGAATTGTTGTCTTCCACATCAGAGTCCATAGAGTGGTGGACTTGGGCTTGTACCGTTAAGGTGTTGCCTGTATAGTCTTCGTTTAATACTTGTGGAATGCGGCTTAATGCATCCGCATTGGTATTATACTTCCCTGGTTTGTATTCGATGGTATAATCGAATTCTGATAATTTGTGGTGAAATCTCACCAGACGGGAAGTCGGGTCTTTAACATTAAAGACACCTTTGAGAGGCTTGTGGTCAGTATAGACCGTAAACTTCCTGCCTTGAAGGTAGCATCGGAAATTCCTAGTGGCCCAGACTATAGCCACTAACTCCTTTTCAATTGTGGAGTAATTTCTCTCGGCTTTGTTCAGCGTTCGGCTTGCATAGGCGATAGGCTGGTCTTTTCCCACTTCTCCTTGGGAAAGTACAGCTCCTAAAGCTTCGTTACTGGCGTCCGTTGTGAGGTTGAATGCTTTAGAAAAATCTGGATAGATTAAAAGAGGTGGTGAAATTAGAGCATTTTTAATGCTTTGGAATGCTTCTTGGCATTTTTCGGTCCAAGTGAATTTTACATCCTTGCGGAGTAAATTCGTAATTGGGCAAACGATTTTTGAGAAGTCCGGGATGAACTTCCTATAGTAATTGGCGAGTCCTAAAAAGGACTGAACTTGCCGTACTGTTCTAGGAAAAGGGAATGTTTGGACGCAGGCCGTTTTGCTGGGGTCTGGTAATGCACCTTCGCTAGAGCATTTGTGCCCTAGGTAAACAACTTCTCTTCTCAAGAACTGGCACTTCTCTGGCTGCAGCTTGAGGTTGTTTTCTCTCAATTTGTCGAAGACTTTACGAAGTTTATCATTGTGGTCCTTTAAGTTTTTTCCATAAATGACGATGTCGTCAAGATAAACGAAGCATTCGAGGCCTTGTAGGCCTGTCAGAACGAAGTTCATGAGGTGTTGGAATGTAGCGGGAGCTCCTTTGAGTCCGAATGGCATACGCTTAAATTCGTAGTGCCCGTAATTAGTGCTAAAAGCGGTTCTATGTCGATCTTTTTTGTCGACTAAGACTTGGTGGTAGCCGTTGGCTAAATCGAGGGTGGTAAAGTACCTGGCATGACCTAGTTGATCAAGAATATCCTCGATTCGGGGTAGCGGAAATGCATCGCCAATTGTCTTTTCGTTTAATTTACGAAAATCGACAACGACGCGCCACCTTTTCTCACCATCAGGTCCCGCCTTTTTGGGGACAACTAATAAGGGTGAATTCCAAGGGCTTTTGCTAGTTTGGACTATCCCGTTATCTAGCATTTCTCGCATTTGCTCATTTATCACCTGTCTCTGAGTCTCTGGTAATCGATAGGCCTTTTGGTTTATTGGGGCCTGATCTTGTATTGATGGAATGTTATGGGTGATAGCGTTTGTAAATGTAAGCTTATCACCTTTAAGGTAAAAGATATCATTGTACTCATAACAGAGTTCGGATATTGAAGCTTTTTCTTCCGCGTTTAAAGTTTCATCCAGGTTGAGCTCTTGATCTAACCTGATGAGTCGCGGGATATTTCTGGGATCTTCCTGATCCGCAAACAAGTATCTTACATGTTGTAAAATAGCTGTATTTTCCGAAAAGTTAGTATTTTTCTCCTTGCTGTGTTTATCTTCCTTTTTACTTAAACTTCTATTGTATGATGGCAGGGGATGCGCTTCCTGCTGTTCGAGTGGTGGAGTTCTATGTTGTACTGGTATTTTTGTTGGTTTAGAGTACTCGCACGCATTGACACCTTGGTTTATGGGCCGTGAGAAATTGGTATTTTTAACTATATTTGATGGTGGAGCCAACATTGCCTTTAATGAGGTCTTACGGATCTCGCACGCATCTTTTGTAGGATTCTGTGGTCTCATTTGATTCTTAATACGAACTTTTTTAGGTGGTGGAGTCGGCCTTGTCTTTGAACAAGTCTTTTTGATATCACACGCACCTTTACTTGGGCTCTTATGCCTTGTAATTATCTTAAATCTAGGTATATTGGATGGAGGAGTCAGCTGCATTTGGCTTATCGGCTGCTTTACCTCTCTCGCATCCCACATTGGGCTCTGAGGCCTTAACAATTTTCTAAGATTTTCTTTATTGTACGGTGGAGTCTGCCTTGCCCCTGCTCGGGTCTTACTGGGCTCGCACGCGTCACTTATTTCGGTTCCTAATTGAGATAAGAACTTGTATTTAGGAATTCTAGAACTTGAAGTCTTGTTCGGCTTGGCCTCGGATTCGGGAAGCTCACTGTTGTTTATGTTGCTCGTTTGCGATGCATTCGGATTGAGAACGTTTTGTATATATGAGGCTTCTCCTACTGGGATGACGGCGTAGTCATGGATAGGTAGCAATTGTACCAATAAACTGGAGATGACTACTTGAGAATTGTTACTGTTGAGTATGGCTACTTGCACTGTTTCTTTCCCAGTGGGGAGTAAACTGTTGGCCAGGAAGACTCCATCGTCTATCTCTTTTGATAGACAGAGCATTTCTTCCTTCACTCGCAACGGGACCGTGGTGATCATTTGTGACCTAGCAGGTATGCATATTGGTTCTTCTAAGGTAACCAAATGCTGCCTCATTTCGCTGGTCTCTTGATCACCCAGACAGCTCTTTTCGCATTCCAGTGGCTTTTGTTGAACCTGGCAGCCAGCATTACTCTTTTGAGTTGCCTTGGAGACACTGCAGGTAGATAGCTTAACCTGTTTAGGCTCCATCTTTTCTGCCAGTGATCTCACTTCGACTGCTTTTCTGGAGTACAGCTTCTCCGTTTTATATGACAAGGGCACAGTAAACTCTTCGGAGTTGGTTTCCGTACAAGGAAACTTAAGTGCTTTATTTGGGCCTTCGACATTACAATTGTTTGATAGGAAATCGTTTCCTAATAGGCCGTCATCGGAAAGACCTGGCAAGTTTTGTACTACTTGAAACTTGCAGGGAATTTTATTTTTGAAATTGAAGTTATTCTTGCAATTTCCCAGTGTCTTTCCAGTTACAAAGGGGGTCTGTAGAGTGCATGCCTCACTTGAATTAATTAGTTTGAGGTCTTTAATCGCTTTCTTCTTTATAATACTGACCTCAGCGCCAGTGTCCACTACTAGTTTTGTTTGGCCGTTAAGGCTTATGTCCAGTGGAAGTTTCACTGTAGGGACACCGGATTCGGGCGCTTGAGGCGACCCTTTTAAATTTTTAGTTGGGTTTATAGTCGAGCCGGGGAGTTTTGGGTCGACTGCATGTCGTTTCCCTGACTCCGGGCTTCCCACTTTTTCTTTTGCCTGCAGTTTTCATCTGCGTGTCCACGGCGACCACAAAAATTACACTTGAGTCTTATGTTAAAGACCTGGAGACCTTTTGTGTTATGCTGTTCTGTTGGTGGTCTGCTGGGGAGGCGTTGAGGAACATTTTGTTGAGAATGAGTGAAGTCCTGGTGTGTCTGTCTATTTGTTCTGCAATCACGAACGTCGTGTCCATATTTTTTGCAGTTCGAGCAGAAAGGGGTGTTTTTGCGCTTTAGGCAATCTGTATATGTATGACCCTTTCGCTGACAGTAGCTACACGTGATGTTACGGATCAGTGCATCTGTGTCCGACCTTTTAGTTTCAGAGTATACAGGTACTCGGTGGCGTGGCTGTGATATTGTGTTATTTGCGTGGCGTGAGAAATGGTTTGGGTTCGGTGCTCGAGGTGATGCGAACATAGGTGTTGATGGCATTTGATAATACGGGGATCTGTACAACGCTCTCACTCGTAACTCTGGGTCTACTGGAGCCACTGGAGGAGCTTGTGCCAGAGGACTCTGGACGAATGTAGCACTTTGCTGTAGTTTCTCCATGTCCAGGGCTTTTTGTATGAGAGATTCTATATCGCCTTCTCCCTGCGTGAGTAAATATTGACACAAATGTGGATTAGTTACTCCACTTTTGAGAGCATTTTTGGCGAAGTCCATCAGCTGTGTTTTCACAGCCGGGACTGCCTCAGCTCCATACTTTTGTGTCGCAGCCTCATTGCAGATCGTCAACAGCTGCTTCAACTTTGTAGCAAAAGCAGTGAGAGATTCCAATGGGTTCTGTCGTGTGGTGATCAATCTGTTCACCAATTCCTGATACGTCTCACGGGGAAGGTAAGTCCTGTTCAAACGTTCCTCTACCTCAGTGAATGAAGTAGGGACGTCTGAAGCGAATAGCTGATATGCATCACCCCTTAATCTTGTGGGGAGAACCTGAAGGAAAGCCACCTTTTCTTCATCATTAAGGCACTGCATAGTTTGCTTGCAGCAGCCGATGAAGGTCTGTAGCTCACGTCCCATTTGTGGGGTACTTTCACCCGAAAATAAAGGGAGGAGCTGAGCCGTCAATTTTGCAAATTTGGCGTAGTCCACCATGTTTTGTAGCCTTTTGGCTGAATATTTAAATTTAGGTGGACTAATGGGACTACCTTCTGGACTGGTTTCCGTTAAGGATTCTTCCAGCCAATCTATTAAAAGTTCCTCTGGTGTAGGGTCTATCACTTCACTAACACAACCACTTTCTTTTGGGCCTTCACTTAAATTATCACTTTTATTTAGTTCTAAATTATTCTCACTTTTATTCTTATCTAATTCGAGGGAGCGCTGAGATTCAGTTAGCTTATTTAACTCTTCGCGAAATCGAACTGTATTTTCCTTTAAAGCCTGGATTTCTGCAAGCCTATTTTCGCGGGTTTGACTTAATTTTCTACTCAGTGAATCACACTGGGTGATAGCTAGCGTGCCTGAATCTTGCGCTCTCTCATACAATCTATCTAAGAACTTATTAAGTCTAACTTGTGTAGTGGGACCTGACAATATAGTTCCACTTCGGAGTCGAGGTCCTGTTGGAGTTGGTGTTGGTTGTTGATCCGCAGCTGATGATGTACCTTTCCGGAGGTGCGTAGTATCGGCACCTGGGGCTGATCCCGCGTCGGCTAAAGGTGGAGGATTTGTCCTCTTTGCTGCTTCTGGCTCCTGTTGGACTGGATTAGAGCTGTTGCTTTCTGACATGTATTGTCGGTTGAAAGGGGGGCTCCGGCCTGCTTATTTCCTTTTGATGTAGTTTGGAGGGGGGTTTCCTTAACCGTCTTCGTATTCCCTCTGAGTACTTTTGTCCGCTGCCGTCTGATTTATTTGCTGCCGGGGGGGGCCTTGAGCCTTCTTAATTCCCCTGGTGTTAGTTGAAAGGGGGGCTATTAAAGCCGCCTTCGAATTCCCCTTCAACTCTGGATCGAAGTCGTCTAATGAGCGAGCTGACTGCTGTTTTTCTCGGTACTTCGGGATTTCGTATTCGTCCTTCTGGTTGCCTTTTTGTAGTCTTGATTTCCCTCGGTGGTGCTTGTGCACTGACTGGGGTGAACGCGTGCTCGCCTGGAGCAGAGGCGCCTACAGATAAAATCTACCCGAGTGTTGGGGGTGACTTGGCTTGAATAGCGTCGTCAAAGGTTCCCCTTTTTGTTCGCAAGGATCAAGGAATTTAAGCCTTTGATTATTTAGCGAGATCAAGCTACCTTGATCCTACCGGCTGCGCCAATTTGTTGCGTATTATCGGGCACCTTTTAACGTAGTCACTTTAACACCGCGCACTGTTGTTATGAGGGATTTGACGAATTAAAACAGCCTTGAACTGTTTCCTATTTGTACTTTTATATTTTATTCACTATTATTCAGAATTGTATCATCGTTTATATTTTGAGCATACACTAGCTTTCGTTTTTCTTTTATTAAACCAATTAAAAATTGTCCAGCCACTTGTGTCGCGCGACCAAAGCTTCACCGGGGTTAGAACCAGATCACTTCACCATATAATTTTTATTTTATCTTTTTAAAAACTCCAATCTGGTTTTTAATATATAAAATTCGCGATGCGACCCGTTGCGAGGTTGTAAACGAACTCTCATTCGACTTTTAATTTTTCAATAATTAAGTCTCGACAGTCAGGATAGGAAAATGCTTAATTAGCATTCCTATCCTGAGAAAATATATTATCGTTGGGCATGTTTAATCATGCCCACAAAAATTTCTCGCCGGACGGAGGTGAAACCCGATATTTTCATAAATATCGAGCCACCAGCCCGTCGTCTTATCGTTTCTTACATTGTTGCGCACTTGAATTCTCGCGTCGCTTTTATCTTTTTATTACTTTGTTGCGCGATTGAATTTATATTTTATGCTGACAAATCTTACTGAGGGTAAGATTTGTCATGGAATTCGATTTTATTTGTCGCCTTTTTCAAGTGGGCCATGCAAAGAAATTGCTGATGCAACTTTCTTTGCGTGTGAATAGATAAGCTGGTCACGTTGTTAAGTGTGACTAGCTTATAGGACCCTTTTCATGACTTCATTTTAATTTTTCTTTAGGAATGTGCCGTTTTTTCCTTATTTTTCTTTATTAGGGATTTTATGAATCCGCAGGTTTTTTATTGAATATTGTGTATACACTAGTCTCTCCACGAAAAGCTTGCTCTATAGTGCGCCATCTTCTCCTTCTTCCTCTGATAATGGCATTCGTCCTCGTTTCATACAGTCGTTTTGAAGTTGACCCAGTCTACTACATTTCCAGCATCGAAGGAGACCACGCGAAGGAGTGCTCTCTGATGACGGCATTTTGCTGCGAGTCTGCTGCCCCCCTTCTTCTAGCGCTTCCATTCGTCGGCGTTTTCTACAGTCCCTTTGGAGGTGTCCCGGTCTATTA
The DNA here is from genome assembly GCA_963930735.1 of Dioctria linearis. Taxonomy (NCBI): domain Eukaryota; kingdom Metazoa; phylum Arthropoda; class Insecta; order Diptera; family Asilidae; genus Dioctria; species Dioctria linearis. The sequence continues at coordinate 151,149,296 of OZ005740.1, read as the reverse complement.
CAATTGCAGCATCGAAGAACACCACGTGAAGGAGTATTCTGAAATGACTGCATTCTATTGCCAGTATATTCTGTCAGTACATTTTGAGTCCTGTTGCGTAACTGCAGGCGATATATTTGCTGCATGTGTTCATCTCCATAACGTAGTTCTATCGCCAGTACTAGTGAAATGAAATCATGCTTTTCAATCTGTATCGTTTGTAATAACTCTGACGTAGGACCTCGAAGTGCTAATACCAGAGCTGTATCTTTGTCTGCATCGCTGCATCCATTTACTTCGGAAGCTGCCTCGAATTGTCTCTTGAAAATATGCCACGAACTTTGTCCATCAAATATTGGAGGTTTCATTCTTCCTGTACCGGATATTTCAATTCCTTCGTGTCAACCTCGACATGCTGTCGATGCTTTATCCTCTCCAAATCTGATTTAAAGTTATCAAGCTACTCCGTGACATTTTGTTGTACTTCCGACACTTGTAGTTTAACTTCCGACAGTTGTTGCTGAACTTCCAACACTTCCTGCTGGTTTAATTCAATTTTCACATTTTGTGTGTCTAATGAATTTTACAGAAAATTCGTATGTTCCTCCAACCAAGTTTCTAGACAATTCTGTAAAGAAATCTTTTGTTCATCCCAACGGGAATCGAGAGAATTCTTTTGTTCCTCAAAAGCATTCTTTTGTTCCTCCAGAGATTTCTTCTGCTCATCTAAACGTGATTCCAGAGAATTCTTTTGTTCCTCCAGAGTTTTCTTCTGCTCATCTAAATGGGATTCGAGAGTATTCTTTTGTTCCTCAAAAGCATTATTTTGTTCTTCCAAACGGGCTTCTAGTGAATTCTATTCTTCCTCAAAACCATTCTTTTGTTCCTCGAGAGCATTTTTCACTTGCAAGGTTGAAAGATTCATTTGGGTCATTAAAGTACCCAAAACCTGTTCTATGTTCATCGCAGCCTCTTCTTCAGTTTGTGGTTCTTCCTCGAAAACGTATGTCTCAGGATTCTTTTCTTGCTCTATCAAAGCTTGTCTAAGTCGCTCGACTAGAACATTCTTTAGACCTGTCGTTTGCAATGACCGCTTCCCCAATTCCACTTTCAATTCCTGTATGCGAAGCTCCTCTAGTTTGCGTCCCATTCTTGCGTCTTTTGTAATTCACTTACAAAAATTATCTTTCGGAATTTTTACTAACGATTTCACAAAATGAATCACTCTTTGAATTTCAAAGTCAAATGCCACCACATTATTTCGCGATTTTATTTTACTTCTGACACCAGTTGTTACGAGCGTGGCCTTAGTTCGTTATTTAAAACACAATATTTCAGATATAATTCAAAAGTTCTTCCTTCATTTAACTTTACTGTTTACTCTCACAAATTCACAAATAATTACAAATCAACTCTTTATAGTTATCGGTAGTACTGTACTTCTAATTATCGCAGTCCAATTAGTTTACTTCGTTCCCTTCACTGTCTGAAATAAGACTCGCCTCCTGGATGTGAGTAGCGCCATATTTATACTCTACAAATTATACTAGAACCTTCATGAATATTCCGTTTTCCGAACCCAAGGTTTACTAAGATGTCACTAGCCTAAAGTTGCTACCATTTTCAACAGATGTCGCTTGTGTCACTTTGTGGCACGTAACAATATTAACATAAGCAGGCATTTTTTTTCACATGACAGCATTATTATTATTTTTTCAAACGACAGCATTATTTTTTCACATGACGCCTACTCTCATTTGAAAAAATAAATAAAAAGTACATAGTGTTAAATTTTGTAAGATGGTACGGAAGCCTTCGTGTGCAAGTCCGACACGCACTTGGGCGGTTATTATTTTTTAAATAACAAACAATTGCCGATACAGGTACCATATTTTGTACAGGTCTATTGAAGAAATCTTATTTCAATACTCCCGTTAAAATTTCATCTATCATTCTTCACATTTCCGGTAAAATAAGCTACTGCAAAAGTGTTGGTGTTTTAAAATAGCGAGTTTACAATACAACTAAAGTTTTTTATTTACTTGCACAAACAGAAATGTTTTTGTTACTATTACTTTAGGACGTGGATCTCGAACTCCTAGTTCTATTTAAACGAAAAGCTTACTAATGTTTTTAATATCTACAGGTATTTTTATTCAAAGATGGCTTCATTTTCTAATGAGGAATATGCAGATATTTTATACTGTTATGATTTGTCTGATGGAAATGCCGTAGCATCGCAGCGTGTTTATCAGGAAAGATTTCCCTTGAAAAGATTACCTGATCGGTGACTTTTTGTTCAAGATATGAGAGACCGGGTAATGGAACTTGTAACAGAAAATGCTGAATCATGTATCAACCGGATTGCTCTCATCACCGGTATTTCAACAACGTCTGTGTGGCGGTTATCATGCGTTGAAAATCAACGACTATATCATTTTACTCCTATTCAAGAACTGCTTCCGCCTGATCATGAAAAGCCGGGGGAATTTTTTAACTGGATACTTGAACGGTACTTTGATTATTATACATTTCTTGAAATGATAATCTGGACAGATGAGAGACAGTTTACAAAAACTGGTTGTCTTAATTTCCACAATCTTCATAGATGGGCTGATGAGAGCCCTCGAAAGGTAAGAACCTCTTCAACCCAGCACTGATTTTCTGTCAATTTATGAGCAGGAATAATCGGGAAGAGACTCATCGGTCCTTGTATTCTCCTTGTTTGGATGAATAGCGAAAATTATGTAAGTTTTCTGGAAACCACACTTTTCGACGAACTCGAAAATATTCCGTTGCCAATATGGAGGAATATGTGGTACCAACATGATGGTGATCCAAGTCACTGTGGACAAGGCGTTAGACTGTGGTTAAACTACAACTTTCCCAACAGATCGGTAGATTGGGTCCTATTAATTGGCCTCACAGATCACCAGATCTTACACCTCTGGATTTTTACTTATGTGGACAAATGAAAGAAATTGTCTACCGAAAGGAAGAAAGTACCAAAGAGGAGTTAGTATATCGCATTGAGGAAGCAGGAAATGCTATGAGAGAATAGTTGGAAATGAATGACATAATGAAGTCCATAAGAAAAACGTCTTTGTTATGACTGCAGTCAGACGGGGGGCATTTTGACAACCTGCTAAATTAGCCTAAGTTGGGTCAGTTGTTTTTCTTAGTTTGTATGTAGAAATATAGTTAGGATCTTAGCAATATTACAAAATTAATAATAAACTGTATATCATGTAAAAGTTAGATGTTTTTTTTTTTTTACTTTTTGCGTTTGCTTTGAAACTTTGGATTAGGCATTAGAAACAAAGGCAGCATGTAAAATTCGGTGACTCATGAGTAGATAAAGATATAGGATGAAATAAAAAGCAGTTAAAAGAAGACAATATTAGGCTTTATTTAAGGTAATAAAATAAAAAAAATTATAAGAGAACTTTCCAAGTTATTGGACTTTTAGTACAAAAAATGTAATATTTCGTACAAAAAGCATGAATTTAAATTTTGATATCTCGATATCTTATGTAAAGTCTTCAAAACTACCTCAATTCAATAATTATTTGTCTGCTTTAAAATGCCTGTCTATGCAACGTTGCGTAATTTCAAAGATATAAGCAAAAATGAAAAACCCCACACTTTGAAGGTTGAATATCCTTTTAAGACGAGTTCCTCAAAAACCGTTAGCAGAATTGCAAATTGTTCATACAATTTTTTTCGTTTCTCGAGCACCCCTATCACCTCCTGAAAGAATGATAACCTAATCTGAAACATCCTGTATATGTATATATGTAGTTTTGTATAAAGAAAAATACATAACTAATAATAGAAGAAAACTTAAAAATAATAATGTAAATTAGTAAGAGATTTAAAAACAAAAATAAATAGTATTTAATTTTACATTAACTTTTATATATAGTATAATAACTAAAATAAATACATAAATATAAAAAAAAATAAGTAAATATAATTAGTAAAAAAAAAACTATATCTCCTTTCTAAAAAACCAAAAAAAAAAAAAAACAACAGATATATTTAATGATCACTATTTTTATGTAGTAATAAAAACTATAGTTACAAACAATTGTAAAAATAACCCTAAGTTCAGGAGCTCTAGAAATAAGATTTTTTTCTCTACCATATAAATATATATGTCCGTATTATAATATATTTAATATGATATATTTCTTTGTACAACTCCTTCGGTACGATAAAGAAAGTTTTCTCCTCAAAAGATTAAAACTTTCTTTTCCCAAGGGGAGGGATGTTACGACTCAGGTGCCCAATGTCCCGAATCACAACCATAAGGCCAATACATTAATATATTGTCCTATAGAAAATATTGATGACCCTGAAAATGAAAAATTATTTCATTTATAAATATCAATAAAAATTTAAAATGCTTTTAAAAATGCATTTTCATGTTATAACAAAGTGAAATTTAGCATAACTTGCATTTTATTATCAGACACACATTCCACTCACGCGATATACATTCTTACCTACATACAGTTTCTTCTTACTTTTTTTCCGCATGTACAGTACTTCATTTTCCCAATCTAATTGTATGTATATACATATATACAATTTTTACGAATTATTCTCGCCCCCTTAAAACGCAACTGCATATCTAATTTCATTTCTTTTTGCATATGCTTTGATACAATACTCTTTTGAATTCTCTCACATAAGTTTTTTCAAATGTCGTGAGAAAGCAATCAAAAGAAAGAAAAAGCTTTATAAAGTTTTCGTGGATACCTGCGGCCAACGAGCACTGTTACATACGTAAATTATTCCTGCTTAAAAAACCATAAAATAAATACCTAATTATAAATTAATAAAAATTTTTAAATATTAAAAGATTTCATCCATATAAATTTTCACATAAGCTAACCATGCCTAAATCATGGTTAGCTTATCTATTCGATCAGTTCCACATTCCATGAATTAAAACAAAATTATTCCCATTGCAAATTTTGTCTTCAGCAAAATTTGCCAGTAGAAATAGTTAATTTAAAAAAATAAAATAAAAGGCAAATCGTACCTTCAGTACGATTTGCCTTGAAATTACAATATGTATGTACGAACGTACGAACGGCAGCAAAAGAACTTCAAGCGACACAACCAGCGATCCTGAATTGAGAGGAACCTCGAAGAAGGCAATAAGCCCCCTCTCAATTTGAACAAAGGGAATTAAGACGGCAGAAGCCCCCCTAGCTGCAAATTTTACACACGGTGGTCCATGAGCGAAGAAAGCTTCCACCAGGAAACACCGCCGGATTTGTCACCACTACAACCAACTACACAACAATCTTCCTCGCCGGGCGACGCACAGGAAGTTCCGTCCCGGTACGAAGGAGGCAACGCGGGAGCAACATCTGCAACAGATGGTACTAATCAAACACCCCCAACAAATTCAACAACAAGAGTAGTCACGTTAAGGAGCGGGACAATCCTGACTGGTCCTCAATAAGTAAGGAACAATTTAAATTTAGAATCTTACTTAAGATAGTTAGAAGAGAAAGTGCGAAATTCCTCAGGGCCTTCTATCCTCCATTGCGATATTATCGAGAAATGGCTAGCAAAGTCTCGCGAACAGAGGCTCGAACAAATAGACAAATTTAAAGAAAATACAAAAAAGTTCAAACAGAACTTACAGGAATTGGGGGAAATTTCGCACTCTCTCGAAGTAGAAATAGCACTAGCCTAGGGAAACTTACCAGGAATTGGTAAACAAGTTAATTACAACAAGGCAATATCCCTTCGAAAACCTCACAGCCACGGTACGAGTGAAACAGATGCTGGCACTCTGTAATGAAGCAGCAGAATCCAAATACGGAGCCACAGCAGCACCAGCTGTTAAAACGCAGCTGGAAGATTTCGGAAGGAATGCAATAAAGACTGGCGTAAATAACCCGCATATGTGCCAATACCTTCTGACCATGACAGACGGCACGGTGGATGACGTCGTACAAAGAGCACTTGACATGGAACGCCTCCAGCAAAGAGCTATATTCCTGCAACCTCCAAGACAATTCCAAACCAATATGATGCAGAATGCCTTGCCAAATGCTGCTTGTACCAGTGTGCCAAGTAACGCACAATTAAATCAGAATAGTACTCTAGTAAATCAAAGCGTATATAATCCTGGCATCATAGCATACTCACAGGATTCCCGGTAAAACAATATGCCCATTAACCAAACCAACGTCACAGTTCACATAGACCCGCACAGCATATATTAAACAGGAACCAAGATCGCAAATAAAAATTATAATGTAAATAATAAAAATACCTATTTAAATAAAATCAGTTGTAGTTTTTGTAATCTAAGAGGCCATACATATGCTGATTGCCTCAAAAGGAAAAATGCGCCTTATTGTGTGAACTGTAAAATGTATAACCATGACGTGCGTGACTGCAGGGGAAGCAACAACAGTTTCCAGAGACCACATGACCATACTGTATCACCAAATCAACGACCAAGGGATCCACAAGGTTCCAACAACTCAAGAGTCTACAAGGTGCGAAAAAAGTGTGAGTTCGGTGGCCGTACCGGACATATATTAAGCGCATGTCAACAGAAATGTAAATGGGAAGCCCGGAGTCAGGAAAACGACGTGCAGTCGACGCAAAACTCCCCGGCTCGACTATAAATCTCCCATCTAATAAAATAGGGTCTCCTCAGCAGCCCGATTCCAGTGTCGCTACAGTAGAACTTCCTTTAGACATAGGCCTGAACGGCCAAAATAAACTAATAGTAGACACAGGCGGTGAGGTAAGTATAATAAAGAAAAGGTCATTAAAAGATCTTAACACAATTAACCACAATGGGGCATGCACATTTCAGACTCCATTTGGACCCGGAAAGACGCTGCGAAATTGCCTGGGAAACTTCGTTTTCAAAAACAAAATTCCCTGCAAGTTTCAGGTCGTAAAGAACTTGCCTGGTCTTTGCGATGATGGACTTCTAGGAAATGATTTCCTAGCAAAAAATTGTAACGTTGAGGGTCCTAATAAGGCACTAAGGTTTCCTCGCACGGAGACTAATCCCGATGAATTTGCTTTGCCATTGATGTTTGAAACGGACAAGCTACATTCTGAAAAAGCAGTCGAAGTAAGAACACTTGCAGAAGAGGTAGAGTCTAAACAGGTTGAACTATCCACCTGCAGTGTCTTCAAGGCTTCTCAAACGAGAAAAGCTGGCTGCCAAGCTCCAAAAGAGCCCAAGGAATATGAAAAAAGCTGTCTGGGCGAACAAGAGGCTGACCAAGTTAGGCAGCAATTGGTTACCTTTAAGGAACCAATCTGTATACCTGCGCGCTCTCAAATTGTTGCCTCAGTCCGGTTACAAACTCAAGAAGGAATGCTCTGTTTATCCCAAGAAATAAGCGATGGAGTCTTCTTGGCAAACAGTTTACTGTCATCTGGAGAAGAATTAGTGCTGGTTAGTATTCTCAACGCTTACAGTCATCAAGTAGTCATATATAGCTTAAAGTTACAGCTATATCCGATAAACGACTACACAATAGTCCCATTAACGCACACAAAAGACCACAAAAGAACACACATTCCACTACCAAATATAGGGACAATATCAAACGCCACAAGAGAGGGAACTGAGTGTCTAAAGCCTGCCAAAAAGGTGCATATAGTTCTTCCGTCCAAAATGCCGAGGCATAAATCATTATTAAACAAACAATGGCAAATTAAGACGGTAGCGAGTCTCTAAAGCCTATACTAAAGGTGAATATTACTCCACCGTCACACAGCACGAAAAATTCTACATGGCCAACAAGCAATACCATCGACGCGCATTAGTATATCACACAACCTATGGCAAAGACCACACAGGTGTACCAAACACATCCGTCAACAAAACAGGACGCATATACCCTGCAACATACTAAGAACAACGAAACGAAGCCTCAAAAGGAGTCGCAAAAGCCTCACCTACTTAAAAGGAAGAGTAAATCAAACCAAGGTTCAGCCGACAAAACGGCAATATTACAGCATGTACGATACCTATACCCGGATTATGACTCTCCGGATGACCCAAAGCAATACCCGCGTATTTCTAGGCTAGAGTAAGAACTCAGCCTAGACCCTAATTTGACCGCGGAAGAAAAAATTTCGATATCAGAACTCTGTGAAGATTAGAACGATATCTTCTTTCTCAAAGTTGACAAACTCACCTATACAAATGCAATAACGCATAATATTCCATTGGTGCAAGATCAAGCACCAGTCAATCAAAAAATGTACCGCTTACCTTAAACACAGCGGGAAGTAATTAATGAGCAGCTAAAAGAAATGCTAGATAGCGGGGTAGTCCAGTCTAGTAAAAGCCCTTGGAATTCATCTCTACTAATTGTCCCCAAGAAAGCGGGACCGGACGGAGAAAAAAGGAGGCGCGTCGTTGTCGACTTTCGTAAATTAAACGAAAAGACAATTGGAGACGCATTCTCGCTACCCCGAATCGAGGATATTCTCGATCAACTAGGTCACGAAAGGTATTTCACCACACTCGATTTGGCCAACGGCTATCACCAAGTTCTTGTCGACAAAAAAGATCGACACAAACTGCTTTCAGCACAAGGTATGGGCACTACGAGTTCAAGCGTATGCCATTCGGGCTCAAAGGAGCCCCCGCCACATTTCAATGCCTAATGAATTTCGACCTGACAGGCTTACAAGGCCTCGAATGTTTCGTTTACCTAGATGACAATGTCATCTATGGTAAAAATTTAAACGACCACAACGAAAAGTTGAGAAAAATCTCCGACAAGTTGAGAGAGAACAACTAGAAACTGCAGCCAGAGAAGTACCAGTTTCTACGAAGAGAAGTTGTTTACCTAAGACATAAATGTTCTAGCGAAGGAGCCCTACCAGACCCAAGTAAGACCGCCAGCATCCAAACATTTCCTGTTTCAAGAAGAGTAAGGCAAGTTCAGTAATTTTTGGGACTTGCCAATTACTACAGGAAATTTATTCCAGACTTCTCCAAAATTGTACGTCCAATCACAAATTTACTCCGAAGGGATGTAAAATACACTTGGACCGAGAAATGCCAGGAAGCATTTCAGAGCATAAAAAATGCTTTAATTTCCCCACCACTTTTGATTTACCCCGATTTTTCTAAATATTTTAATCTTACTATGGACGCAAGTAACTAGGCTCTAGGAGGTGTTCTTTCTCAAGTAGAAGTCGGAAAGGACCAGCCTATTGCAAGCCGCACATTAACAAAGCCGAAAGAAATTTACTCTACTATAGAGAAAGAGTTATTGGGTATTGTCTGGGCTACCAAGAATTTCAGGTGCTATCTTCAAGGCCGAAAATTCACGGTCTATACTGACCATAAACCTCTCAAAGGTCTCTTCAATGTGAAAGACACTACTTCCCGTTTGGTGAGATTTCACCATAAATTATCTGATTTCGATTACAACATCGTATACAAACCCGGGAAGTACAACACTAATGCCGATGCACTACGTCGCATCCCTTAAGCATTAAAGGAAGACAGTTTGGGGCATACCTTAACGGTAAAAGCCCTAGTCCACCACACGATGGACTCAGATGTGGAGGAAGACACTTCCACAAATTATAAGAAAAAGAAGAAATGCGCTCATTGTTTCGTCGTGACTCGTGCTCAGAAGCAAAACGCTCAAGAGACAATAAATAGCTCCAGTTTAAAGACAGAAGAGCACACGAAAGCGGACCAAAGCGAAATTCAACTCATGGAGGTGGAAACACCACACCCAGCGACGCTTGACCCGGATGTAAGTACTGGTAAGACACCCGAAGGAATCACGAGCCCTACGGAAATCCGAACAATCTCCATTTGATGGCCATCAAGGTGTCATAAAAACTTGCCGCATAAGACGCAAGTATTGGTGGAGACACATGCTTAGCGACATCAAAAAATACATTAAGAAATGCCCAAAGTGCCAGACGATGAAAGCATCTCCACCATATAAAATGCCAATGGTTATCACGGACATCGCAGAACAACCGTTCGACAAAGCTTACCTCGATATTGTAGGTCCATTAGAAGAGACCACATCAGGTAATAAGTACATCTTGACTTTTCAGTATAATTTAACAAAACTTGTCGACTGGTATGCAATACCTAATGCAGAAGCAGTCACAGTAGCGCAGGTTTTCTTTGATGAAATCGTTACGCGCTATCGCATACCCAAAAGAATACTCACCGATCAGGGAACACATTTCCTGAGTGAATTATTCAAAAGGATATGTAAGCTTCTAAAAGTAAAGAAGTTACAGACTTCAGCATACCACCCACAGTCTAATGGAGAACGAGAGCGTGCACATATACCCCTGATAGAATACCTGCGAACTATCGTAGATGAAAATCTGAAAACATGGGACCAATACCTACCAACCGTTGCATTCGTGTACAACAACAGTGTATACGAGGGTACTAAACTTACCCCAATGGACTGCCTATACTGCTTTACAGCGGATGTCCCATCAAATTTAAAACTGGATCCAGAGCCCGTTTACAATCATGAGAGCTACTATCACATATTGAAGTATAAGCTCCAAAAATCATATGCCACGGCACGAAGGAACTTATTAGCAAGTAAACAGCGCTCAAAGGGTTACTACGATAAGAAAGTACGGCCCCTAACTTTCCATGTAGGAGACAAGGTCCTCATCAAGAATGAAAGCAGAAAACATAAGCTTTCTCAAATCTGGGTAGGACCTTATCAGCTAATCGCAATACCAAGCGATGTGAATACCACAATCAAAATTGGTAAGCGAATAGTAACAGCAATAACGAGAAAGAAATTTACAGCCGGTTAGAAGAACTTGAATCGAACACACAAGCCCTAGCCGAGCTCGAGAAACAACAAATTAGTGTTGTAAAAACTACCTTGGAAAAGATTCAAAAAGCGCTGGCTATGTTAATAGACACACAAGAAAAAATAGCACACCAGATAAACGATCTCCATCATGTGGCCGATGATTTAACTAGGAGGCAACTAAGACTAGAGATTATATCAAGCTTATTGCTCCAAATCATCGAAGTCGAATATCGACAACAAGCCCTTCTGGACATAATAATGGCTAGTAGAACCAACCATATTCACCCACTCCTCCTGTCTCCACAAAACTTGCTATAAATATATCGCAAAACAACCTCGAATTGTCCGATTTATCAAAATTGCCTGCCTGTCCAGCAGGAGCTCAGTCACGCCTTATGCAGAACAAATTGGTGGAGAGAATTACTCTCCCAATTTTTAATCTCCCAAAGATGAGGCTACAACAAATTCGATACTATCTTGTACCCAAGTCAGCAAATTAGTCATTAATTCCAGACCATAGTTATTCATACATAGCCAATAGCGCAAAAATTCAGGAATTTCTCTGATTAAAAGGCGAGGACATGAAAATTTTCAAGAAAATAACAAGTAATTTGGAAGAAAACACGTATGTAGGCCGGCTGAATACGCCTATAATCAAAGCGGTAACATCCAACGAATGTGCCATTAAATTATTATATAATCCTTTAAATGAAGTGCCCAAATGCGGGACTAGAGTACAAGCTCCCCAAAAGGATATGTTGATTAAATTAAACAAGCCAAATGCGTGGCTATTTTCATTTATCACCTCCACGGTGCTACATATCACATGTCCAGACCACCGTGTGATCTCGAAACTGGAAGGACAAGGAATATTTGAGATAACGCAACCATGTCAAGTTCAAATAGTTGACAAAGTGCTTAAATACGAAGGTCAGAGTAAATATCCACTAAAAACTATGCAGCCGAATCAGTTTCCTGAACTAAACCATTCTATACTCAAAGTAAACCTGACTGAAATTTTACAGGAAATTCAAAACCACAGTCTGGGGACAATCGAGATTTTAACGGGAGACGATATCCATAAATCAATTTATACTGACACCCATTCGTTCGAAGATATCCAATACAAATTAGACCAATGCAGTAATAAGGTATCGAGCAGAAACTCCCATATCCTGTCTACCACCTCTATATCATTTACGGGCCTACTTGTTCTGGCCATATTGATTGTGGTGGCAGTAAAATATCTTAACCCTGTTGTCATCAAGATGAGACAACAGAGAAATCAACCACAAGGTAACCCCGTAATTTCATCAGGGGGCATCCTTTTAGAAGAACGAACTCCTGCTCCCCAAATCAGTTTATGGCGAACTAGAAGCCTCTCTAAAACATAATCAGTCCAGATCGTTTAAAAAATGGAACACGGACACTGTCAACATGGACCACCAAATCAATGACAAATTGAAACAAAAGGGGTAGTCCTGGTACACTACATATAAAAAGTATATAGAATTAAAAATAATTAGATTAGTAATACTAAAGAAAAAATTTTTGTTAGAATTAATGCTACATAAATATAAAATAAGAAAAATAAATAGCATACAATACCTACTCGAACAGTAGATGTAATCGGAAAAGAAAAATAATTTAAATCAGGTACATAAAAAAGGCATTAGATTTAATTATTAAATAGTCGGTCAACTAATAGCTTTAAAAGGAGTTAGTTAAATATAAATAAAACAAGTGAAAAAGCTAGAATTGGTATAAAAGACCAATTCTTATGATACCCTAGATGAATGCACGTATGAAAGTTCGTATGATCACCCATATGAAAATTTTTGATTTTTTGCATTGGTTTCTCGCATATATTTCTGGAACGGCTCGTCGGACAGAACAAATGATTATAACCAATTTTATAGGATTTATTATTCTGAAGAAGTTTTTGGTACAATAAAAATGTCTACGACTGATCGTTTTAAAAGTATATATAAAAAACCGAAATTTTTATATGGCAAAACCAAGAAGGGGTTGCCCGATTTAGTTCATTTTTTAAATTTTATTTGCTACTAGTATGGAAATCCAAAGTACCAAATTTCAGCTTTCTATGTCGACGTGTTCTCAGGTAGTGTCCAAATATATCGTGGAAAACGAAATTTTTGTATGGCAACCCCACGAAGGAGTTGCCCGATTTGACGGACAGACGGACATGCAAAAATCAAAAAAACTTTTAATTTTATGCGGGGGTGTCCAATCCATTTTGCTCTACGATCATTATTTCTGTGCGTTACAAACGGAATGGCAAACTTAGTATACCTTATAGATTTCATCTAGGGTATAAAAATAAATAAATATGAAAATAAATAGAAATAAAAAAAAATAACACAAAATTATATTAAAACTTAATAATAAATAAATAACAAACTAAATTGTAGTAGAAATAAAAAGAAAGATGAAGCAATTCAAACTAAAAATGGTTAAATAAACAAAAAAAACAATGTATAAAGAGCATGCAGAACAGCCAAAGACCGAAAAGGGTTTTTTTTTTTTAACTTATTCAAAAGTTAAGACGACAGTATACAGATACAGTTGTTCCATTAATATACTACCGTATAATTATTACAATCTTTTAAAAATTATTTAGAGAAACAAGAAATAAAGAAGAAAGGAAACAAGTTGTATGAAATTATGAAAATTTTTTTTTATTGTTTTTTTTTTTTGTTTTTTTTAGATATGCTCACCACACAATTTCACTTAACCATAATTCTGGAGGTGAGTTAAGGAGAAATAATATTAAAAGTAATACGAAAAGTAAGAGAGGGTGAAGAATGATGAGTTACAAGAATTTGAAGGAAAACTCAGGAACGTGAAAATTATTTAGTAACCATTAAGAAAGAGAGGATATAACATAGTGGTAACCTTAGATCGCAGACCCGCTATATGGAAGTATGAAAAATTATACCGGAAATAAATTGCTAGAGGATATTTCATTAAAAATTATTTGCTTGAAACTAGCGAGGCTTCTATTATTAAATAAATCGACATTATTAAAGAAAGTATTATGACTTTTTTGAATACGGAAGATGGATGATTTATTTCTTAAATTAGTTCTGGCAAATGGAAGATTAAACATGTTGAAATTACGCGATAGACGAGATGGAACATTGAAGCTTAGGTTCGATATTAATTCAGGACAATCCACTATCTTGCTAGTAATCTTATACAAAAAAATTTCATCCAAAATAAGTCTGCGGTTTTGAAGTGTAATCATTGAAATATTATTTAGTCGTTGAGGATATTCGCATTGAGTACCGGATAGTTTGAATTGGAGATATCTTGTGAAACGCCTTAATGGAAGTTCCAGTTCATTTATATATATGGAATAAAACGGATTCCATACTGGTGAGGCATATTCCAAAATGCTTCTTACAATGGAATGCGCAGATTTGAAAGATTTACATGATCTAAATAAAAATCCTAAGACTTTGAAAGCTCTAGCCGTTATATAGTTAACATGAGAAGATAATTATAATTTATCGTCAAAAATAACTCTAAGATCTTTAATTTCATGCACCAAAGACAACGCGGCATTATTTATTGAATAATCAAATTGAAGTCTCTGCCGTTTCCTAGAAAAGGATATAAATTTGCATTATAGGGGTAGGAAGTTTTCTCGCACCAGTTTTTCAATTTATTTAGATCATTTTGTAATATTAGGCAATCATTTACAGTATTTATCACACGAAAAATTTTCGCATCATCTGCATAAAGAAGCCACTGTGATTCCATGCTTTCCGGCAAGTCATTAATATATATTGTAAATATGAACGGACCAAGAACTGTACCTTGCGGGACTCCCGAAAGTTGTTTAAAAGGCATAGATTGAAATCCATTCAAAACTACGACACTATCTCTTTCGCTTAGGTAAGAAAACATCCATTTAATAACATCCTCATGGAATCCCAAGGATCGCATCTTCACTACTATCCTTTTATGTTGAACTTTATCGAAAGCCTTAGTAAAGTCAGTATGTATAGAATCAACTTGTGTACAGTTATCCAATGCAGTTGCAATAACATCCGTGGAAATCGCCAAATTAGTAATGGTCGAACGCCCAGGAATGAAACCATGTTGGCATTGATTAATCAAAGCATTCGTCTGGTGAGTTAACTGTCCATGTATATTTTTTTCAAATATCAAAACCAAGCTGCTAGAGATAGATATGGGTCGGTAATTGATTACTAATTTAGGGTCACCTGCTTTATAAATAGGTGTAGTAAAACATCTCTTTAAAATCTTAGGAAAAATCTTTTTTCTAATTGACATATTGAACAGGTCGGCTATACGGATTGAGAGGGCTGCAGAGCATTTTTTGTAAAACAAATTGGGAATTCCATCAGGGCCAGCTCTTTTATTACCATCAATTTAAAAATAACCTGCTCCACATCCCATTGAGAAACAATGTTAAAACAAATAGATGTATTATAGTTATTCGGAGAAATATTATCGTATACTAAAGCATCAGGCACCGATTGATATACTGAGCCAAAATATTCAGAGAGCATATTACATATAGTATCAGGGGAGCTAGATATGTTGTCTCCATACCTCATGTATTTGAAAAACGAATTAGTGGCTTTAAGGCCTTTAGTAAAGTTCCAGAATCTCTTAGGGTTATTATTAACGGCAGTCTCTGTGTCCACTATATAAGCTTTGTAACATTCTTTTAACAGTATTTTAGAAATTTTTCGAAAATAGGAAAAAGTCTGATAAATCTCAGGATTTTTAGTGCTAATATACATATTTCTATACTTCTGTTTCAATTTCATTGCCATACGTAATTGCGGAGAAAACCAATTTGGAAAATTATTAGAGGAATTAGGCACTTTCGGAACAAAGATCTCAATACATTGATTGAGGATATTATACAAATAACCAAATGATCTGTCAACATTATTTGTAATGACTTGTGCGAAATCGTATGAAGATAAAAATTCACTTATTCTTTCGTAATTAGCTAATTTGAAATTTCTCGTGCTCGTTTTACATTGGCCCATGTGCTGGAATTTATCTAAAGTAAGTAATACATCAAGAGGAGGGTAGTGGGTATCAATACGACTCAGTGGCGTTGGAGATATATGAACCGATATATTCTCACTTAGTGTGTCCGATAATACCAAATCGAGAATTCTCTCATTGCCATTCAATTGGTCATTGTATTGATTTAATCAACAAAAGGACATACAATTTTGAAGACAGTTACCAGGACGAGTTATGTTTCCCGAAATATACATACAATTGTTAATATTGTCATATAACCAGTTTAAAGATGGCAAATTAAAATCGCCCACAATTATTGTTTTGGAATTTTATGGCAGTAATAATGATTTGTCACAGACATTTGAAAAAACAGCGTCATAGACTTCGCAAGAACTTTGTGGTGGTATGTATATACACCAAAAATAAAGTGAGAAATTATTAATTGTAATTAAGACTACTAAGTCTTCATTGTTTGTTTCCAGTGCCACTTCCCGGCAAGATTTAAATCTATTATGCACAGCTATTACGCACCCGCCACCGTCTAGTTTATTTGTTTGGTCATAATTACGATCTTTTCTGAACACGGTATACCCATTATCAAAAATTTCACTACTCATTACTCCCTCCCATAAAAATGTTTCTGTAAAACTAATAATATCATAATCGCTTGCCAATATTTCAAGTCTAACGTCTTCGGTTTTACTACGCAATCCTCTAACATTCTGATAGTACCTATATATTTAATTGCATTACTACTGATATATTATGATTTAAATAAAAAATTAATTAGAATATTTTTTTGAAATAAAATCTATAGATTCAACGTTCTTGATAATGTGAGAGATTGAGGACTCATCCTTCTTCATATATATTTTCCCATTCTCCACCCATAAGTACTTAAAGTTAAGTTGCAATTTACACAAACCAGCTTTATAAAACAAAGTTCTCTTAGACCTAGATAAAAATTCATTAATATAAACTCTATTATTGTCAGTATAGTCTAAATGATTGGTACAAAGATCCTTTTTCAACTTATATGCCGCTAATACCCGATCACGTATGAATTCGCTTCTGTATTTGACTATAGTCGATTTAGACTTAGATTGTTTTCCTGATCTGTAGGCCTTAAAAAACGTCACCATCACCCAGGGGAAGTTTGAATACATTATGAACTTTCTTGACCACTTCCAAAATGTTTTCATTCTCAGTAACTGGGATATTAACTATTTCAATAAAATTGGTTAAGGTGTTATCTTCAACTTCAGTTAATCGACTTTTTATTATTACGAGTTCTTTGGATAGTCTATATTTCTCCTCCTCTAAGGTTTCTATTCTTCTCTCTTGTTCATGTAAGGATTCTGCAATTTTCCGTATATCATTGAAGCTAGACACAAGAGAGTGCACAGAGTTGTTAAACTCTTCCTGCCTTAATTTGATTTTATCAATATCAGATGACATTATCTTTATTGCAGTCATAAAGTCGGTTGAGGTATCCTCTGAATCCGAATCACCAGTGATGATTGAAATATTTGAGTTAGTTTTTGTGCACACTAGACAACGGTAGGCAGCCGTTCCACTCTCCATATTTTTTTGCAACTCTTTACTGATTTTTGCGCAAGTAATATGAGTGTAATTATGGCAATCAACACATTTCACTCCCTTATTTACTCGAGAAATGTTAGATGCACACTTAGAGCATTTAGATGGCATTATTATGATGATGTTTGCAGTAAGTTGAGATTAAGCACATTAAATTGAAAATTTAATAGATGGACACAGCAATATTGTGATTTCATAAATCGTAAAGAGTTCCAGTTTTTTATGCAAGAATTATAAAACTTCAAAAATACCTCCTGAACATACAACAGCAGTCAGACGACACTCTGTGTTACATACAGAGCATCCATTGGCATCAATTAAACATGTATATACATACATGCATGCATCTCTGAATCGATTTCGCTTCAGGCAGAATTCTAAAATTCATGCATCAATAAAGAAATGCAAACATGTAGATATGTACATACCTACAGCATTCTCATTGCATGCAGAATTACAATTCCCAGCTGCAAGTATAAACATATATCTACAAACATATTTGCAAGTTCAGTAAAGTCACTCGCTACTGACCTACACCAATTTCTTAATCATATAAAGAAACAAGTGAAGGCAGTGACACAATCCCCTGCGCGCAAGAATTCACACGATGCAATTTGATAACCTTGCGCCAGCGGTAGAACTCAGGTGAACGAAACAAT
Organism: Dioctria linearis; assembly: GCA_963930735.1. Lineage (NCBI taxonomy): Eukaryota > Metazoa > Arthropoda > Insecta > Diptera > Asilidae > Dioctria > Dioctria linearis. The sequence continues at coordinate 151,131,187 of OZ005740.1, read as the reverse complement.
GGTTCACCATGATGTCATAATAGCAGCAAAGCGGCGAACGGTCTGCGGAAGTATTTATGTATGTACATGTGTTGTAGCGAATTGATCCTTCGCTATCTGTTCGTTTCAGAGTTTCTTGATACATAGGGAAATTTCTACTAACCTTCCTGCCTCAGCATAATGTTGGAACGCGCTTTTCGTGAGCATTACTTCAGTTTCTTTCCATACTGTACATTTTTTTTTGTTGCCTGCCCTGACAGCACCAGATTCCTAAATAAAAATCTGAAAAAATTTCCATGATGTGGGTGACGCTTGCACGCTATTGGTGGAATTAGGAATTGTCACGTGAGTGCAACTGATACATGCGGGGTAGAAAGTTTTTTTTGGGTAAAATGAAAGAAGGGGAGGGAGTCGGTAGTTTGGAAAGGAAAGGAGAGTCTGCTTGGGAAGTTCGAACTAAATGGTTGTTTAGGAACGAGTGAATGAAGCATAAATAATTTTTTTTGGTTGATTTTAAAATGATTACAAAAAGTTTCTTCTGAATTTGTCGTCCATAATTATTTGCTGTAACTATTTTTAAAAGGTGAAAAAAATCATCTGTGGAAAAATCATCTGTAGAAAAATTATCTGTAAGAAAATCATCTGTGGAAAAACCATCTGTAGAAAAATCATCTATGAATAAAAGTTTATAATGAGCCATAATTACTTGCTGTAACTATTTGTAAAAGGTGAAAAAAATCATCTGTGGAAAAATCATCTGTAGAAAAATCATCTGTAATAAAAGTTTATAATCATCCATAATTACTGGCTGTAACTATTTGTAAAAGCTGTAATTCTTGGTAAATAGTAATATGAAATTACATGTAAAGGAGTTTGGAATCATCCATTAAATAGAATGTTCTGGTAATACCTGAAATGACAAGGTATGGTGAAATAGAAAAGCTATATATTATATTTTTTTTGTGAATTTATATTTAATTTTGAAAGTTATTGCACGAAAGCAATATATTGAATGAGTCATTTTTATATAAATTAGATACTAAATAATTTTATTAATTGCATTACTTTTATATATTATCGGCAAACAAAAGGTATTGTGCAAATATACCTGTGTATTTATTATATGGTAAAAAGAAAAAAAAACGATTGCACCTACACAATTTATAAATTGGATTTTGATGAATTAAGTACTAAATGATGTTGCTAATTGCGTTACATATTTTTTTTTATTTTATTTAATACTGGTAAAGTAAAGGTGTGATGAACTTATCGCTGATGTTGTGAAACAAAAAGAAAAGGAAAAAATAAATAAAAAATTTATCTTTTTACGTTAAAGGAAGTTGTTGTTATTACGCAAGTTTTGATTGTGAGCAACTTGCCTCACTAAGGTTTTTTTTTGTTTGCTTATATAACCATAAGTTAATTAATATTGAAGTAGTAATGAGTTTGTAGGCGTGATTTTTGAGCTGATATTCAAAGAAAGAAAAAAAAGAATAGTAATATCTATGATTGTTTTTTTTCGTATATATAATAAAATTCGTGGTTGATTTTAATTGGGAGTTATTATTGCTTCAAATTAACGTTCCTGATTAAGTTTTATATTGTGAGGTCATTTGAAAATTGCGATAATGGTACGGGGTATTATATCTTAGTGTATGTTGGGACATACGCCGTAAATTTTTTTTTGTTAATACTATTGATTGTTACAGTTCATGCTTTCCTCTTGTTTTACTTTTCAATTTGTTTACGTTAACCGCCTTTAGAGGCTGTTGTAGTTCGGTAAACCTCTTTGAGTAAGGTGTGAAATCGTCAGATTTGTCCCTCAAATATTTTTTTTCTGGCTCTTTTCTTGCTATGGAGTGCTGAAGTGCTAGATTAGTTTGAGGAGGATGCACAAGTGATGGTGATGTGGTGGACCTTCGGTCATAGCATGTAATCGCATTATTTGTAAGGGGGCTAAGATTATTTACACAGCCTTGGAGCCTTAGCTATGGTGGTCGGGGACGTCAGGGTCCAATAGCCCAAGGTGGGAGCTCCTTCAACACCTGGAGCTCATCTCTCTCTCTGTCTTTCCGAATGTCAGGAGCCACGGCAATTGGTGGAATTGTTAAGTCACGTTTTTTTCAATGTAAAATCTTCTACTATCATCAATCCGTCCGTCTGTCTTACGTCAGGATACTGTCCGTATAACTGATTATTAGTCCGTCTGTCCGTCCGAGTAATTTTGTTTATGACACAGTAAATCTAGCATCCGAAGGATGAGAGTGACAAGAACCCGCCCAAAACCGGCTGATCGCTAGCGGCAAAATACTGTGTCGTCACTCTCACTAGTCCCGAGATTGAAATTTTGTAGCAAGGGTTGTCAACTGCGGTTGCTGCCTGTATAAGTTTAGAGTTGATAGAGGTAGTACTGACGGAAGGTTTCTTACTGTTACAAATGGCGCCCAAACATCTCTACTTTCTTTGTTCTTCTTTATTCTTCTTTCTTCGGTTTCGAACGTTATTTTTTTGTCCTTTACAGAATCTCAATTGTGATAAATTCAAAACTTGCCGTGGGTGTAGCTCACCTGCGTAGAGTAATCCTGTTAGTCTTCGTAAAGCTTGATACTTTCGTAAGGCAACCCTTTTCACTCTCGTCAGGAGTGGCTCTGCCTGTGGACATGTTGGGAGTGTTTAGCTCTAAAGTTTTGTTTGTATCAATTTCGTGCTTGATGGTTTTGCTGACAGTATTGGTTCGTGTTTAATGACTTATATTAATATACCTTCTGTATAATTTGATCTTTCGGATTCATGTTAAAGTGCTTCCCTGTTTGGTGGAAGGCGAACTTTGTGCGTGAGTCGCATAGTCTGAGGTTAACACTTCGGTTCGTGCACACCGATCAAGCGACCACTTGACTTCAGTTTGCTGGCCTGTTTAATCGACGAGGCTATAGTCATTTCATCAAGTTGATGAACGATGTTCATCCCTTTGACTTTAATGTCCTTGTTGACGAGATTGTGTTGAGTTGGTTGGATTGGTTCTCGGCGGATTGTGTAAATTAATATTCCATTTAGTCTTCGTAAGTAAGGTGCTCTGTTTTCGGTGAACTGTGTGTTGTATGCGACGTATACTATTTTGGGCTTTTGTTCCATACATTGTTACGGGTTCTAGCCAGGAGTCAGTATTTGGTGTAGCATTCGTGTTTTCATTGTATATCATATCCAGTCATTCTTGCTACTGCTCCTGTTCTGAGTACTAGTGGTGGCCAAGAGTATGACCACCTTTCTTTTCATCAAGTTTATTATGCTTCAGGTTCTTCAACAAATTGTCGAACGAAGTTCGTCGGTTGATATACTTCTTTGTTGGGGAGGCTGAACCAGAAAAAACTGCTTTTTTTTTCTTTTAGGGAGAGAGAGATATATATTATCTGTCGCGACAGATGGTCGTGTGGTTTCTTTTTGTGTGCGAGCAGCGGGGGGCCGGCTGCGGAGCCTCTTTGTGCCATCTCCCCTCATTATTTGTCATTAAAACTTATATATATATATACCACTATAATTTTTTTTTGTACGTTTGAGTTCAAACATTCATTGCAGTGTTTGGCGAAGGTTTATTTCGGTATAGTAAGCTTAGGGTATTTGTTTTTACTTAATAAGAGTGTTTTTATATATAGAAATGGATTTTTCATTGTTGTCTTCAGACGAGTTAGAGGTAGAGTTTAAAATTCGGAATATGTCGGGTTTAGAGCCAGACGCTCTAGACAAGTTACTACAAAGGTACAAAGCAGAGAGTCTTAACGCATCTTTGATACCTACTATGTCACATAATTACAACAATCCCAAGTCAGAATATCAGACTCTGATGCATCGTGTGGAGATGTTACAAAGGGATTTACTCGAGCATCCGCCTACTACAGTGGTGGAGCAAGAGCAATATCGCACTCTGATTTTGCATTTACTGGGCAGATCCCAGCGTTTATATAATTCTTCTCCGGTAGTTAAGGAAAACGCTGAGAAGCTTATGGTCCTTTTGAAAGACCGTTTGAGTTTTCTTAATTCATTTAAAGATCTGCTTGATGTCGCTGATATGTCCAAGGGAGCTTGTGGTGGCGAGTTACTCAATAACTTGGGAACTGTGAAAAAAATTAGATCTGATGTAGGAATTTCAAATGTACAGTTGTCTAGTCCACAAAGTTCAATAAACGATGAGGATTTTATGGGTTTTGAAAATCCATGGGATTCATTACCGAGAGTTGCTAACCAAGTTAATAATGCAGTTCATACTCCTCTTTTAGCAGAAAATCTGAAACGGGTTTCAAGTGGCCCACCGGTAAAACCAGCTACTCGCTTCGCAGGTGTTCGTACCGGTTCTCAAAGTAATGAACGTTTTTGTAATAGAAGTCCACTTGTTCGTCCATATGATCATCCTGTACCACCTTCGGTCCAGTTCCAACCGGTCCCTGAGTCTATAAACATTCAATCATTTCCTTATCGACGGAGTAGTCCTACACGGAGTCCCATTTTTAGATGGAAGCTGGTGTTTGATGGATCTGCATCCGGGTTGGATGTTTCAGAATTTATTTTCCGTTTGGAGTCTTTAGCTCACTTGGAGAGAGTGTCGGGAGTGGGATTGTGCGCTGGATTCCATGCCTTAGTTTCTGGTAAAGCAGCCAATTGGTATTGGCTTTTCTTACGTCTCAACCCAAATCATACTTGGGAAGATTTGCGATCTGCGTTACTTCGGGAATTTCGCTGTCAGGATACTGATTATGAAATTCGTAAATTGATTGAAGGTCGTAAACAGGGACATCGCGAATCTTTCAGTGACTTTCGACTTGCAGTTCATGCAATGGTAACTAAAATGGTTCATCCTATTCCTGAAGGGGAGTTAATTGAGATTCTTCGTCGAAACATGAAGGCCTCATTGCAGGAGGTTCTTTTACTGCGTCGAATAGACAATATTCTTGACATGCGAGATTTGTGTAATCGGTACGAAAAACTTTGGTCCGAAATTGGTGCTCCTCGAGAACCAATAATACGCAAATCCGCTCATGAACTTTATTCTGATAATCCATTGATTGGAAATAGTTCTATGGTCTGCTCTGGTGAAAATGTAGAGGCGTTTCATCCTGGCTTAAGAGCTACAGCAGCTTCTTCGGCTCCGTTCAGATCATATTCAGGTCCGCAGAATCCTCGACGTTTGTTATGTTGGAATTGTGGAAAAGAAGGACATTCATATCATGATTGTTCTTTAAGTCCGCAAAGAATCTTTTGTTTTGGCTGTGGTGCCGTTGGCGTAATTAAGCCACGTTGTCCAACTTGCTTGTCGGAAAAGCAGAGGTGGAGTCGGAATCCTACGGAGACACTCCGAATTTTAACTCCTACTCAGGTCTCCAGTCGGATCACCGAGGAAGCAGCTTCGAACACCGAGCCGGTGCAGAATCGTTAGGCTTTCATTATGACAATCAATGCGGTGACTCTGAAAAAAATAATTTTTTGTTTCATCACAATAATACTTCGCATTCTATGCGTGTTCAGACTTCAAATTTATCGAATTTATCAAATTTATCAAATTCAAGTTTAACCAACCCAATTGTGTCAAATCCAATGGTGTCTAGATCAAACATATCAAATTCAAATATGACAAGTGTTCCTGATGTTTCAGCAACGCTAAAGCTTTTCAAAGATATATGTGTTCAGGTCCCTAGTGACTTGTCTGCGGATATCAAGTCCCCTGATGGTGACAATTGTAGTTGTATTTCAACCGATGAGGACAGGTCATTTATTTCTTCTGATTCCGAGACTAACGATGTTATTGATCTTAAGGTGTTACCTGTGGATGATTCCCTTCTGCCCAGAACATCTCAGCGAACTCACAAATATCGCAGCTTGCGAAGTCATATAAAAGCCGCAGTGGCTGAAACCGTTATCTCCAGTAATTTTGACCCTCGGGCCTATGCCGACGTGTTTATAAAAGGAAAACAAATTAAGGGACTTCTTGATAGCGGTGCCAGTGTAAGTGTTCTTGGTTCTGGAGCAGAGAAATTCCTGAGTACAGTAGGAATTTCATTTCATTCATTGCCTACTAGCATATCTACGGCTGATGGCCAACCACAGCTGGTGTTGGGTCACATCAGAGTTCTGGTAAAATTTGGAGAGAAAACTCGGTTAATGCGACTACATACTGTACCCACTCTTCAGCAACCTCTTTATTTGGGAATAGATTTCTGGAGGATCTTTGGTTTGGCTCCTGTTATGGTCAGTGAGTTGTGTTCTGTGTCCAATCCGCCTCAAATTTGTTCGCAACAATATATTCTTTCTGAGGAGGATTCAGAAAAGCTAATAACCATAATAGACACCTTTCCTTCAGTTAGTAATCAGGGCTTCGGACGCACGAATCTAGTGGAACACGAGATAGACATCGGAGCTGCTAGGCCTGTCAAACAGAGACATTATGCAGTGTCTCCCGCAGTTCAAAAGTCTTTGTATGATGAGCTTGACCGTATGTTGTCGTTGGGAGTTATTGAGGAAAGCCAGAGTTCTTGGTCGTCTCCAGTCACCCTAGTGAAAAAACAAAGCGGGAAAGTTCGACTTTGCCTGGATGCTCGTAAACTGAATGAAGTTACCGTACCAGATGCTTTTCCTTTACCTCTTATTGATGGTCTACTTAGTCGATTACAGGATACAAATTTCATCACAGCAATTGATTTGAAGGACGCCTTTTGGCAAATTCCTCTTGCTGTTGATTCACGGGATAAAACCGCGTTTGCTGTGCCAGGCCGACCTTTGTACCATTTTACAGTATTACGGTTTGGTTTGTGTAATGCTCCACAGACTATGTGTAGATTAATGTGCAAAGCAATACCTCACCAGTTGCATGACCGAGTGTCCGTTTACTTGGACGACTTGCTAATTACTTCTTCGACATTCAATGAACACTTGAGTTTACTTTCGTTAGTTGCCGACTTACTTCGCAACGCAGGTCTTACCATCAATGTAGAAAAGAGTAAATTTTGCATGCGTGAGGTTAAATATCTTGGTTTTGTGGTAGGTGATGGATGCTTGAAGGCCAACCCTGAGAAAGTCACTGCTATTGCAAACTTTCCAAGGCCTACTACTGTAAAAAAAGTTCGTAGTTTTTTGGGAGTTTGTGGTTGGTATAGGTGGTTTATACCACAATTCGCTACCATTGCTAGCCCTATTACGGATCTTCTGAAGAAGTGTATTAAGTTTGTGTGGAACGAAAAAGCTGAGGAAGCTTTTACAAGGTTGAAGGAATGTTTGATTACTGCTCCAGTACTGACAAATCCTGATTTTTCGAAACCCTCCTTTATTCAATGTGACGCAAGTAATACAGGCGTTGGAAGTGTGTTATTCCAACATGATGTTGATAATAATGACCACCCTATTGCGTTCATGTCTCAAAAGTTAAATGCTGCTCAACGCAATTACAGTATCACCGAATTGGAATGTTTAGCAGCAGTTTTGAGTGTGAAGCGTTTTAGACCTTATGTTGAGGGATTTGAATTCACTATAATCACGGATCATGCAAGTCTTCAATGGCTTATGAACCAGCGTGATTTGTGTGGTAGACTTGCGCGGTGGAGCCTTAAGCTCCAATCATTTAACTTCCACATTGAGTATCGAAAGGGTAAGGATAACGTTGTGGCTGACGCTTTGTCCAGAGTTTTCATGGATGAACTTTATGATGAGGAAATCGTTAACGAAGTTACCAACAAGCTTGGGTTGGGAACGGTTGTTGAAACGATTGATTTGAAATCTTCGGCTTTTCTGAGTGGAACTTACGTGGGAAGATTGGAAAGGATTGCTTCGGCACTGAATCCTCCATCAAACCTCCGAATTAAGGATGGACTCTTGTATATTTCTTTTAATTCCCCAAAGTTTTGTATATCGTCTGGATCCGTTAAGTGGAAACTATGGGTTCCTGATGAATTGACTGCCACTTTGATTGAGCAGGAGCACAAGCCTCCCACTTCTTCTCATTTTGGGTTTGGTAAAACGTTGGAAAAGTTGCGTCGTTTTTATTATTGGCCCAACATGACTTCTGATGTACGCCGACATGTCAATGATTGTGAAACTTGCAAATTAATCAAACCATTCAACTTCTCTTCTAAACCTCCATTGGGGGAGAGACGTTCAACTGACTTACCTTGGCAGCGAATTTTTATTGACTTTCTTGGTCCTTACCTACGTAGACTTAACGGCAATAAATATATATTTTTAGTCGTGGATCACCTGTCAAAGTTCGTCTTGATCAAAGCTCTTCCGGAAGTAACCACTACTCGAGTAATACGTTTCCTCGAGCAAGAAGTTTTCCTTGTATTCGGGGTTCCTGAGTTTTTGCACTCAGATAATGGAAGCCAGTTTACTGCCAAGTTATTCTCACAGTTGCTAAAAAAATAAGGAGTCACGCATACCTTTTCCCCATCATACTCTCCTCAATCAAATGCTTCTGAAAGAGTCAACCAGTCAATTTTAGCAGCCATCCGTGGTTATGTGGGAACCGATCATCGGAGGTGGGATGAGCACTTGAGCGAAATCGGATACGCTATCCGAAGAGTTGTTCACGAGTCGACCAAGTGTTCACCTTATTTCCAAATGTTTGGAAGACATCCGGTAGTGCATGGGAGTTCATATAAACTCATTCAGGAATGCACAAATGTATCAGACGGTGCCTTGGAGCATGTTCCTGTCAATCAGCAACTCCACTTGGTTCGTGAGGAAGTTAAGGTTAATCTTTCGGGGGCATATCAGAAGTATTCAGAGAAGTATAACTTTCGTACTAAAGTTCGGACCTTTACTATTGGTCAAACGGTTTTTGTTGGAAACTACGCACAAAGTAATGCAGCGAATCGGTTTACGTCAAAGTTCGCACATAAATTCGTAAAAACTAAAGTTGCTGAACGTATTGGAAATGTGTCATATCGTTTGGAAACTCCCAAGGGTATTTCTCTCGGGGTGTTCCACGTTCAAGATTTAATGTCATAATCTATGGGATGGGATATATAATTTTTTTTGTATTCTGTGATCTGTCACTTACGAGGGTAGAGGATATTCATGTTTTTTTTTTTTGTCTACAGCTCTAACCTCTTTTGGGGTTATCTTTAAGGTAGATGTTTTGCTTTCCTGTTTTCCTTCTTATTCTTTTCCTGACGAAAATTGGTCTATGCGATATTGGGGTTCTACATTTAGAGTAGTGTTTCGGAACCATTAATTACAAGCCCAGCGTATAACTGGTGTTACTTATAATAAAAAAAAAAAAAAACGGAGTCTTCCGTCTTCAGTTCCTTCCAGTATTACATAGCCTTTCACAACTGCTTGCATTAATAGGAATTTTTTTTTCTAGGGTTTCCTTCTATGTCGGAGCCAGCTTGAGACTCTGGTGGGTTGTTCCCACGCTGGGCGTGTTCAATATTACTCAGTGTGTATGTTTTCTTTTATTATAGAGCCCGGCTTGCGACTCTTATCTCGGTGGGTTGTCCCCACGCTGTAGCGAATTGCTCCTTCGCTATCTGTTCGTTTCAGAGTTTCTTGATACATAGGGAAATTTCTACTAATCATCCTGCATCAGTATAATGTTGAAACGCGCTTTTCGTGAGCATTACTTCAGTTTCTTTCCATACTGTACATTTTTTTTTGTTGCCTGCCCTGACAGCACCAGATTCCTAAATAAAAATCTGAAAAAATTTCCATGACGTGGGTGACGCTTGCACGCTATTGGTGGAATTAGGAATTGTCACGTGAGTGCAACTGATACATGCGGGGTAGAAAGTTTTTTTTGGGTAAAATGAAAGAAGGGGAGGGAGTCGGTAGTTTGGAAATGAAAGGAGAGTCTGCTTGGGAAGTTCGAACTAAATGGTTGTTTGGGAACGAGTGAATGAAGCATAAATAATTTTTTTTGGTTGATTTTAAAATGATTACAAAAAGTTTCTTCTGAATTTGTCGTCCATAATTATTTGCTGTAACTATTTTTAAAAGCTGAAAAACAACATCTGTGGAAAAATCATCTGTAGAAAAATTATCTGTAAGAAAATCATCTGTGGAAAAACCATCTGTAGAAAAATCATCTATGAATAAAAGTTTATAATGAGCCATAATTACTTGCTGTAACTATTTGTAAAAGGTGAAAAAAATCATCTGTGGAAAAATCATCTGTAGAAAAATCATCTGTAATAAAAGTTTATAATCATCCATAATTACTGGCTGTAACTATTTGTAAAAGCTGTAATTCTTGGTAAATAGTAATATGAAATTACATGTAAAGGAGTTTGGAATCATCCATTAAATAGAAGGTTCTGGTAATACCTGAAATGACAAGGTATGGTGAAATAGAAAAGCTATATATTATATTTTTTTTGTGAAATTATATTTAATTTTGAAAGTTATTGCACGAAAGCAATATATTGAATGAGTCATTTTTATATAAATTAGATACTAAATAATTTTATTAATTGCATTACTTTTATATATTATCGGCAAACAAAAGGTATTGTGCAAATATACCTGTGTATTTATTATATGGTAAAAAGAAAAAAAAACGATTGCACCTACACAATTTATAAATTGGATTTTGATGAATTAAGTACTAAATGATGTTGCTAATTGCGTTACATATTTTTTTTTATTTTATTTAATACTGGTAAAGTAAAGGTGTGATGAACTTATCGCTGATGTTGTGAAACAAAAAGAAAAGGAAAAAATAAATAAAAAAGTTATCTTTTTACGTTAAAGGAAGTTGTTGTTATTACGCAAGTTTTGATTGTGAGCAACTTGCCTCACTAAGGTTTTTTTTTGTTTGCTTATATAACCATTAGTTAATTATTCTTGAAGTAGTAATGAGTTTGTAGGCGTGATTTTTGAGCTGATATTCAAAGAAAGAAAAAAAAGGATAGTAATATCTATGATTGTTTTTTTTGTTATTGTTTTTTTTTCGTATATATAATAAAATTCGTGGTTGATTTTAATTGGGAGTTATTATTGCTTCAAATTCACGTTCCTGATTAAGTTTTATATTGTGAGGTCATTTGAAAATTGCGATAATGGTACGGGGTATTATATCTTAGTGTATGTTGGGACATACGCCGTAAATTTTTTTTTGTTAATACTATTGATTGTTATAGTTCATGCTTTCCTCTTGTTTTACTTTTCAATTTGTTTACGTTAACCGCCTTTAGAGGCTGTTGTAGTTCGGTAAACCTCTTTGAGTAAGGTGTGAAATTGTCAGATTTGTCCCTCAAATATTTTTTTTTTCTGGCTCCTTTCTTGCTATGGAGTGCTGAAGTGCTTGAGGAGGATGCACAAGTGATGGTGATGTGGTGGACCTTCGGTCATAGCATGTAATCGCATTATTTGTAAGGGGGCTAAGATTATTTACACAGCCTTGGAGCCTTAGCTATGGTGGTCGGGGACGTCAGGGTCCAATAGCCCAAGGTGGGAGCTCCTTCAACACCTGGAGCTCATCTCTCTCTCTCTCTTTCCGAATGTCAGGAGCCACGGCAGTTGGTGGAATTGTTAAGACACGTTTTTTTCAATGTAAAATCTTCTACTATCATCAATCCGTCCGTCTGTCTTACGTCAGGATACTGTCCGTATAACTGATTATTAGTCCGTCTGTCCGTCCGAGTAATTTTGTTTATGACACAATAAATCTAGCATCCGAAGGATGCGAGTGACAAGAACCCGCTCAAAACCGGCTGATCGCTAGCGGCAAAATACTGTGTCGTCACTCTCACTAGTCCCGAGGATGAAATTTTGTAGCAAGAGTTGTCAACTGCGGTTGCTGCCTGTATCAGTTTAGAGTTGATAGAGGTAGTACTGACGGAAAGTTTCTTACTATTACAGTACACGCGATGAATACCGTGATGTAATAACAACAAACCGGCAAAAGCTTTGCGGAAATTAATTTATGAATGCCACAAAGAAACACTTTGCGGAAATAATAATTATATACGAATAAATGCTGTGATGAAATTAGCTTAACGTAATAAGAAAATAACAATAGTATTAAGTAGAAAATTGTATAAATAAACTGTGATTTTGAATAATGCAATCAGTAAGTGAGTTAGTTAGTGAGTAGCAACAGAACACGAGTTGTTTCACTTACCAGGAGTAAAGCTAGTAAGCTGCCCCATTCATCTATATCAGGAGTAAAGCTAGTAACCTGCTCCATTCATCTATACCAGGAGTAAAGCTAGTAAGCTGTCCCATTCATCTATACCTAGGAGTAAAGCTAGTAAGCTGCTCCGTTCATCTATACTAGGAGTAAAGCTAATAAGCTGCTCCATTGAACCGCACTGGGAGTAAAGCTAGTAAGTTGCTCCAATCATCTTGACGGCACGTAATCACAGTAACCGTGCCGTGTTCAAGATCAAAAGGTGCTCAGATGAGAGTACTAGAAGTATCTAATAAACTCAACAATTTTGGCGCAGCCGGTAGGATCGAGGAAGTTATATAAATTCAAAACTTGATCCTCGAATTTACATAAACGAGTGCATAAGAGCGCATTATTTTTGAATCTGGCACACAAATCCGAGACGTTGGGCATTTTTAACAACATCCATTGACATCAGTAACAACAATAAAAGCATCATATCTGCATAGCGGAAAAAACGTTAACATCTTTTCTCTTCTCTTCAACTAAAGTGAAGTAAAACTAAGTTAAAAAAAAAAAAAATTAAAAGAGGCATCAATTTAGTAGCAAAATTACTTTAGACTAATAAAAAATTAATAAATGAATAAAGAAATAAATACAGTAGTCACAGCGATATATGTGCATGTACATAAGCGACAAAAAACAGTAGAAACATTTTTTTTAATTAATCATTCTAATTTCTTCGGTTATTATACGGAATTAGATAAACTACCTAATCTCTCTTTCCTTCTCTCTCAATAATCACGTAAAACTCGAAGTTTTGGCTTTCATGCTAAGACCTGACCAAAGTTCTCCTGGCTCAGATTTTGAAGCAGCAATAAGCTCATTGTCGTCATTGACAACACAAGTCCTCCAGACAGCCCAACAGTCGAGCGAAATTCACCCCAAAGTAGACCATCCATAAACTGGTATCGCGAGCATCGCTCAGGTAAACGCTTCAGAGGGCACAATCTAATTAATTTCCTAGCAAAAAATCATAGTTTCGGCGCCCTAGTATCCCAGCAGGCGTTAGACACACCAACTTCCAGCACAGAGCAACACAATGAAACGGATAAAATGTCGGTAAACTATGAAAAAGTAGTAAAACTGACGGCACAAATGGTGCCTTTGTTCTCTGGGGAAATTAGCGCGCAAATTCTTACAGAATTACATACTTTTATAGGCTGTTGTAAGCAAGTGCAACTGCGTCTAGGGGAAGAGGAAAGGAAAGCCTTCATGCAGATTTTCCCACCAGATTGAGAGGAAACGCGTATCAATTAATAGCGTCCAGCTCTCTCACAAAATTTGAAGAGGTCGAACAACTGCTTTACCGAACGTATTTACCTCGTGAAACATACCATGAACTAATAAAAAAGTTAAGTACTTGCCGGCAATATCCGCCAGAATCATTTAGTTCATTTACAAATAGATTAAAAAGTCTTTTAATTCAATGCAACGAGGCAGCACAAAGTAAATACGGATCTGAAAATTTTAAAGTAGTAAAGATTTTGCTTTGGCTTCCATAAAGAGTGGTGCAACTAATCCCCATCTAAGCGCCTATTTACTCACATTGAATGAAAATTCTATGGAAACTCTAATTCAAAAGGCACTAGATATGGAAAGGTTGCAGCAAGGACTCTTTTTGATTCCACAACCAACAAATTATATCCCTAACCCAACAAACTCTTTCCCTTTTCTAAGATATAATATCCCAAATTTCTCTAATACCTATGGTTATCTCATACCTCAGAGTGTAAATTTGTCTTCCTACGCTTACACAAAGGAATTCGGAAGACATAACATAAAAACTGAAATTGGTATACCTCCAATAGCGGAACCACCAAGAGAAACTTCAGTATCCTTTAGTACCGACAGAAACTCAGAAAATTATTGGCGCTCTCCTCAAACAAACATAACAAGGAAATCATTAGGAAGTCCACCTCCAACCAGGAAATCTTTTTACGAGCAGGCAGAAAAAAAGTACGACAAACAGAAAGTGCTGTTAAACAAGATCACCTGCAGCTACTGCAATTATAAAGGGCACACGTATGACGAGTGCCTAAAGCATAAGAATACTCCTTATTGTACTAACTGCAGAGTGATGGGCCATGATGCGCAATATTGTAAACAGAATATTAAAGCGCCACCCGAACATGTAAGCTCTAAAAACAATGCTCGGTGGGGCTCTGCAGATAGGGAACAAAGGTTTAACCCCATACATAATAAATGCGATTTCTGTGGGAGAAGAAGTCATACGGTGTCCACTTGTCAGCAGAAACAACCATGGGAGTCCACACATTCGGGAAACGGCATACTGTCGACCGAAAAATCCCCCCCCGGCTCGACATTAAATAAAACTGCTCAAATTACTTCAGGGTCCTCTCAAACAAAACAACAATTAAATAGAGAAAATGTACCAGTGGTAGACTTACCACTGGACATAGGCAAAAACACAGCCGTTCGGCTGATAGTAGACACCGGAGCTGAAGTAAGCATCATAAAAAAGGAAGCACTAGATAACCCAAAACTTATAGAACGAAGCCAAAACGTGAACTTGAAAACTCCATTTGGAGATGGAGAAACATTGGGAAACTGCCAAGGCAACTTTTTATTAAGCCGCAGTGTCCCATGAAAACTCCAGGTAGTGGAAGACATTGCCCAAATCTCCCACGATGGGCTGTTAGGCAATGACTTTCTTGCAAAAAATTGTAATATCGAAGGGCCTAATAAATTACTCCGGTTCCCTCGCACGGAAACCAACCCTATTGAATTCACGGTACCTCTCAAAACATCCCTAGAAGATGGAGAGGAAATACCAAGTGATCAATTGGAGGAGCAATTTAAATCACGGGCACCAGATAACAAAAAGGCCTTACCTCCAATGGAAGAAACTCTGAACACCTCAAAAGAAGATGAAAGTAGGCAATATGATGTAGTACTTCAGCGATCCAATAGAATACCCCCTCGATCTCAAATGGTACTGAGCATACCGTTACAAATAGACCAAGAAATGATCTGTTTGTCTCAGGAGATCCAAGAAGGAGTATTTGTCGCAAATTGCCTAGTTAGTCCTCATAAAAGCTTCATACCGTTATCCGTTCTAAATGTAAACAAGGAACCAGTATTCCTAAGGAACTTAACGCTTACTCTAGTTCCAAGTAATTGCTACAACATACAGTATCTCCATGTGCCTTTGGACGACGTAAATACCCAAAGTACTCATAAAAAGGGTGATCCACCTTTCCTACATGCACAAAACAAAAGCACACACAACGAAAGAACGGACAAATGAAAATTCAATTCCAACCCATATTTTCTTCGTGCACAAAACAAAAGCACACACAACGTCAAAAACGACAAATTAAAATTTAATTCCAATCCATATTCAAGAAACGTAAGCCATATTAAAAGCTATAACCCAGACAGTGTTTTGGCTTTACGTAAAGAATTACTGTTGGATGAAAATTTAAATCGCGAAGAAGAAAAATCAATTCTTGAGTTATGCTATAAGTATAACGATCTTTTTTATTTAAAGGGAGATAAGCTCACATGCACTAATACCATAAAGCATACCATCCCCATACTACACAATCAGCCACCCATTAATCAAAAGATGTATAGACTTCCAGAAACAACCGGGCAGTCATTAATGAGCAAATTAAGGAAATGTTGGACAACGACATAATCCAAATAAGTAAAAGCCCGTGGAATTCTCCGTCGCTGGTAGTCCCGAAGAAAGCCGGACTGGATGGCAATAAACCCTGGCGAGTAGTAGTAGATTTCCGTAAAGTTAACGAGAAATCTATAGGGGATGCCTTCCCATTACCCAGGATAGAGGACATACTGGATCAACTCGGGCATTCGCGGTATTTTACTACACTTGACCTTGCAAGCGGATACCATCAAGTACTGGTTGACCCAAGGGATAGACCAAAACTGCGTTTAGTACCGCTTACGGGCATTATGAATTTAAGAGAATGCCATTAGGCTTGAAACGCGCACCTGCGGCTTTTCACCGCCTGATGAATTACATTCTAATGGGTCTCCAAGGATTAGAATGCTTTGCCTATCTCGATGATATTATAATATATGGAAAAAAATTACAAGATCATAACGAGAAACTGGCTAAAGTATTCGACAGACTTCGAGCCCATAATCTTAAATTACAACCCGAAAAGTGTCAGTTCCTTCGCAGAGAAGTAATATACCTCGGACACAAATACTCAAACGAAGGGGCACTTCCAGATCCCAGTAAGACAAGCTGTGTCCAAAATTTTCCTCCACCACGAACTATCAGCCAAGCTCAATCGTTTCTTGGATTGGCAAACTACTATCGCAAGTTCATCCCTAATTTCTCAAAGATAGTCAGGCCAATAACAAATCTATTACGGAAAGACGTCAAATTTAATTGGACGCAAAAGTGCCAAGACTCTTTCAATGAAATAAAAAATTCCCTTATAAATCCGCCTCTACTCAAGTATCAAGATTTTACCCAACCTTTTAATCTGACAATAGATGCTAGCAATGAGGCATTGGGAGCTGTTTTATCACAAGGGACAATAGGTAAAGACAGGCCTATAGCGTATGCAAGTAGAAGTTTAAATAAGGCGGAACAAAGATACTCCACAATAGAAAAAGTTGCTCGCTATTGTGTGGGCCGCCAGGAACTTCAGGTGTTATTTACAAGGTAGAGCTTTTACGGCTTACACAGACCAAAAGCCCTTGATAGGCGTATTCAATGTGAAAGACCCGACATCTAGATTAGTCAGTTTCCACCATAAACTCTCAGAGTTCGACTATAAAATTTAATATAAGCCTGGAAAATATAACACTAATGCAGGACGCGCTTAGTCGAATACCTGCCCAGCTAAACCAGGAAAACCCCAATTCGTTCATTGTGGAAGCTCACGTACATCACTGAGCCGATTCCCACATGGACGAAATGATTCTAGTTCTCCAACACCATCAAAGCCTAAACAAGAACATTGTCATGCTGTTACGAGAGCTCAAATAACGGAGGCACAAAATAATATTGAAGAGGAAAATCAAAACACAGAAACTCCCAATAAAGTTCAAAAATATCCACGGAACCTCCAAAATGAATTAGTCGGAATTGACTCAACTGATAGCAGCAAATCCGAAAGCAGTGCATCTGAACACGGCGAATCACCCTGGAACCAAAATCTAATAAATACCCAACATACATTACCAGAAAATATCTCAGAGCCTGAGGAAATCGAAACAATCTAAAGAACTATCATGGCTCCGCATTTGGTGCTCACCAAGGAGTAATCGAAACTTATAGAAGAATAAAGAAGAAATATAAGTGGAAAAACATGCTTAGTTCTATCAGGAAATATATTCGGAAGTGCTCTAATTGCCAAAAAATGAAGGCTAGCCCGGAGTATCGTATGCCAATGGTCATAACAGATACTGCCCATATGCCCTTCGACAAAGTCTATTTAGACATAGTAGGTCCTCTTGAGGAAACGCACTCAGGAAACAAATATATTCTGACTTTCCAAGACAATCTAACGAAATTCGTAGATTGTTATGCCATGCCAAATGGCGAAGCAGAAATGGTAGCAGGAATATTTTTCGATGAGATAATCACTCGTTATCGCATTCCTAAAAAGGTAGTAACTGACCAGGGCTCTAACTTCTTAAGCGATCTTTTCAAACGAGTATGTAAACTTCTGAAAATAAAAAAATGCAGACTTCCGCTTACCATCCGCAATCCAACGGCGCACTGGAGCGAACCCACAGACCTCTAGTGGAGTATTTGAGAGCTATTGTATCTGAAAATCCAAAGGCTTGGGATCGATTCCTGAGAACCGCAGCTTTTGTATACAATAATAGTCCACATGATGGCACCAAGCTCACACCAATGGACTGTCTGTTTGGGTTCACAGCAGATGTTCCCTCTAATCTGAAAAGAGAGCCGGAGCCCATTTACAACCACGAAAGTTACTACCACCATCTGAGGTACAAAATACAAAAAGCGTACGCTACCGCTCGGAAAAGTTTGTTGAAAGCTAAGGAAAAGTCAAAAGTTTACTATGATAAGCGTTCACGTCCAGTAACCTTCAAAACAAGAGATAAAGTTTTACTGAAAAACCCCGCTAAAAAACACAAACTTTCCCAGATATGGCTAGGACCATATCTAGTGGTACAAGTCTTTAACACTGTTAATACTGTTGTTCAAATCGGTAAACGAAGAGTAACAGTACATAACAACAGATTGAAGCCATTTCACGAATAATGGCTGTCAGAAATAAAAAATAAAAAAAAATATAAAAAAAATGGGGGTAGTAAAACAATGGACAAACTTAAGAAGCAACAAAAGGCAATCCAACATACCTATTCAGTAAAAAACACACACAAATAAAAAAAAAATATAAAAAAAAGGGGCAGTAAAACAATAGACAAGCTTACGAAACAACAAAAGACAACCCAACATACCTATTCAGTAAAAACACCCACAGTATTAACTGTCAGTAACCAAAAGGTACAGTTAGACACTGAGACATACCCTAAAATTTCTAAAGAAGCTACGGATACCTTGAACCATGAGTCCAGAATAGATACCAAGTTTCAAGATAAACCATCTCCACAACAAGAGACTTTTCCCACAAGTAAAGTCAGGTATACCTCGCAAAATTTCCAGTCGGAGATCACTAACAAAAACAAATCAAAATTTAAAACTCTAACCTCTGTAAAAGTAACGACAGCGAGAAACGAAGAACAAGCTGTCTCACAAACTTCTTATTCAGAATTAAAGGATGCCATTAAGCAACGTGCCACCCATCAGCAACAAGCAGGTAGCAGACAAAATTTACCTATTCCTCCACCACCATCACCTCCACAAACACTAAGCCGTATCGAATCTGAATCAATTCCACGCACCCGCCATTTACAGGTAGTTTAATTCCATCTCTAAATAAATTCTGCAAAATATAAATTCTGCCAAAGATAAAACAAACATCTCAATGGTGAATTCAATTGCTACACACTTTTTACATGTACATATATCATTAATAAATCAATACAAATAATTTATAAATGTATAAATAGGTTTAAGTTAAATTTTATAAGTACCAAAAAATATATATCCACACATATAGTACTAATAACAAAAAATATGTATTCACACATATAGTGCTAATAAAAATAAATATGTAATTACACATATAGAACATAACAATAATAGTACCAAAAAATATTTACCAAGTCTAACGTCTTCGGTTTTACTACGCAATCCTCTAACATTCTGATAGTATATATTTAATTGCATTACTACTGATATATTATGATTTAAATAAAAAATTAATTAAAATATTTTTTTGAAATAAAATCTATAGATTCAACGTTCTTGATAATGTGAGAGATCGAGGACTCATCCTTCTTCATATATATTTTCCCATTCTTCACCCATATGTAAGTACTTAAAGTTAAGTTGCGATTTACACAAACCAGCTTTATAAAACAAAGTTCTCTTAGACCTAGATAAAAATTCATTAATATAAACTCTATTATTGTCAGTATAGTCTAGATGATTGGTACAAAGATCCTTTTTCAACTTATATGCCGCTAATACCCGATCACGTATGAAATCGCTTCTGTATTTGACTATAATCGATTTAGATTTAGATTGTTTTCCTGATCTGTAGGCCTTTAAAACGTCACCATCACCCAGGGGAAGTTTGAATACATTATGAACTTTCTTGACCACTTCCCAAATGTTTTCATTCTCAGTAACTGGGATATTAACTATTTCAATAAAATTGGTTAAGGTGTTATCTTCAACTTCAGTTAATCAACTTTTTATTATTACGAGTTCTTTGGATAGTCTATATTTCTCCTCCTCTAAGGTTTCTATTCTTCTCTCTTGTTCATGTAAGGATTCTGCAATTTTCCGTATATCATTGAAGCTAGACACAAGAGAGTGCACAGAGTTGTTAAACTCTTCCTGCCTTAATTTGATTTTATCAATATCAGATGACATTATCTTTATTGCAGTCATAAAGTCGGTTGAGGTATCCTCTGAATCCGAGTCATCAGTGATGATTGAAATATTTGAGTTAGTTTTTGTGCACACTAGACAACGGTAGGCAGCCGTTCCACTCTCCATATTTTTTTGCAACTCTTTACTGATTTTTGCGCAAGTAATATGAGTGTAATTATGGCAATCAACACATTTCACTCCCTTATTTACTCGAGAAATGTTAGATGCACACTTAAAGCATTTAGATGGCATTATTATGATGATGTTTGCAGTAAGTTGAGATTAAGCACATTAAATTGAAAATTTAATAGATGGACACAGCAATATTGTGATTTTATAAATCGTAAAGAGTTCCAGTTTGTATGCAAGAAATAGAAAACTTCAAAAATACCTCCTGAACATACAACATCAGTCAGACGACACTCTGTGTTACATACAGAGCATCCATTAGCATCAATTAAACATGTATATACATACATGCATGCATCTCTGAATCGATTTCGCTTCACGCAGAATTCTAAAATTCATGCATCAATAAAGAAATGCAAACTTGTAGATATGTACATACCTACAGCATTCTCATTGCATGCAGAATTACAATTCCCAGCTGCAAGTATAAACATATATCTACAAACATATTTGCAAGTTCAGTAAAGTCACTCGCTACTGACCTACACCAATTTCTTAATCATATAAAGAAACAAGTGAAGGCAGTGACACAATCCCCTGCGCGCAAGAATTCACACGATGCAATTTGATAACCTTGCGCCGGCGCGCGGTAGAACTCAGGTGAACGAAACAATGGTTCACGATGATGTCATAATAGCAGCAAAGCGGCGAACGGTCTGCGGAAGTATTTATGTATGTACATGTGTAAGCGATGAATACCGTGATGTAATAACAACAAACCGGCAAAAGCTTTGCGGAAATTAATTTATGAATGCCACAAAGAAACACTTTGCGGAAATAATAATTATATACGAATAAATGCTGTGATGAAATTAGCTTAGCGTAATAAGAAAATAAAAATAGTATTAAGTGGAAAAATGTATAAATATACTGTGATTTTGAATAAAGCAGTCAGTAAGTGAGTCAGTTTGTGAGTAGCAACAGAACACGAGTTGTTTCACTTACCAGGAGTAAAGCTAGTAAGCTGCTCCATTCATCTATAGCAGGAGTAAAGCTAGTAAGCTACTCCATTCATCTATACCGGGAGTAAAGCTAGTAAGCTGCTCCATTCATCTATACCTAGGAGTAAAGCTAGTAAGCTGCTCCGTTCATCTATACTAGGAGTAAAGCTAATAAGCTGCTCCATTGAACCGCACTGGGAGTAAAGCTAGTAAGCTGCTCCATACGCATCACTGCTCTACCTATCTCGGGATAATTAAATAAAACGCCCAATCATCTTGACGGCACGTAATCACAGTAACCGTGCCGTGTTCCAGATCAAAAGGTGCTCAGATGAGAGTACTAGAAGTACATAATAAACTCAACATCCAGCACGAGAAATCTAGAGGTTATGTCCAAAGAATATCCGGTACGGTTGAAAACTATCCAGGCTCTTGTTAATATGTTGGTTCACTCGAAAATCCAGTCAATTGAAGAAAGTGCCTGATGGCTCATATCACTTGCAGTGATGGCAAAAGTCCCAAAAATGATTATGACGTACAATAGATGGATACAGCAATTGTCATATCGTAAATCGTAAAAGTTCCCGTTTTCGTACAAGAAATAGAAAGATTCAAAAGTACCTCGTGAACATCCACATCAATCAGAAGACACTTTACACCAATATCCAGCACGAGAAACCTGTTTTAAGAATGTTAGGTTATGTCTAAGGAAATTCAGCTCCGGTTGAAAAAATATCCAGGCCACCAGCCAGGCCATATCCACCAAATTGGATTAAATTATTGAGATTATTGAGATTTGTGAGAATGAAGCCCTGAAAATCACCACATTTGTTCACTCGAAATCCAGTTGAAGAAAGTGCTTGATGGCTCGTATCACGGACAGTGGTAGAAATAGTCACAAAAATGATTATGACGTATATTCCAAAACAAAACCTTAATGTACATTAATAGCAGTTGTAGCAAAAAGTAGTAATCTTTATAAATTCTTTCAGATAATTTATATAAATCAATTAAATTCCAAATTCAGAGAACAAATGTCAATTCCAATCTTCTTCTTCTTATGTACTACATAAATATACATACGTATATAAAAATAAAGTGACATTAGAATTAAAGATTTATAAAAAACGAGTGAGGTACTAAAACTAGATAAAACATTTCTTAAAAGATTAGAACCTACCAGGCTACCACTAGAAAAATAAATAAGACTTAAATAGGTTAGAAAAAGAAAATTTTAAAGATTAGTATTAACAAAGATAAAGGCATGAACCTTGCAAAATAAAGACAAAACAAAAACCAAATGTAAAGCCTAGCTGAACCGACCAAGATCCGAGCCGCCAAAATAGCACCCACAACAACTTCCCATGAGAATTATTCCTCTCCAAAGAATAATTCTCTTTTTCTCAGGGGAAGGATTATTACATACGTAAATTATACCTCCCTAAAAAAGCCTAAAATAAATACCTAATTATAAATTAATAAAATTTCTAAAATATTAAAAGATTTCATCCATATCAATTTTCACATAAGCTAACCATGCCTAAAACATGGTTAGCTTATCTATTCAATCTGACGCAAATTTCTTCACATTCCATGAATTAAAACAAAATTATTTATTAGAAATAGTTAATTTTAAAAAATAAAATAAAAGGCAAATCGTACCTTCAGTACGATTTGTCTTGAAATTACAATATGTATGTACAAACGTACATACATATCACAAAAAAGCTTTCGCGATAAGAAGTGCGAGCCGCGAAAATACATTATATGTATACTCGCGCCGCAATTTCAATCGACGGAACGGTGGCTGATGTTTATAAAAACATCAAATTTCAAGCCACCGTCCAAAGAAAAATATTCTGGACTTGTTTAATCAAGTCCAGAAGTCGGATTTTTGAAAGCAAAGCCAGTCGGATTTATAAATTGAAAAACGGCAGTCGAGTTGAAAAAGAAAAAAGTGTTGAAGTTAGTTCAACTTGGTGTCAGGTCGGTCTCGGTTTCTGAAAAGCTACAAAATAAAAAAAAGGGAGTCAGATTGTGAAAAGTTAAAACAATAAGAGAATAAGATTGTGAAAAGTTTATAAGAATAAGATTTTGAAAAGCTTATAAGCAGAAATGTGTGAAAAGTTTGTAAAAAAGAGAAAGGATAAGTTGGTGAAAGAAGAAGGAAGGAAATAAACGAGTCCGGCAAATGAAAAAGTGTTTTGGATAAAATACCCGCCAAACCCACCAAGGTACGTAACAGCACGTTCCTCGAGGAGTTGTTTTTCCATCCCGTCGGGGTCATTCATTTTTAAAAAATATTAAGGAAATATTTAATTGGAAAACAGTGTGTAAAAATATCAAAGAAATATTTATTCGAAAAACAGTGAAACAGTATTAAATGACAAATTTATTTCAACTATTCTTGTGGTTTTGTTTTGTTTTGTGACAAAGTCCTGGTTTTTGTTTATTGTTTTAAAAAAACGGAAATTTATTAAATCAATTGTTTGATTGAGAGGATATATATGTCCTGAAAAAACCCTGCACTGGATATTGCAGATGAAAAGATAAGTATTTAACAAGTTTTATAAAAACTGTTGGTTATTTGCACCACAAAAATTTTGTGATTGTTGTTACTTTTTAACAAAAAATTGTAGTGTTAATTATATTTTTATCTATGTGGTGTTACAAGCAATTTCTAGTCCTTGCGTGGACAGAACTGGCTAGATTTTATGTATATTGGCTCATTTCACCAAGGTGTTCCGTCGAAGGTCAGTCCTTTGAAATCTTGCATGGGATTTCAATAAGACTATGGTGCATTTATGCATGCTACTATATTGAAAAATGTAGTGAGACCTGGAAGACCTCACAACTTTACGGTGAATGTTTTGAATGTGAACCAACTTGGGTCCTGTGAAACTTAATTGTTTCTTTTTTACTTTCAAGTAAAAATGGAAAAGCGGCACAGATTTCCTTCCACTGAAGGTATGTATGTATATGTTCATCTTGTATTGAATATATACATATATTCTATATTGTTTATATTTACAAACTATATTGTTTGTATTTATCTGTATTTAAAATATATTTTCGGTTGCTAATTGCAACAGCTTCCTGCCCCGTTGATGCACTACTTGTACATGAAACAAATGATGGGATCATGTTTTGTTTATTAAATATCAACGAGCGCTTACCTTTGGTCTGGGCCAGTGGTAGTTATACTATACTACTTTATTTTTCACCAGCCTCAATCGAATGGAAGCGCCGAGTTTTAAAAATAAAATAAATCGCATCACGTCATTTCAAACTCGTTCATCAGCCCAGCGTACATTACGTTTAAAATGTCTTCCATCTTTTTCTTTTGACCTATGTTAATACTTGAAAAAATCTTATGTATTATTTATCTAATATGTGAATTATATATATATGGCCAGGTCCCATACATGTATCAAACTTGACGTATACAAACATTAACGGACATCACAACTTACTTTGTAATACATCTTATTGTAGATTAACTAGTAAGGGGCAGATTTTTGAATGGGTCTTTGTAAAACAGTTGTTGATGGCTTTACTAATACCACTCTATCCTTGCCATCCTTACCAGGGTGTAGCTCCTTAATGAGTTTTAACACCCATTTTGTCGGAGGTTGCTTTTCATCTTTAACGATGACAACTTTACCAGTATTAATATTATCTTGCGGTGTCTTCCACTTATGCCTTTTCAGCAATTCGGTAATTATTCTGTTGACCATCTTTTCCAGAATTGGTGAATCAGCTTCCATCGTTTCAGAAGGTGTAGATTGACTTCTTCGCGATCGGGTTCTGGTACGGCTAGTTGCGGTGTCCCAATTAGAAAGTGACCTGGGGTGAGAATTTCCAGCTGTTCTGGACCTACGGTAACAGCGTGCAGCGGTCTGGAATTGAGACATGCTTCTATTTGAATGACTTATGTATTTAGTTCTTCTATTGTTAATGTTGTTTACTACTTTTTACACCTGCCTCCCAAAGTCCACCTTGATGCGGAGCTGCAGTAGATGGCTGCAGTATTGTGAGCTTCAGCGATTGCTTTCTTGTATTCTTGCTGAAGAATTTTGTTTGCCCCAATAAAATTTGTTACATTATCGGAATATATGTTAGCACACAAACCTCGTCATGCAACAATTCTTTTAAATGCTGCGAGAAAGGTTTCAGACGTTAAGTCGGGGACTACT
Organism: Dioctria linearis; assembly: GCA_963930735.1. Taxonomy (NCBI): domain Eukaryota; kingdom Metazoa; phylum Arthropoda; class Insecta; order Diptera; family Asilidae; genus Dioctria; species Dioctria linearis. Next base: position 151,105,750 of record OZ005740.1, on the reverse strand, counting down.
TAGATGTGTATGGCTTTTGTTTCCATACACACAAATAAACACAGGTATCCTTTGTAAGCTTTGGATCCCCAATTCTTTGTCGTTCTGACATCAATTGGGCCAGCAAAGTCTAACCATGTATTTTCAAATGGGTGTGCCTGTAACACTCGAGGACTAGGTAGACTGCCCATAAGCTACTTTTGTATTGCAGCGCGATGTGTAACCCATTATACGCAGAGATACATCCTTTTCTTAACAGCGTGTAGTCCATTATTTTTCCAAAACTAGCTTCGTATGGTATTTAGGACCAATTGTGGTCCACCATGCAAAGTTTCTTTATGATAATGCCCAATCACTAATTCATTGAAGTAATGATCTTTAGGTAATATAGCTGGGTGGCGTGTTGAGATCGGCAAGTTTGAATTCTGCAACCTGCCACCTACTCTCAAGACTGATTCTCCGTCTAAAAGTGGACAAAGCCCTATATTTTGCTATTTGTCTTGGCGGTCTTGGCAGAGTAATTGGCTTTGCGGGCGCCACTCGAGTTTTTGACAAGAGCAATGTTGTTTTTATAGTGCCGTCATTGTCTTGAGCTCTCATGTAGACGACAGATGTGTACGCCGAATTTGATGCGTCGCAAAACGCATGCAATTGACAGTTGTCTCTGTTTTGCTTGGTATGCATCCATAATATCTGGATAACAATTTTTGCCAAGACTACAAAGGTAGCTATCCAACCTAAAGGGTAGAATAGCTTTGCTACTTGCAACAAAATTTTTTTTTTGGTTTTGGCCTCTGCTTCGATTCTGAAGCCTTGAAGGCAAACATAAATTTATCGGTGGCTGGATGCCACTGGATTCCTAGAGCTTTGATTTGGTTGTCATCTTCAAAGTTTAATGGCAACTCTAGCTATATTTCATACTTAGGTAACCAACCAAGCATTTTATCATGATTAGCTGCCCACTTAAAACCTCCTTATTGTGATAGCTTTATCAGTTGCCTTTGGATTTGTTTGACTTCTGCCATGGTACTTCCACCAGTTAGGTTAGCAGATCGTCAACGTAAAAATCCTGCATTGCAATTTCGGACGCCTTAGGATACTTTTCTTTGTCATCCTTGGCTAATTGCTGCAGTGTTTTTATTGCTTGATATGGTGCTCCCGTAGTGCCGAATGTTACGGTGTTTAGTTCGTATTCTTCTACTGGCTCAACTTCACTACTTCGCCAGAGTACTGTCTGATACTTTTAGTCATCCGTGTGTATCTTAATAACTCGGCACTTCTTCTCGATATCGGCAGTCACTGCATATCTATGAACACTCCATTTTAGCAATGTTGAATACAACTTTGGTTGTAATGTGGGACCTGTCAACATTTATTCGTTGAGGCTTTTCCCGTTTAATGACTTTGCTGAGACATCAAATACTACTCTTAATTTGGTAGTAATGCTGTCTTTAAGAACAGCATGGTGGGGTAAATAATACTTCTGGGTATTCGCAATTTGTGTGGTTTTATTTACTTTACACATATTCCCCAGGTTTAAATATACTTGAATACATTTTATAATATTCTGCTCGCAGGTCGGCAGCTCGCTCGAATTTTTTCTCCTAATTCCTTTGCATAAAATGTTTGCAGAGGTATTATGTATGTTGGTGGAAATATATTAGTTATCTTCTTGATAACATAAGCCCGCAGTGGGATTTCAAAAACGGCGGAGGTGGTTGATCTCACATGGAGAGACACCTCTTTGTTTGCCGTTGCCACTTTTGTATATCCCAATCCTGTGATTTGAAGTGACGTTGAAACGCCTTTCAGTTGTAGGGACTGAAACGTAGCTTCGGTTATAAAAGCCAGAGCCGTAATGCTTGTGTGGCTTTCTGCTGATTTGAACAGGCATTGGCCGAAGTTGATGGGACAGAATTGTCTGACTGTTTCGATTGTATGGTCTCAACAGCCTTTGGCTTTGTTAAAGACATATTTCTGTCTTAATGGATTCATGTGTGGTGACGTATGTCACACTTGAAGCATCCATTTTATTCGGATATGCTTGTTTATTATTGAGAATTTTAAGAACATTTATTTTTAACGATTCTAAATCAAATTTATAAATACAAGAAGAAAAAACAACCGCCTCGTCCGTGGTTTGAAACCGGGACCTTCCGCTGGCCGGGCGACTGCTCTTACCACTGACCTAACGAGACAGATGATTTTCCCTCTTGCATTTATAAGATTTGTAACTATCCTACTAAGCCACGTTTGCTTTCAGCAGGCAGTAACCAGGAACGATGAAAGCGCACAAATAAATTGTAAAATTCAATTTCCGCTTTCAAACCCCGGACGAGGCTGTAAAGCCATAACCATATACAAAAAAAAATTTTTTTCTTCTAAGGGTAAGGATGTAAAGCCATGACCACGGTCAATAATTACAAACAAAAATCAAAACGAAAAATAACCAAAACAAACAAAGTTTGCGCGACCTCAAGAAGAATTTGCAACGCAAGCAAATTCCGCTATGCAAGCATATTTCTTGATAGATAAAATACTCATACCTGGGGTCATTGCTTTACCATAGCGATACATTGTGACTCAATCAGAAATTGTGTGATCAGATATGCTGACACTACAATTTCTGATTACTAATTTTGTATATTGCAATTCTGCAATAATCTCCCCCTTTAGAATTGTAAAGAAATACCAATTCCTTTGTAATCATTTCATTTAAATAAGCTGCTACGGTTCAATAAAATTAAGACTTAATCTGACTATCGAAAAATGTCTTTTTATTTCTCAAAATATAACATCGGCATACTCTGCCATCATGCTATTACAGCAGCATACTCTGCCTTAGCAAAATATAACAGCGGCATACTATGCCATACAATATAAAACGGCATACTCTGCCTTTAAATATAAAATAGCGGCACACTCTGCCACACATATTACATTGGCATACTCTGCCTTAAATAATATAACAAATAGCGGCATATTCTGCCATAGAAGGAACTCTGGCATATTCTGCCATTTAATATCATTATTACAGCGGCTTCTTAGCCATCCAATAATAAGTACGGCAGCGCTCTGCCTTTTCAACATAATTCCGATGCAAGTCATGACGAACAAATAAACATGGACATGGATAGATGCTTGTCTGACATCAAAACAATAATATTACATGGCGATCGAATTATATTATTACAAACCGGTTGTTTTTTCCTCTTGTATTTATATATCTTATTTAGAATCGTTAAAAATAAATGTTCTAAAATTCTTCTTTCCCATCATTGACCGATTCTAACAAGTGTAGGTTCGATTCCTGTCCGAGGGAAAAAATAATAAAAAAATTGAATTTTACAATTTATTTGTGCGCTTTCATCGTCAATGGTCAATGACAAATGAAAGCAAACGTGGCCTAGTAGGCTAGTTACAAATCTGATAAATGCAAGAGGGAAAATCATCTGTCTCGTTAACTCAGTCGCAAGAGCAGTCGCCCGGCAAGCGGAAGGTTTCGGTTTCAAACTCCGGACGAGTGGGTTGTTTTTCTTCTTGTATTTATAAATTTGATTTAGAATCGTTAAAAATAAATGTTCTTAAAATTCTTCTTTCCCCATCACTTTGAATTTATTTTATATCTCAGTGATACTTCAGTTAATAGAAAATTCTCTGCTAATATAAAAAAAAAATCATATGTTATTACATGTGTGTGAGGAAGACTGATTGTGGGAATAACCCGACACAATTTTAAGAAAAAGTGGAAAAATTCTAGTAGAAAATATCCTGCTAAAGACCTTTACTGGTGAAATACCGAGTAACAAGTGATTTTTCTTCTGAAATTGCCCCCTTTTTATATGGTTGTGGGCAGCTGCCGTCTATTGTTCTGTGGCTTCGCTTAGTTGCTGGCTATTGTTCTGCATTTTGTTTAGTTCACCACTGCGCTGTGAACTTTGCAATTTTTGAGACGACGGGCGCGCCACTATTTACAAGATGTGGCTTGACATATATCATTAAATGACAAATTTATTTCAATTAGTCTTGTGGCTTTGTTTTGTGATATAGTCGTGGTTTTTGTTTCTTGTTTTGAGGAACCGGAAAATAATTAAATTAATTGTTAGATTTAGAGGACATACATATATGTACTGAAAAAAACCCTGCACTGGATATTAGAATAGAATAGAATAGAATAGAATAAGTTTATTCGTGTAAAAGTACTGTTACCTTTTCCGATCTTCATTATACCCTTACCATCGTTATTATCTGCATACTTAGACCATTTACTTTTCGACTTTTTCTTTTCTTCATTGTCCTTGTCTTTGGATTTCTTTCCTCTCTCCTTTTTATTTTTATCACCGAAGTCATCATCGTCTTTGGATTTCTTTTCTTTCTTCTTTCGACTGTCGTTATCGTCATCATGGTCATCGTCATCTTTTTCTTCCACCCGTTCGCCATGTATCCACTCAGGATTGCATGGACGTTGTGAAAAGGCATTTCCGTAGATACCTCCTTTGTGGTTTGGGATTTCAAAGTCATGAGGTTGCAGTCTAGTTTCTCCACGGAAAGCTTGCTCCCCTCTCCCCTCTTCTTCTGTTAATGGCATTCGTCCTCGTTTCCTACAGTCGTTTTGGAGGTGACCCAGTCTACTACATTTCCAGTATCGAACGAGACCACGCGAAGGAGTGCTCTCTGTTGACGGCATTTTGCTGCGAGTCTACTGCCTAGCTCGATATCTTTCCCTTCTTCTAGCGCTTCCATTCGTCGGCGTTTTCTGCAGTCCCCTTGGAGGTCGAAGAATACCACGTGAAGGAGTGTTCTGAGATGACTGCATTCTATTGCAAGTACATCACCCACCGGAATTTTTCTCGCTCTTACTGTACTCCGAGAAAGTTGTCTGGCATATTCATACACTAATGCATAGGCTATCGCTTCGGCTGTTGACTTCTTTCCTGCTAGCCTTAACGCTTCTTCTAAATTTTGATCTGCAATAGCGTTCACAAATGTTTCTGTCGCAACTTCATTAAGGAATTCTACATTTACGCTAGAGTAAGAAAGATAAGCTAATCTTTCCACATCAGCCTTCAGGTGTTGTAGTAACTCACCATGCTTTTGAATCCTGTTCCGTAATTGCAGGCGATATACTTGCTACATGTGCTCATCTCCGTAACATAATTCTATCGCCTGTACTAATGAAGTGTAATCGATACAGTTTGTAATAGCTCTGACGCAGGACCTCGAAGTGCTAGTACCAGAGCTGTAGCCTTGGCTGCATCGCTCCATCCATTTACTTCAGAAGCAGCCTCGAATTGTCTCTTGAAAATATGCCCATCAAATATTGGAGGTTTCATTCTGCCTGCATTGGATATTTCAATTCTTTCGTGCCGTGGTTCTCGATGCTTCATCTTCTCCAAATCTGATTTAAAGTTGTCAAGCTGTTCGGTGACTTTTTGTTGAACTTCCGCCACTCCCTGCTCGATTCCTTCAATTTTTAAATTTTGTTCTTCTAACGAGTTTTTCAGAAAATTCTTTTGCTCCTCTAAGCGAGTTTCTAGACAATTCTCCAGAAAACTCTTTTGTTCATCCAAACGCGTTTCCAGTGATTTCTTCTGTTCATCTAAACGGGATTCCATGGAATTCTTTTGTTCATCCAAAGCAGTCTTCTGCTCATCTAAACGGGATTCCATAGAATTCTTTTGTTCGTCCTACCGGGTTTCTATAGATTTCTTGTGTTCCTCATTAGCATTCTTTTGTTCGTCCAAACAGGTTTCCATAGATTTCTTATGTTCCTCGAGAGAATTCGTTTGTTCACCAAAACGGGCTTCTATTTTGCTCATTAAAGTACTTAAAAGCTGTTCTATGTTCTTTGCAGTCTCTTCTTCAATTTCTGGTTCTTCTGCGAAAACGAATGTCTCAGGATTCTTTTCTTCCTCTATCAAAGCTTGTCTAAGTCGCTCGACTAGAACATTCTTTAGACCTGTCATTTGCAATGACTGCTTCCCAACTCAACTTTCAATTCCTGTATGCGAAGCTCCTTTAGTTTGCGTCCCATTCTTGCGTATTTTATAATTCACTCACAGTTTAATATCAAATTATCTTTCGGAATTTTTACAAACGATTTCACAAAATTAATCACTCTTTGAATTTCAAAGTCAAATGCCACTACTTTATTTCGCGATTTTGTTTTACTTCTGACACCAGTTGCTACGAGCGTGGCCTTACTTCCTTATATAAAACACAATATTTCAGATATAATTCAAAAGTTCTTTCTTTATTTAACTTTACCGTTTACTCTCACAAATAATTATCAAACCAACTCTTTATAGTTATCGCTAGTACTGTACTTCTAATTAACACAATCCGAATAGTTTACTTCGTTCACTTCACTGTCTGAAATAATACTCGCCTCCTGGATGTAAGAAGCGCCGTATTTATACTCTACGAATTATCCTAGAACTTTCCTGAATATTCCGTTCTCCGAACCCATAGTTTACTAGGAAATCACTAACCTAAAGTTGTTTCCATTTCCAATAGATGTCGCTTGTATCACTTTGTGTCGCGTAACAGTACTATAAGAATATAAATTTATTTTTTTAACAAAAACAAAGCTGCAAAAAGAATAAATAAAACAAGTAAATGTTAATATAAAAGTACGAGAAAGAAATTAAAATATAAAAATTATAGTTAAATAAATTAGAAATTCAAAACATTACATATAAATACGAAAAAATATATGCTACTATCAACGTAAAATAAAATACTAAAAAATTACTCTAAAACATCAGATTACAAATACAAATATGTAACAACTAATAACTAGAAAACACAGAGCCAAACCACCTAAAACACACCCAAAAGTCTATCCCACGACGGTGCTGCAGCGCGTTATTCGCTCCATAAACCCTCGAGTCGAGCTCGTACATATATTGCAGATGAAAAGATAAGTATTTAAAAAGTTTTATAAAAACTTATGGTTATTTGTACACCAAAAATGTTGTGATTGTTGTTACTTTTTAACAAAAATTGTAAAGTGTTAATTATATTTTCAGCTGTGTGGTGTTACAAGCAAGTTCTAGTTCTTGCGTGGACAGAACTGGCTAGATTTTATGTATATTGGTTCATTACACCAAGGTGTTCCGTCGAAAGTCAGTCCTTTGAAATCTTGCATGAGATTTCAATAAGACTCTGGTGGATTTATGCGTGCTGCTATATTGAAAAATATAGTAAGACCTGGAACACCTCACAACTATACGGTGAATATTCTTAATGTTAACCAACCTGGGACCTGTGAAACTTAATTGTTTCTTTTTTACTTTCAAGTAAAAAATGGAAAAGTGGCACAAATTTCCGTCCACTGTAGGTATGTATATGTTCATCTAGTATTGAATATATATGTATATACTATATTGTTTATATTTACAAACTATATTGTTTGTATTTATCTTTATTTAAAATATATTTTCGGTTGCTATTTGCAACAGTCTCCAAGCCCTTCGCACCACATGGCCAAATTTTGTTTCGTCAGAACGCATGGCTTTAGCTCTAAATGCAGCTTCTGCTTTCATAAAGCATGCCTCTTGACATGATGTCCAAAAGGTTGGCAACCCTACTGTTGGTTATTATTTCGTCTCCTGGCATTTGTGGACAATTCACTTTACCAAATAAAATTACTTCAAGAAAAAAAATTCACTTGCGATACTTAGATGAGCTCTTTTATATATTTTATGGGAAAAACACCCTGAAAAGTACTTAATTTTTTATATATCCTTTAGTGTATATATTTAGTGTTTTCGTGGACAGCTATCTTAGCGAAAGAGAAGCGAAATAATATATTAAATATTTTTACTATTTTTGATAATCCTGGCAGATAAAAAAAAAATCTGATCTAAGGCTAAAATTAAACTCACAGTATTCTTTCCTTTATGGTTTTAGCTGACAGTTTTTCCTTTTAAAATTCCCAATATCTTCTTTTTTGATATTCTTTTTTCTTCTATAATTAATATTTTTTCTTCTACAATTAATATTCTTTCTTCTTCCTTCTTGTCTTCAATTTTTCTTTATTTTCTTCACTTCCTATTTATGTTCTTCTCTCCTCTCTTTTTTTCTCCTATTTTATTTTATTTTCTTCAAATTTTTCAATTCTAGAAAAAGGCACCTTGCTATTGGTGTGGGATACCTAATCTAGAATTGTATTTCTTATTGTATCCTAACATAAATGAGGATAAAAAAATGGAATGAATATTTTAATTTGAATTAAAAAATATTTAACATATATTAATTTAATTCAATTTTCTTTTCTTTTTGTATGTATATTTGATATGGTGTTTTTAATTTCTTTTAAAAAAAGAAAAACATAAGATCTTTTTTTTTATATTAGCAACAATTAAAGAGATGGGATATATTTATTTTATAATGATAAGCTTTTGTAATTAGTTGTTTGCACTCTGTCGTCTACTCTAAGACTGAACTCTATCCTTGGAAAAATATTCACCACAAAACCAGTCAACGACGAAATAAACAGCAAACATTAAAAGATAAAGACTGAACATAATCATGAACAAGTAAAAAAACTGGAATTGGTCTAGGACCAATTCTTATGATACCCTAGCTAGATGAATGCCTCTATAAAATTTCGTAGGGTCACCGATCTATGCAAGTTGAATTTTTGAAGTGGTTTTTCGCATATATTTCTAGAACGGTTTGTCGCACAGAAAAAATGATTATAACCAATTATATAGGATTTCGTATTCTGAAAAAGTTTTTAGTACAAAAAAATGTCTTGGACTGATCGTTTTCAAAGTATACGTAAAAACCTAAATTTTTATATAACAACACCAAGAAGGAGTTGCCCGATTTAGTCCATTTTTGAGATTTTTTTGGCAGTACAATGAAAACATCATGTACCAAATGTCAGCCCTCTATATCGATGCGTTCTCAGGCAGTGTCCAAATATATAGTGGAAAATGAAATTTGTGTATGGTAACCCCACGAAGGAGTTGCCCGATTTGTCACTTTTTCGAACGGACAGACGGACATACGGCCGGACGGACGGACGGACATGCAAAAATCAAAATAACAATAAATTTTTAAGAGCGTTTACAATGACAGAGTAGAGTGGAGTCACCAGACTGCATTTTCTCTCCTTTCTCAAGCTTGCACTCTCATATAAGTTCTTCGCGGCTACCCGCCAGAGTGGACTTCACAGAGTAGCGTCAGATTGGAACAATTCCCAATCTCACGTTGATAGTTTCGAAAGCTTTTAACATTTGTTTCGAAATACTAGTATCTAACAGATGTCGCACTGGTACAAACTTTAACTAACGAAAATTACTAAATTATAACAAAAAAAACCAAAATAAATATTTTTTATAAGATATTAAAAATGTATTTAGTATTTTTAAAATACAATTTTAACAAAATAAAGTCAATTAAGAATTAAAATTTTCTTATGTTTGAATTCGCTTATCAATGGAATATAGATGGCACTCATTCAGTTCGAAAGTGTCCGCAATAAACTTGAATTTGTATTTTCAAGAGTCAAACAAATTATACTGAAAATTGAAAAATTATATACTGTAAAGGCTCGAGGCCAATAAAAATTTCTGTCAACAGCCTTGCAGGAAAACTTAAGACGAGGCCGACAAATAAGTAAAAGTTATTTGCGCTCCGTAATTGTCGTTGCCTTACAAATCTCATCTGGCGACGGTATTATATAAGCGTTGGATATAGGCAAGGGTTTATGACCTTCTAAACCGTAAGAACAATACAACAAGAGTATTAGGGATGCATTAATTTAGGTGCAAATATTGCTTTATTGCAGGTTTACTTAGTGCCAGGTGAAGGAAGAAATTTGTATAGCAGGCAAACAGCATAATAACGTAATTTGATGTTTCCAAATCCTTAAGATATGATAGTCAGGAATAGCTCAGGTACTTATACTAGGCGTGCAGTTAAATTGTGCATTCTGCTCACTATAAGATTGACTTAAAAAGTATAAGAAAAATGCTTTGGCGTAATCTGCGAAGCGCTGGTGTATGCGGTAGTCAGACTATAAAACCCACTCTCTGTCCCAACGTGTTGAATAGGTACTTTGTTGGTAATCAGCAATTGGCAGATTCCGATCAATGTACGCCAATGTTGACCATATCCGATGATAATACGACAGATTTCAGTTTTCATGGTGTGGATAGGAGTGAGCTACTGAATGCTATTTTTGCCATCAAATCAAATGCTATCGGTCCTGATGGTATGTCCCCTAAATTTTTGAAGATAATCGCTCCAACTATTATTGGCCCTCTGCTGCATGTATTTAATGCCTGTAGCTTAAAGTCTGTTTTTCCTATTTCCTGGAAGATTTCTAATGTAGTTCCCATTCCAAAAAGAGGGACTTGTATCTGTCCTGAGGATTATAGACCTATGAGCCTACTTTCTTTTCTTTCCAAAGTGCTGGAAAAGTTGCTGTATTGGCAAGATCAACGGTTAATATTAAGTAATAGCCTCATAAGCGAATGGCAGTCTGGTTATCGTCCTGGTCTTAGTTTTGAAAGTGCCATCTTGAAGGTTACAACTGACATTCGGTCATAGCTCGATAACAGAGAAATCGCTATTTTGACTCTCCATGATTTTTCAAAGGCATTTGACAGCGTCTCACATAATAAATTTCTGAGTAAACTTCAGAACTAGTTTCGTTTTTTATATGGGGTGACTCTTTTAATTAATAACTTCCTGTCCAATAGATTACAGCGTGTGTGCCTGAGTTAGGAAAATTTTTCGCATTTTCTTCCCTTAACCAGTGGAGTTCCACAGGGATTCATTCTTGGTCCTCTACTCTTTATTCTATATATCAACGACTTGCAGCTTGTAACTCGTGACGTCATATTCATATTTATGCCGATGACGTTCAAATTTATCTTAGTCGCCCCATAGGTTTGATGGAAGACTGTGTGGATAGAACCAGCAGCGATTTACTCGAAATTAGTAAGTGGGCATTTGCACTTAATCTTAAAATAAATCCCAATAAGTCTCAGTGCATTGCATTTTCAACTACTTCGATGGACTCTTCGGATCTACCAGCTGTCACTGTGGATGGAGTTGTGATTCCGTACGTGAAAAAGGTCCGTAATTTGGGCCTTAAACTTAGTTCGAATATGAAATATTGCGACCATATTCAGGCCTCCCTTTCCAAAATTTACGCAACTCTTCGTCGCTTAAGGCTGTCGGCTAGTTTTCTGTCGCCGCAATTGCGTTGCCATCTAATCAAGACTTTAGTCCTTCAACACTTTACTTATGGTTGCCTGGTTTTTACGAAATTTGATTCAGGCTGCACTAGAAAATTAAATGTCGCGTTCAATGACTGCGTCACTTTTACTTTTGAATTACGAAGGTTTGACCATGTGTCTCATCTTAGGTTTGCTCTACTTAGATGTCCGCTAGAAGTGTATCTGAAGCGGAGAGTTATATTTTTTATGTACAACCTGATTACTACAGCCAAACCTGCATATTTGGCCAACTTGGTCCGGCCTCTTAACTCTGCCAGAGGGCGTAAGTTTTTAATACCTCGATTCATAACATCAGTCTTTGAGGGTTCTTACATTGTTCAGCCAGTTCGTTCTTGGAACGAGCTATTGATGTAGACGAATAACGATTCACAACTCGGACAACGGTCAAAGGGTTCCTGAAATTTAACGTTCAACTTACGATGAATAAAAAATGAAAAAGTGCTCGTGGCAGTTTTCAAGACAAAAGGTACGTCGCAGAATTTATACCATTTATAGTAAGCAAGCTCAGGATTTCTAGAATGAAACACCAAAATAATCAAAGAAATAAATAGATTTGAAAGAAGACTTAGTAAGCGGACCATTATGACAGCTCAATCAAAGGCATCAATAGAGGCGGTAAGTGTTACAGCTCAGATTGAGCAATCTTTTGCAACAAGAATATTTCAATAATGGTGAGGTTTAAACAAATCCTCATGGATTATGATCTTGAAATTGTGTACAAACAGGGAAAAATAAATACAAACTCACATGCCGTGTCAAGAATTAAAATGGACTCTGAGAAATTAAAGTCAATGATACAAAAAGAAATAAACGTTATCCTACGTAATATGGCAAAAAGCAGCAAAACGGAAAGGAGAAAACAGACAGTATAGAATCGGGCCAATTCTGTATATGGGAATGCACATCCATCTCCGACATAAGAAATATTAAGAGCATACTATTCGATACAGCGTACGCACAAAAGAATGCGAAAGATAAAAGTTTGCCAGAAATTTATATAACTAAGAAAGCGGTAACTGTTCAGAACAGCGGTAATCCTATATTTAACTCTGGTTACATAATGGAGAAGCTGATACAAAATATGAACGCGATTTATATTAAAGAATTAGCACTAGCAAAAGACGATGCTATATTTAATTATACTGCGATAAATGAATTCAAGAAGAAATTCAATAAGCAGCAGAATTATGATAAATGTGGTAAGGCAACACCACTGAAGATACTTGTTTATGAACCCCCAATAAGGAACAAGGATCCAAAGATTGAATAAGAATTAGTAAAAGAATACCGTGACAATAAGCATGGTAGACACGCTGGAATTAAAAGCTGCATAAACAAATTGAAACAAAGGTACATATGGAGAAAGTAGTTATAAAATGATCTCAGTTGACAAACTAGGACCTCTGAGAATACATATTTACATACATTCTATCGCTACAATACGAATCGACAAAATTCCCAGAAGCATACCTGATATAAAAAAAAAAATTGGCTCAGACTCAAGACTAAGTAATCCAATAAAAGAGTTAAAGAGCGTAGAATAATTATATAAATAAATATTAAAATATGTTTAACTTAATTATATAAGATCATGTAACAAAAAACAAGTTTTTTTTCCGTTTACGGGTGAAGATGTAAAGACATGACCACGGTCAAGAAATATAAACAGCAATTGAAACGAAAAATAATTAAAAACAAACAAAGTTTACTCGACCTCAAGAACGATTTGCAGCGCAAGCAAATTCTGCAATTCAAGAATTATTCTTGATTGAGAAAATATTCGCACCTGAGGTCATTGCTGTACAATATCAATACATTATGATTCATTCCGAAATTTTGTGATCAGAAATGCTGACACTACAATTTCTGATTTTTAATTTTAAGTATTGCAATTCTGCAGTAGTCCCCCCCCCCCCCCCCCCTTCAGAATTATAAAGAAATACTGATTCCTTTGTAATAATTTTTGTATAAATAAGCAGCTATTGTTCAATAAAAATTACAATTTATCTGACCATCGAAAGGTGTCTTTTAATTCTCTAAAATATGGGCATACTCTGAAATCCAGAATAAAGCGGCATACTCTGCCTCTGATATAAATATCGGCACACTCTGCCTCTGATATAAATATCGGCATACTCTGCCACACAATTTACTTTGGCATACTTTGCCTTTATATAACATTACAACAGCGGCATACTCTGCCATAGGAAGAACTCTGGCATATTCTGCCATTTAAATAGTACCTACTAAGGGATATCATCATAACAGCTGTTTCTTAGGCATCGAAAGAAAGTTCGGGAGCCTTCTGCATTTTCAATATATTCTTGGTACAAGTCATGACGAATAAATAATAATGGATAGATCATTGTGTGACATCAGAAGCAATCATATTATTACAGTACAGTAGTGTATATCTGTGTTCAAAGCTTTTCTTATATTGTGAAATCAATTATTTTCCTTTCTTTATAGTCAGCGCAAATATTACTCTGACAAAAGTAAATACATAGAAAAAATATTTTATTTTATTTTCACTAACAAACAAAAGCTAATTGCAAGAATTCAAGTCAAAAAATATTGTAGCATCCGCTACACTGTACTTAAATTCAGCGGTATTAAGCTCAACCGAGTAAAAGCCTAAAGGCTGCCAATCCCCATTGCACTTTCGATGGGCAATAGTTCCAATGGCAGTATCCGAAGGGTCGACAAACAAGGCTAGCTCTGCGAAAGCCTTAGGAAATGCAAGGAGTGTGGTTTGTGCTAGGTGAACTTTGGCAAATTCGAAGGCCTGTATGGCTTCATTTGACCAATCAATCTTTATACCCTAGATGAAATCTATACGGTATACTAAGTTGATCATTCCGTTTGTAATACTTCAAAATAATGATGGTAAAACAAAATGGATTGGACACCCACGCATAATATTAAAAGTTATTTTGATTTTTGCATGTCCGCACGTCTGTCCGTCCGTCCGTACGTCCGTCTGTCCGTGTGTCCGTCTGAGCGCACGATAACTCGAGAACGCTTATACTTAGAGAGCAGAAATGTTGTACACGGACTTTAAAAAAAAAGTAAAATTAAGTTCGAAAATGAGGAAAATCTGGCAACTCCTTCGTGGGGTTGCCATATAAATCTTTCGTTTTCCACTATATATTTGAATATTGCCTGAGAACGCATCGATATAGAGAGCTGAAATTTCGTACATGGTGTTTTCATTGTACTACCAAATAAAATTTCAAAAATGGACTAAATCGGGCAACTCCTTCTGGGTGTTGCCATATAAAAATATAGGTTTTTTACGTATACTTTGAAAAGATCATTTCAAGACATTTTTATTGTATTAAAAACTTCTTTAGAATACGAAATCCTATAAAACTGGTTATAATCATTTTTTCTGTTCTAGAAATTCATGCGAAAACCACTTCAAAGATCAAACTTGCACAGAAGGGTGACAATACAAAATTTCATACGAGCATTCGTCTAGGGTATCATAAGCATTGGTCTTAGACCAATTCTAGCTTTTTTACTTGTTCAAATCCTCTTTTTTGGAACCTGTTAAATAATTATTTAAGACTGCATGATGCTTTGCTGCCAACGGTAGAAACCGCCGGTAAAAGTTTGCCATTCCTATAAAGAATCAGAAGTCCCCGACATTCACAGGTAACTTGAAATTAGAAATAACATCGACAAGCACTGGTGACGGTTTAGTACCCTATTCCGTTACCAAATGGCCTAAAAATGTTACTTCTCTGCAAGTTCATTTCGACATTAGTTATCAAGCCGAATTGCTTCAAACGTTTAAAAATTAATTCCGGACGACTGAGGTGCTGAACCTTAGATTTAGAGGCTATTAAGATGTTATCTAGGTGGATGAAACAAAAAGAAAATTCCCGGAGCATACCATGACTAAATCTTTGGAAGGTTTGCGCAGCATTACGGAGGCCAAACGTCATCCGAGTGAAATCAAAGAGACCAAATGGTGCGCATATAGCTGTTTTTGGAATGTCTTTGGGCTCAATAGGATTTGGTGGTATGCCTTTTTTAAATCCAGCATCGAGAATAAACTGCTGTCTTGTAAGCGATTTGTAAAATCGTGTATTAGTGGAATTGGGTAGCGGCCTGGTATAGAAAGTGTCCAAGAGGAAATAGAAGCCACTGCTGACCTCTCTTGTGCAAGACGTTGTGCCCTCGAGACAACTGTTTTCATTTCTGTGATTATGTGGTGAGTGGTTGTATACTTTATTGGGTTAGGAAAATTCGTTTCCAAAGTAATATCCTGGTATTTATGCAATAAATTTCGAATTTTGGGGTTTATTGACCGATTAAAAAGTATCAAACGAGATGGACAGTAGGTACGTCGAAACTTTTTCCCTACAAGAACTTAAGGATGTGCGCGGGTCAATGATAACTTTTTGATTCATATCCACACATAGCCCGTAGTAACTAGGGAATTTTGCACCCAAAATTGGTCTAGAAATATCCAGCAAAATGAAATACCAAAAGAAATGTCGTTTTAAGCCCAAGTTAGCATTTTTGGACCAAATGTGTCGATCGTCGAAGAATTTGCTGCGGCCAACTGTAAACCCAGTGTCGATTAAAAAAAACTCCTTTGAGTATTTATGCAAAATATAGAGGCGGCTGTTTATAGCGCCGCTGCTGCCCGTCGTCAGTGGAAGAGGACAATTTAGTTTGTTGCAAATTCTGCAACAGTTTTGCTATCCCTATAGCTTTTGTTGCTAAACTTTTGAATTTTTAAATTACAGGGGGAAAGACAGTTCTTTGACCGCTCCCAAAATTTCGCATGACACGAGTAATATTTGTTTGACATTTTGGTGTCGCTATTAACAATTTGTGCCTGCGGCTGCGTCTTACGTGTTAAGCCGTATCTAGGAGAGCTATTATTCGAAGCTTCTTGGTGGTAAGTTGGAGACCTTTCGATTAATTCCTGTATGCTTTTTTAATTTGCTAGCCAATTGTTCGACAACCTTTGAATCTTCTCTGATGGGATTAATGTTATACACCTCTGTCCCAATATTGAGTTACGCTATTTTGTCGGCACAGCATGCTAGTTCGCCGAGCTTCCTGTGGTTACAGTCCGAAATAGCCTGCATCTGCGGTGGCAGGCGTTGTAAACAGAGATAATAAGATAAGATGAGATAATACTTTTATTGCTGGCTACTGTATAAAGATTTCATAATCTTGTTAACATACAGATAAGTGGTGGAATTTAAATATACAGAATAACCAAAAAATACTAACGAAAAATATACAAAATTAAAATGAAAATATAATGGTCGAATAGCAAGCAGATTAAACCTAATTACAGGAAAGAGATTTTAGTACACATATGTATAAAAGAAGGGAAAAGGAGAAAGAAAAATATATAATTATAGTAAAAATTAAAACAATAAAATAAGAAGGATAAAAATTAATATCTAGTAGAAATTAACAAAGTATAATAAAATAGACTTCAACATCCTATCTTCTAGCTTCAAACTATCCAGGACTCGGATATCACGCAACAATTGTGAGGGTTTCCCATCACCCAAGGGTAGCTCAGTTAATAATTGCTTGATTTGTTTTTCTCGCTATCAGCCAACCGAAAGGTCAACACTTCTTTTAACTTAGAATATTCCTCTCCCAAGGAAGGGGCTGACACCAATACGCTGACGATCATAACGAAGTTCTCTTCGAGAGCAATGATGGTGTGAAAAAACATATTGTTTTTCTGGTTTATTCTAGCGAGAGTAAACTGTGCTTCCAACTGGACGAACCACAACTCCAACGAAAAAGGAATTTTTTTAATCGGAACAGAACTAATGCCAGTGGAATGACCATTTATATATTCTGTGAGGCTTGAGATGCTATTTATAATATGAGCCTCGATCGCCCCTGGCAAATCCTCGAGAGAAAACCAACGGCCTTCCATTTTTTAACACCTGAAGTTGAGAAAGACCAAAAGGGTGAAATAACTTTAACACAACGAAGTGAGCTCTTAAGCCCCAATGTGGGCTTAGGATAAAAAAGTGGGCAGGTGCCGGTTTTGGAAATGATAAGACAGGTTGAGTTCAAAATAACAAAACTCACTACTTTATTGATCACAACTATAACTCTTAACAGCTAGGCAATTCAGTACTTAAAATCTAATTCAATTCAAAATTCACTTAATCTACTTTAATTCAATTAAACTTGCTACTAATTTAAAATAACGAGCCTCCACTGCCGAATTTCTATTCCTTAATCTGTAATAGAAAAAGGAATTATTAATAATCAACTCAAACTAAAGGGGTTAGAATTTCGAGTGACAGAGTGAGCGTCATATAGCTGCTCATAAAAAGTCTGGGGTCAATACTCCCAATTTAGGGTGCTGAAAATATATTTAAATTAAATATATTAAATTTGTTAGTATATAAAAGGGATTCAGAAATACTTCCCTTGGTTTTGGTTAAGCAAGACTTCAAATGGTTTCAGAACTGCCGATCTATCTTGTGGCTTGGTCAAATCGTAAGTGGTTTTCTATTTCCACTCGCTCGCTATTTATAGGCAGAAACACAATAGGAATTGTGTCTGCCGGTTGCGTTGCCAATGACGCCCGCGTCATTGTATGATTTTTCATACATTTGGTCCCCAAGTGACGTCATCATATTCTAATAGGAATATTTTCCTCTATGCTATGAGCTGCCATATTATTTCTGTCAAAATGGTTCATGGCAGTTGTGTGGTTATAGGTAAGTGTTTACATTTTCGAATGTTTATTTATATTTTTTAATTTTATTAATGATTTATTTCCTTGTTTATTTTATAGATTATCTGGTCCCTTAGGATGTTGGAGACATCGTGGGAATATTGGAACAAAACGTGTAGTGTAAGTTTTGTTTTAATTACAGTCTCAGATCGTGAATGATCTGAGACCTTTACCATTTGTTATCTTTTGATTTAATGGCTTTTCTTTTTATATTTTAGCTGATGATACTGGAATATCATTGCGGGATGATTACCTATAATCGTCGTGGGAAGTTTGTACATCGCGGGAATTATTGTGAGTGCTAGTTTTTTAGAGTTTTAGTATGTAAGTTTGTGTTTAGTTAAAGATTGTTCCGAGACGGATCATGAGCGGAGAGTCTTTGGTGATTTCCGGAACGATTGCACCAGCGTACATATAAGGCGATATCACACCTCGCATCACAAATGTCTATATGTATACAGGGTGTTTCCCACTAGGAGGTCAATAGAGCGGGAGGTGATAGTACTCACCTAGATGAACCAAAAATTGTTAGGCAGGAGGGGGGGGGGGGGGCATATCAACCGTTTAGGAGTTACAGGGTGATTAAGAAAAAAACTGCAGGGCGTACGGTCTCAGCTATTAGCTCATTGTATGCAGAACTTAATTGCCTGTCCAACGACTGCTCAATCAGCACCACACCTCTTCCCCATCTAGAATTATGGTTGTCTAAACTAAAAAAGTCGGATTTTCTTACCTTTTTTTTAATTTAACATCTATTATTTTTGAAAAAAGGTCGTTAACATAATTTTTTTTTTTATAAAAGCTGTAAACACTGTAAACTGTAGAGTCTCTTCTTTAATTTGACTCATTACACCCTGTGTGTTAACTGTAGCCGTTAAACAGTTATTAACTCATCACCTATTCCGGTCGCATCAAAATTAGATGATATTTTTTAAAATGACGTGCTAAGGGAACAAATTATTGTTGAGAATAAGTTTGAAAATAGGTTTGAGAATAAGTTTAGAGCTTATAACTCTTAAAGGGCCTCAGATAGCACATTGGGTGTAATAGGTCAACTTAAAGAGGAGAGTCTACAGTTTTTATAAAAAAAGTTATGTTAACGTCTTTTTTCAAAAATAATAGAGGTTGAATTAAAAAAAAAGGTACGAAAATTAAAAATTAGTTTAGACAACCATATTTCTAGATGGGAGAGGGGTGTGGTGCTGATTGAGCAGTCGTTCGAAAGGCCATCAAGTTCTGCATACAATGAGCTCTTAACTGTGACCGTTAGCCTTTTAGTTTACATGGTGTTTTATGAAAAACTAGCTTTTTCTTAATCACCCTGTAACTCATAAACGGTTGATATGCCCCCCCCCCCCCTCCGCCTGCCATACAATTGTTTGTTCGTCTAGGTGAGTACTATCACCTCTCGCTCTACTGACCTCCTAGTGGGAAACACCCTGTATACAGGGAGGTGATAGTACTCACCTAGACGAACCAAAAATTGTATGGCCGGTGGGGGGGGGGGCATGTCAACCGTTTAGGAATTACAGGGTGATTAAGAATAAAAGCTAGATTTTCACAAAACATCCTGTATCTTAAAACTACAGGGTGCATGGCCACAGTTAGGAGCTCTGTGTATGCAGAGCTTCACGGCCTTTCCAATGACTGCTCAATCAGCCCCATAGCCATCTCTTATCAAGAATTATGGTTGCCTAAACTAAAAATTATTTCGGATTTTCTTACCTTTTTTTTAAATTTAACCTCTAATATTTTTGCAAAAAGGTCGTCAACATAACTTTTTTTATAAAAACTGTAAACTGACTCTGACTCTCCTCTTTAATATGATCTATTACACCCAATGCGCTATCTGAAGTCCTTTAAGAGTTATTAGCTCTAAACCTATTCTCAAACCTATTTTCAAACCTATTCTCAGCCTATTCCCTTACCACGTCATTTTAAAAAATGTCGTCTTATTTCGGTGTGACCTGGAGGGTGATTCTGATCTTTTGTCGTACTTTCATGTCAAAATATACGCCTAAACGAAATGAACTTTTCTACTGATTTTTTCGTATTTTTATTCAATTTAGCAAGCCCTGCATTACGTAGAATGAACTGAAAATGGCACTTCACATTACAAACTCAAAATATTATTTCGAATTTAAGCACTTGTATTCCTCTAATTAGGTGTATAATATCCATTTACCACAGTATCAAATTTTTGTCACAACTTCGGAAGCAGTTGACTAATTTGTCGTACTTTTAGGCGTGTATTCTGACATTAATTCATTGCAAATTCATTTTTGTTTATTTTGCGGTTGATGAAAAGGATAAATTATAATGAATATGGTGTATATAAAAGTACGACAAGTTTGAGGTGAAATCTCAAAATATGCGACTAAAATATCCGCCTAAGCTACGACAAAGAGATCAGAACAACCCCCCTGAATAGATTATAAGTTTATAACTGTTTAACTTGTACAGTTAACACATAGGGTGTAATAGATCTGCTTAAAGACGAGAGTCTACAGTTTATAGTTTTCATAAAAAAGGTTATGTTAATGACCTTTTTGCAAAAATATTAGAGGTTAAATTAAAAAAAAAAGGTAAGAAAATCCATTTTTTTTAGTTTAGACAACCAGAATTCTTGATAAGAGAGGACTGAGGCTGATTGACCAGTTGTTAGAAAGGCCGTGAAGTTCTGCATACAATGAGCTCCTACATGTGACCATGTACCCTGTAATTTTTAAGATACAGGGTGTCTTGTGAAAATCTAGCTTTTTTTTCTTAATCACCCTGAAGTTCCTAAAGCGGGCGCGTAACTTTTATCTCAGGAATTATGACAACATATTTATTATATTCTTGTAAATAATTCACCTTCTTTTTGTGAAGAATTTCAGTAGGTATACCACTTTCTTTCTAATTTGATTTACAGTTATTCAATGTAGCCAACATACATCCACAGTAAGGATGAAAAGGAAAGAAGATATCTTTTTTCCCCGTGCCGTTTGCGAAATGTTTCCTATACCAAAAGATAGCCTCGGTTATTTATATAACTTTTGTTATTAGAACTTCGATATCTTTGTGCATTTTCGTGCAAAATGGCAAAGAAACACGATATGGAGTATAATTTGAGACCTTATATCTCGATAATAAAAGGGTAAACTAGAATTTTTAGTATAAAACTTTCGTGCTAGTTTCATTTTTGGAATTTAAAAGTGCGATCTGAGGACAAAAAGGAAATTTTTTTAATATATCATTTCCCAAGTATTTTTTCAAGGACTTTTGCTGTTCCAAAGGATACCTTGCCTAATGATACGTAACTTTTATTAGTGGGACTTTTTCGATATCTCCGCACATTTTCGTGAGAAATGCCCAGGGAACACAATACGCAGGGTATAATGGTAAACCAACTCAAAATCGAGCAACAATAACTAAACAAATAGTAGTGAATAGTACAAGTACATTAATTGTTTTAATTGTGGTAATCGTACAGTCGTGTCGAACGTCGCTGGGCTTGCGGTAGTTGTTGCCAATATACAATTTAATATATGTACGTCCAAAGAGCGTAACAATAATCTTGTTGTTTGCTAGAGCTGCCGCTGGTCTTCTTGGAATTTTTTTTCTTTTTTGTTGTCCACCGGTAATGTGGCACCAAATGCTGTTGGTAAGATTGTTCTGACTTTTTGTGTCAGAAGACGTGTCACCAACTGCGGTTGCGGTTTTTTCTTCTATATTGGTAAATTTGGTTTTCTTGTTGTTGAAATGCTTCAGTATTTTAGAGTATACTGGCTCATCTGACAGGAGTCTGACAACTTCTGTTCAAGCCTGAGATTGCTGCTTTATCCGAAAAGAGGCTCAAATTAATTGTGACAATGTTTGTGAAGTACCCTTTAATAAAGGGGTTCGAGCGAACTTGACGTTGCAGTTCTGGGCGCTTTAGTGGATCCCAGAACGCCTGTATCAGAATTAACATTTCTATCAATATGTTCGTCATAAATTTCGTCTCGGTCGGGTCAAGGTCCCTCCCAATTGGTTAAGAGAGTCAGTTGACGCTCGCATGACTTTCTGTCGGGGTCACCAGTGCGGGGATAGCTAATGCTGCACTGTCTCACTCAAACTACCTCTGTCGTCAAACCTATCGTATACAGTAGTAGGTCTACTAGAACCAAATACGTTAAAGGTTATATATTATATATATTTATATATATATTTTATTAAGTATAAATATTCGCTCCTTATTGTTTCCTTGTATTTCTTTAATTTATATTTTTTGACAGAAACTTCAAATTAAATATATTTTGATTAACACACGAAATAAAACAATGTTAAGGCTAAAACACAGTGAGAGCGACACAACAAAGTCGCCGTAAATTGGTTGCTGTAAAAGATTCGAAAATATATACAATGAGAGCGACTCGACAAGTTACCAACAAAAAGTTTGGGAAAATCTCTAAATTAGTCGCCCAAAAAATTAACGTTTCTGTGTGGAGAGTGAATAATTGACATTCGTGTTATGTGTATTTGGTTATTTTTATAAATAATAGCAAATTAAAAGTAAATAAACTAGTTATTAAAAACTTTAATAAAATTAATTTCTTTAATTTGTTTGAGAAATTATGAGTTTTGAGGAGGAATTTATAGAGAAAATGGGGGAAAGGTTATACTGTACGATAAACGTCATCCCTTGTATGGCAGTCTCATCTGTAGCTTTTTTTAATGCTTTTACAATTTTAAGAAAGCCGTATAACCTATACTAAAGATTTTTCTTAGTTCTTTCCTTGTTGCCGTTTCTTTTACAATAAATAAAACAGTGACTGCAGTCAAAACGTTTGTCGAGTCCGGTATTACTGTGTCAACTAAGTTGCCAACATTGTTGGGTTGCTCTCATTGTGTTTTGGCCTTTAGTCAACTGACTACTAGACTTGAAAAAAATATTACGCTTGTATCTTCTATGTTTATCCTAGGCCTACTATCTTCACCTTTTGCAAATCGACAAGTACTTCCTTGATTGTCAGATTAAACTCTACAAATTCTCTGTGACCCGCCAATGTCGCGCTGTATACCGCCACTAGTTGATCCACCGAATAAAAATCTCTGCTAAGCAAATAATTTTCTAGATAATTCAACTTTCTCTTCATATCTTCTTTTTTCCGCTTTTGTATGAGGTCATATGTCAAATGAAATTTGTCAGATACTGCATATCAATTTGATATAAGCATCCAAATAAACGAAATTCGGAAAAATGCGCAGCTAATTCTTTAAATGTAAGAAACTACAGGCATTATTCTTTATTATCATGTAAAAAACATTGCCCAATAAAAATTCAGAAGTATAACAAAATCACTTTAGAAGTTTGAACTGCGTAAAAAATAACTGACTTTTAAGATTATTAACACAACTAAATTAGTACATGAATTTAATACAATTAGACGTTAAAATTATCTAATATTGTAATACATACTTGCAATAGAAGAATCCATGATGCAAAACTCAACACTAAATATTGCAATTATAGAATGGTATTTCAAACTTTGAGGTTCGCAAGGATAGCCGATAGATCATACGTGTACTGTTCATAATAAAATAATTTAATAAATAATAATCAATATTTGGGTAACAAATCTAATCTAGTCAATAAAATAAAATAGAAACGCAACTAACACTAGGATAAAAAACACAATAGTTTTATACTGGGGTAAAACTAAACATATACATATTTTTTTTTTTTTTTTAACTCAACCGAAAACCGATCGACACCCGAACTGCCCAATTAGCGCCAACAACGTCTTCCCCTGAGAATTATTCTTCTTCAAAGAATAATTCTCTTTTTCTCAGGGGGAAGAATTATTGGATACCTGAAAATCTAAAAACAGAAAATGGTATTAAAATAAACAAAATAAATTAAAGTAATTCCTATCATGTTTAAAACATGATTAGATTATCTTACAAATAGGCGAAGAAATTTGCGTCAGCAACTTTCTTCACATTTCATAAAAATTCCCATAAAACCACTTGGAAAATACAAAAGTTTCAGTTTTCAACCAAGTCGTTTTAATAAAAATAATTATCACAATGAATTTTGCTGAAGGCAAATAATTAAATAAAGAAGTAAATCAAGATACAAATCATACCTTCAGTACGATTTGTCACGAAAATTACAATATGTATGTACATACGTACATACATATTACGAACAAAAGCTTTCGCGATAAGAAATGAGCGCCGCGAAAATAAATGAGATGTATACGCGCGCCGCGAAAATATATTAGATGTATATGCGCGCCGCGAAAATACATTAGATGTATACGCGCGCCGCAATTTCAAACGACGGGACGGTGGCTGACGTTTATAAGAACATCAAATTACAAGCTACCGTCCATAGAAAAATATTCTGGACTTGTTTAATCAATAATAAATGAATTTTTCTCTGGGTAGAAATGCAAATATGCATTTTCTCTGAACGACGGCTCTTTATCACGATGAAAGTGGTCAATAGTTGTATTTTTAAAACGAAGTACGGCGGTTGTCAGTTGAATTTTATTGAAGTTGTGATTGAAAACTGGGTGACTGTTAGGAAAGTAAATTGTTTTTCTGATCAGAGACTTGATTTTTTTGGATTTGGGTTCGGCGCGGTCGCGGTCGGAGAAAAATAAGAGACAGAAAAGTTTGATTAGAAAACGGAAAAATTTTTAACAAAGGTTTTAGATTAGAAGGTTAAGTTAGGTTAGGTAAGAGGGGTGCCGCTAGACAACCAGCCAGCCTCACTTAGACCTCCAACGGGTCCATTGTGCCCCTAGACTTCATGCGATAACCCTTCAAGCCGCAGATTTATCCTGCTTTCCATGGGAAACTCAGGATATATCCAAGACCGTTAACCTAGATCCATCCTGCCTCACTCAGAAAACTCAGGATATTTCTGAACCTTATGCTTTTAAGCTCCCCCAGACTTGAAAAGAAGTAGCTACCTAGCCTAGCCTACCTCTTTTATTCATCAGAGCGGGGCATTCGCAAAGCACATGTTTGACGGATTCAATTTCCTCCGAGTCCCTAGAACTCCTGCAGAAATCGTTCGCCGCTATTCCCTGTCTTCTAGCATGGTCAACTATGGCCCAGTGACAGGTCATTACCCGTACTAGATTCCTGGTATTTGCTCTGTTGGTATTAAGCAGTTCCTTTGTCTTTTTCGTGTGATATGCAGGCCACAATTGCCTCGCAATTCGACAGGTATCCCTGCTGGTCCATCGGAGGCCTGCCTTTAGATAGACGGCCCTGATGATTTCCGCTTTTAGGGCTCCGACTGGGATCCTCACGTAAGCTGCAGATGCGGAGCTATCCAACTCGGAGCCATTTTTGGCCAACTCATCAGCCATCTCGTTGCCTGGGATATCCTTATGGCCAGGTACCCAGCTTAGGGTCACCTTGTGCCTTAGAGTCAATTCCTCAAGCCTGGTTTTGCATAGCTGCACAAATTTTGATTTTACCAGCCCAGCATCCAGCGCCCTGATGGCTGCCTTGCTATCAGTATATATGCAGATGTGCCGTGCTGGCTCTCTGCACATGGATACCAATCTTGCAGCCTGATAAATCGCTGTGATATCTGCCTGAAAAACACTTCATTTGTCAGGCAGTCTATAAGACCCATGCCACTGAAGATCTCTAGAGTACAATCCAGCCCCTGTGCCCGCACTCATCTTGGAGCCATCCGCAAATATAGAAATATCGGATGTAACGACCACCTCATTCCCCTCCCAGTCACTCCTGGTGGGTATCGTTGCACTGATACTTCCACCAAAAGCCCGGATGGGTACTTGATAGTCTGTTTCTACCCTGCAGTCCCTACAGTCTACCGTCTGGAGTTTATTGGAGTGCCCAAAACCCCCCTCCGTCCACCAGCCCACCGCTCTCAGCCTGACAGCACTAGTTGCCGCCACACCCTTACAATAAAGGTCCAGCGGCAATAGGTCAAGCATGACCTCCAATGCCGCCGTGGGCGTGGTGCAGACACCCAGTTATACCCATACAGGCGGCTCGCTGGATTTTTGAAAGCACATCAAGGTTACAGTTCCTCGTCAGTGCCGTCCACCAGACCGTAGAGCCGTAGCAGAGGATGGGCCGAACTATGGCTGTGTACATCCAGTGTACCGCCCTGGGTTTTAATCCCCAGTTTCCGCCAAATATTCTCTTGCACGTGTAGAAGGCAGAAACATTTTTTTTCCGTAATCTATGAAATAATGTAGCAAGCGTTATACCATTTTAGAATCATTATTAAATGCGTCAACTTTTAAAGTTACTTGCCAAACTGGCGTAGTACATTTTTTTTTCAGTTAAACTTGGGTGAAATATTAATCTTCTATTCTTGGTTCGGCAAAATGTGACATTTTCTTCCAACCTGGAACAGTATGCTTAGAATTTAATGCAGCAGGTTACATAAGCACTATTCGGGATTACATAAGAAAAATAAAATTGAAAAAAGTAAAGATTTGTAGCAACAGGAGCTAAAAAACCATCACAAGGTGTACATTTTCTTGAAAACAAAACAAATGTCTATAATTTGACAAATACTTGACTTAGATTTTTTTTGATATTTTTCTGGTAACTGTTATGATTTGGTCTATCATCCGATCCCGGCTTGACGTCGAGTTACGGGACACCCTGTATATATTTATCTATGGTTAATTTTAAAAGTAAACTTAATTGATGTCGAATTTCATTCTAATATGAGAGCAATGAACTGTTATACATAGACCACAGTAGAGATAAAATTAGTCCGTATAAAATATAACCAGTTACGCTTGTAATCTAATCGCAATAGCATCGCTTCATCGTAATTTTAGTCTTTTGTGCTTCTCCATTGCTACTGAATATTTGTACTTTGGTATTCAGTTAAATAAACGGTATTTTTTATAACTAAAAGTGAGTTTATAATCACGTCAGTCCCAAACTACAATCTTTCCAGTTTTCTATTAACGAGAAACAAAAATTTTTTGGTGCCGAAACCCGGGACTAGTACTGATTCATTAGTTATTAGGTGTCGTACTCGCGATTGTGAATTACATGTGTATGTACATATCTCGTCGCGATTCTTAATTGTTCCGAACACCTGAAAAAAAACAACATTTGCAAGTGCTGTGCAGTGCATTTAAGATTAATAGCGATAAAGTTTAAGAACAAAACAAAGGTTCAATTGAATTACATACAGATAATTGCAGTTACATTCCATTCATTTGTGTAGTCTGGAAATTTGAAATTTCGAGCAAGTGTGCGTGCTACTTTACTGTGTTATCAGTGGATCCGCTATTCAGACAATAATTGGATACTTTCGAATTGGTCACAAAACGGTTTTGTCATAGATAATCAAAGATAGTCAGTTGAATTTGATACGAATAAAGCCGGTAAAGACAAGCATACTCTGGATTTCATACAAACGCGAATGGCCTTGATTCAAGCATATTCGGATAAATCTCTGGCAATACAGAATGATATCATTGTCGTTAAGTGGAAGACTGCTGATCTAGAACTCCCATATTTTATAGAAAGTTATTTTGAAACCACCGAATTGTCATATTGTGATGCCCTAGGAAAACTAAAAGTTATCCTGAGAAAACTCAAACCTGAAAATGTTCAGCATTCTACCGGCCATCAAAATACTACATCTGCGACACAACTTTCCACCTTGCCTAAAATTCAGCTTCCTCAATTTTTTGGTGAATTAAAGGAATGGGCTGCTTTTCATGATCTCTTCAAAAGCTTAATCGATCTAAATAACGATCTAACGGGCTCACAGAAGTTATATTATTTAAAGACTAGTCTCCGTGGAGCCGCTGATCAGCTTTTGCGAAACACTGCAATCACTGACGATAATTATGCTTCTGCGTGGAGTCTTCTTTGCAGTCGATATCAAAACGAGCGGCTGCTAGTAATATCATACTTAAAGTTATTGACTTCGTTGCCTAGTATGAAATGTGAAACCGCAGAAGAGCTGCGAAAATTGTATGATGGTACCATTGAAGCTGTAAATGCGCTCGAATCTTTGAAGCGTCCTGGTGAAAAGTGGGACGATTGGTTAATATTTCTAACTGTGCAAAATCTAGATCCATGTACGAAAAAGAATTGGGAGAATTCTCTGCCTTATACTACTGAACTTCCCACATTCGAGTAGTTGTGTAAATTTTTGCAACATCGAGTTCATACTCTTGAAGTCGTTGGTGCTAGCGCCAGTCAGCCAAAGAATCCCACACACTCAACTCAACCTAAGTCTAACAGCAAATTTTCGTCACTCAAAGTGAATCTAGCCACAAATAAATCAACGAGCAAACAAAGCAGATGTCCCAAGTGCCAGGATAAACACCTACTTCTTTTCTGTCCTTCTTTTAGGCAGCAGACAGTTATCCAAAGGCGTGACTTCGTGTCTAAAGAACGGCTCTGTTTTAAGTGCCTACGACCACATCATGCTGCAGTTAATTGTCCTTCAGCAAATCGTTGCAAGGAGTGTAATCAGCAACATCATACTATGCTACACTCATCACATGACAGCAGCGCTCATAATCATACATTAACATCACAATCAAACTCTCAGGTAAACCCGTCATATTCTTCACCTGATATCTTAGCTTCTAAGTATTCTGTACCACGCATGCCTTCCCCATCTGTCGTAACATCAAGTACTGTAACTACCTTAAGTGCTAACACAAACATGATGCAGCGATCATGTACTATATTATTAGCGTCAGCTTAAGTGATTGTGAACTCACCGGTAGGACAGCGGATGCAAATTCGTGCATTACTAGATCAAGGCTCGCAGGCCACATTCGTTTCTCCGGCTATTGCTCGTTTCCTGCGCTTGCTTCACAAGAAGGTCAATATTCCAGTGCAAGGGAGTAGAGTAGTCAGATCGAAGGTTCAGTCATCAATTCAGTCTACGATCGACCCAGACTTTCGCTTAGAAACTTCTGCATTAGTATTGCCACACCTGACAAGTATATCGATTCCTTCTACGATGGCTTTTTCTTATTTGAGTCATCTGCGCGATCTCCACCTTGCTGATCCGAAGTTTTATGACAACGCTCCTATTGATTTAATTATAGATGCTGATCTCTATCATTTAATTATTCTGGAAGGACTGCGAAAAGGGATTCCAACCGGACAGAATATTGCGCTGGGCTGGGTAATATCAGGCCCTATTGAAACTAGTACGAATTCCAAATTGACAGCAGTACACACGTACCATGCATGGTCAGACACCTCTGCGGAGCAGCTGGAAACTCTGCTACAAAGGTTTTGGGATATAGAGAAAATTCCGTCAAGCCCGTTGGTCCTATCCGAAGAGAATGAAGAGTGTGAAGAATTTTATAGAGCAACAGCCCGACGAGACTCAGCTGGAAAGATATTTGGTAAGATTTCCAATTAAAACTTCTTATAAAGCCGAAGACATAGTATTTGGTGTCTCTAAAGTCAACGCCTTACGTAACTTATTATCAGTAGACCGAAACTTTCTTTCAAGCCCAAACTTAAAGGACCGTTATACTGGCTTTATGAGAGAATATTTTGATCTCCGTCATATCGAATTAATACCAGATGAAGCAAATACACTTAAAAGTAGTCATCACTTCTATCTACCCCACCATGGAGTGTTAAATGGGAATAGCGTAAGTACAATATTACGTGTTGTATTTAACGGGTCCAAAAAATTTAAGGGAGGACTTTCTCTCAACGACTATTTAGCAGTTGGACCCAACTTACAGACTGATATACGCACCATAATTCTGCGGTGGCGACAGCATTTGGTAGCTCTGACTGCAGACATTCGAATGATGTATCGGCAGATAAAAGTGGATGAAAAGGATTGCGATCTGCAGCGAATCCTATGGAGAGAGACATCGTCAGATCCTGTATCAACTTATCGTTTACGTATAGTCACATATGGAACAACGTCTGCTCCATACTTGGCGATTCGAACCCTTATTCAGTTGGCTGACGATGAAGAGCATAGTATTCCGTGTGGCACAGATATACTACGTCGAAACTTTTACGTCGACGACGTTTCTTTTGGAGCAGAAACTGTTCAATCAGCGATAGCAGCACAACGTGAGCTTGTAGGAATTCTTGAAACTGCTGGATTCCAATTACATAAATGGTCCTCAAACTGTGAAGACGTTTTGCAATGGATTGATCGTCACTCCTCCAACACAGAGTTGAATTTGCCCAACTATTCAGTTATTAAAACACTAGGTTTATTCTGGAATCCTACATCAGATTGCATTGGATTTCCAGTGAAACTTCGCTATCCTCCAATGGTACTCATGAAAAGAAAGCTGCTGTCTGATGTAGCGAAGCTTTAAAACCCGCTAGGATCCTTATCACCAGCTATCTTGATAGTAAAATCCATGATACAAAAACTATGGCTTCTGAAAGTTCATTGGGATACTCCTCTTCCACATCCCATAACTCAAGGCAAAATTCCGGAATGAATTAACACAATTGGAAACCTTGTCTATTCCAAGGTGGATTGGGATGCAGTCATCTGCGAGTTTCTATGAACTTCATGCATTTTCTGATGCTTCACAACAAGCTTATTCTGCAGTAGTGTACTTACGAGCAGTTCATGATAATGCAGTATTAACACCTCCTTACTTTGTGCCAAGACGAAACTTGCTCCTTTGAAAACGATTTCAATTCCGAGGCTGGTTCTGATGTGAGCTCACCTTTTGGCAAAACTTGTTCACAGTTTGCAACCTTCGTTGTATCTTGGCAGCCTTCCACTGTATTGCTGGAACGATTCTCAAATAGGATTAACAGTAGTTACGCTATGGGAGCACCAGACCACTTTTTCCATACAAAAAGTGCAAGGAAGTGCAAGGTAGAATCCAACTATTTTGATGGCTCTGGACCGAAGCTCTGGGCCCCTGGGGGATTCCGTCTAGTGGTCTACGTCACAGGGCCTGCCTGGGGGAATTCCTTCCTACCGTCTGGCTGACCAGGGGATGATATCAACTGATTAGCTGATCCCCGTCAGCTGTTCAAGCTCTTGCCTTGCCTGATTTTTTAATAAATTGAGGTACGGTGAGCAATTTTGAGGTGGTTCTGAGGCCGCTTTTGTACTGATAATTTGGCATCTTGTGAAGGGGCGGGAAGCTTTATTAGTGGAGGTTGCTGGTTAAGTTTGATCTGGTCTCGGAGGCTACAATTTGACCTTGAGGTGCCCCCCTCCTGTATCTGGGTAGTGGAGGCTGAGAGCTTTAGTGGCAATATCTGATACTATGACTAGGATTGTCTGTGGTGTGTTGGATTCAGCTACGTTACCTATACCAAGGCTTGGGTAGAATGTATACGGCTTAAGTAATGATGTGAAATACCCTAAGCGAATTTATATCGGGGGCTGTATACTTGTCAGCTTGAGTTTGGTTTCAGTCATTTACTTTAGTATGAGTGCCTGTGGTATGTTGGGCTGGGCTACTTGGTGGCTGAGGAAACGTTACCTAGGGCGTGTGTGGATGTGTGCAGCTGGTGGATAAGAAATGTTGTGAAATTAGTGTAATTAGTATTAGTAATAATTCAAGTTAACTCTACAATATGCCAATAGATTCTAGAAGGTGCCCGTGGGGGGTCTTAGTTCTAGAGGTGGACAAAATTTTCATCAGAAATCCTCCACGGGCTATGGGTTTCGAGATATTAGCGATCTTATCTTTGCTGGTATAATTAATAGTAGTAATAATTCAAGTTAGTCCTAGGATATTTTTTGTTCCTGCCAATAGTATTATTACTAGGGAAGGGATAAAATTTTCATCAGAAATCCTCTATGGTTCAAGATATTAGTGATCTTACCTTCTCAGGTAATATATCTAAAAAATAGATCAGGTGAAGCTGGTTTGGGGTGAATGTAGGTAGATACGTTGACTGAGATATGTAATGGAAATTAGTAAATGCCTAATTTTGCTCTTCAGGTGTAATACTTCTAATTTGATTCTTTTCATAAACAAATTATCACAGTTCAGTAAAGTAAACACATTCGCAGTCGAATAATGTAAACAACTTCGCACAGCAGCCGAGTAAAGTAAACAAATTGGGCGATTTATGAAAGATTCCTAATTTCTTTAGCTGAAAACAAGAACAACAGAAATTAATCTGTAGGATATGATGTCTTAGATGAGTAGTGGAAGTTATAATTGAAAATTTCTTTTGATGAAAAAACAACAACAACAACTATAACGTAAGTTGTGGATTAGAAATATCTTATAAACAAGACGGATCATGCTATGATATTCGATATCTAAAAATAGATCACGGTTGCTTCGAATGTTAAGTAACATGAAGTAATGGAAATTAAAACCTAATCAGAAAATGTTCGATGCAGGTGTGTGTGTGTGTGTGTGTGTGTGTGTGTGTGTGTGTGTGTGTGTGTGTGTGTGTGTGTGTGTGTGTGTGTGTGTGTGTGTGTGTGTGTGTGTGTGTGTGTGTGTGTGTGTGTGTGTGTGTGTGTGTGTGTGTGTGTGTGTGTGTGTGTGTGTGTGTGTGTGTGTGTGTGTGTGTGTGTGTGTGTGTGTGTGTGTGTGTGTGTGTGTGTGTGTGTGTGTGTGTGTGTGTGTGTGTGTGTGTGTGTGTGTGTGTGTGTGTGTGTGTGTGTGTGTGTGTGTGTGTGTGTGTGTGTGTGTGTGTGTGTGTGTGTGTGTGTGTGTGTGTGTGTGTGTGTGTGTGTGTGTGTGTGTGTGTGTGTGTGTGTGTGTGTGTGTGTGTGTGTGTGTGTGTGTGTGTGTGTGTGTGTGTGTGTGTGTGTGTGTGTGTGTGTGTGTGTGTGTGTGTGTGTGTGTGTGTGTGTGTGTGTGTGTGTGTGTGTGTGTGTGTGTGTGTGTGTGTGTGTGTGTATGTATGTGTGTATGTATGTATGTATGTATGTATGTATGTATGTGTGCGTGTGTGTATGTATATATATATATATATGTGTGTGTGTGTGTGTGTGTGTGTGTGTGTGTGTGTGTGTGTGTGTGTGTGTGTGTGTGTGTGTGTGTGTGTGTGTGTGTGTGGGTGTGTGTGTGTGTGTGTGTGTGTGTGTGTGTGTGTGTGTGTGTGTGTGTGTGTGTGTGTGTGTGTGTGTGTGTGTGTGTGTGTGTGTGTGTGTGTGTGTGTGTGTGTGTGTGTGTGTGTGTGTGTGTGTGTGTGTGTGTGTGTGTGTGTGTGTGTGTGTGTGTGTGTGTGTGTGTGTGTGTGTGTGTGTGTGTGTGTGTGTGTGTGTGTGTGTGTGTGTGTGTGTGTGTGTGTGTGTGTGTGTGTGTGTGTGTGTGTGTGTGTGTGTGTGTGTGTGTGTGTGTGTGTGTGTGTGTGTGTGTGTGTGTGTGTGTGTGTGTGTGTGTGTGTGTGTGTGTGTGTGTGTGTGTGTGTGTGTGTGTGTGTGTGTGTGTGTAGGTTTTATGAAAAATTGTTTTTTTCATTTTCAATAAAATTTATTTTTGGGCAGGTTAAATTTAAAGCTTTGATCACCTATGATATCAATGTAGGGTGATACCTACTAATATAATATGAGACTTAGATGAGTAGTGAAAGTTTTATTGGTATAGTAAAAGACTTTGCATCAAATTTTTGGTGATAACGTGTAAAGGCATAACCAGAGTTGCTACATGAAATCTTTCTAGAGGAACTTGCTAGCCTAGCATGAAAGTGGTTTGAGCAGCCACATCAGAAAAAAATACATATTATCATTAGCTTGAGAGTGGGTTAATTAAAAGCATTAACGAGCTATCATATTAATGTAGGATGATATGTCGACTTAGATGAGTAATATAACTTCTTGCTTAAACAAATACATTCGAATAAAATAAACAAATTGATTTTTGTTTTTTTGTGTCTGGGGCTGGTGAGCATTGGAAGGTAGCAGAGTTATTTACCATGATATCATAGTTCACATGAAGCTGATAAGAATATGATATTTTTATCTTCATACTTTTGGGGCAGGTGCATTGTTTACTTAACATTAAGTTGAGAGTGGGTCAAATTAAAAGCTTTGATAGAAGAACGCTGTGTTGTAATATTAATGTGGTATGATATGTTGTCTGAGGCGAGTAGTGGAAGTTGTATGGGAGCTATGAATAAGCAGTAAAATCCTAATCAGCAATCTCGCTGGATATTTGATAATTCTCCAAGTCCATAGTGAAGATCGTGATGGGGGGGTTGAGAGTAGGTACTGTAAGCTATGTATTACGTTAAAAGTTTTGATGGATGGTATTTGGTATTTATCTCCTCGAAATAGTGTTGTATGAGTATCAGAAAGGCCGAAAAAAAGTTGATAATGCTTCAAGTTCAATAGTGTAGAACCCGATATTGAGAGTGGGTATTTGGAATGATATAATTCTAGTAGGATATGGAAGTATTATTTATTCATCTTTAAATCTTACCAAGTCTGAAAAAATTACATAATATGATTAAGATTACATAAGGAAAGTAGGTTCACTTCATATGCAAACAACAAATATGGTTGAAAGCGACACACGATGTGAGCAATAATCATTCTTGCTTCAATTATCACTATTAAGCGATGTATACCGCAGAAAATATATTAAGTCTAGCCTAGTCTAAAATATGTATTGTAAATAAAAATTGTATCATGGTTATAATGCCATTTAATGAAATAATTTGTTTTAATTGTATTATAGCTTAAGTCAAAAGTCATTTTTTTCTGTAGTTCAGCAAGCCAAGATTTCATAGATATAGATTGATCCTTATAATGAATATTCCTTATGCCTTTACACCAATGTGGCTTTAAAAGGTTCGTGGTGCACCATTTTCACAAATAACATCTCTCCATCTTTACTTTTGCGATTTTTGTTGGAATATCCTGATTTTTCGACCTGTTGACAGTCGACTCGTTTTTGGATGAAAAACTTTCTTCTTTATTTCTGGAAAGTATCGATTTCATATATGTAGACTGAGCCTTATATGAATATTCTTTACTCCTTTCATCCGTAGGCTTTAGAAGGTTTGTAGTGTCCTTAGAGCTCATGTTGAAATTATTGTGTAATTAGCTTGCCAAGAAACAGTGATCTGTTTGGGTAAAGAGCAAAATATCAATTGGAAAAACAAGTTATGAAACTACTATTTATATGTATTTGGCACATTGTCTTGACCTCTGACATCACCTTAACCTTTGAAACCGAAAGTGTCTGCTCTTCGGTTCACTTGGATGATGAGTAGTGCAAGTTGTATGGGATATTAAAATTAGCTGTGAGTAAACTGTAAAGAAGAAGATTTCTGGTAACAGTATGCTCCATACATAATCTTACAGGTGGAAGAAAATTTTATAAGGATCTGGTAACTGCATTTCCTTATAAACCTTATATAAATTCAAATTACGAGGCATACCTTAAAAAGTGCGATTTAACTTAGCACTTGAAGTTCTCATTTTGTATACTTGGAGAGCTCATAAAGGATCATGTAAACTTACACTGTATGCAGATGTTGATTTCAACAACAGATTCATCAAACACAGGAAATTTTGATTACATACAGCTCTGTACCATAAGATTATAACAATTAGTACTTTTTAATTTTTAATAAATGATATTTTATATATGGCCTTCTTTTTATTCAATTTCCCATACTAAGTCCGGAACTCCCGAATAATGTTTGACCACTACAACGGGTGGTGGTGGTGGGGGTGGTGGTATTGGTTGTGGTGGTGAGTGCCTGGTCTTGGATGGCGCTTGAAAGGGATATTTGACGCGTGGCATCAATTTGACGCTGACTACTCTCGGATCTGCCCTTCTATCTGTGGATGAGCTGAAAAAGCTGTTTTATAAGCTGTTAAGCTGTTATCAGACCTGTTTTAAAAGCTGTTAAGCTGTTATCAGAGCTGTTTTAAAAGCTGTTAAGCTGTTATCAAACCTGTTAAGCTGTTATCAGAGCTGTTTTAAAAGCTGTTAAGCTGTTATCCTGTTTAAAAGCTTTTAAGCTGTTATCAGAGCTGTTTGAAAAGCTGATAAGCTGTTATCAGACCTGTTTTAAAAGCTGTTAAGCTGTTATCAGACCTGTTTGAAAAGCTGTTAAGCTGTTATCAGAGCTTTTTTTAAATCTGTTAAGCTGTTATCAGACCTCTTTGAAAAGCTGTTAAGCTGTTATCAGAGCTGTTTTAAAAGCTGTTAAGCTGTTATCAGACCTGTTTTATAAGTGTTAAGCTGTTATCAGACCTGTTTTAAAAGCTGCTAAGCTGTTATCAGACCTGTTTGAAAAGCTGTTAAGCTGTTATCAGAGCTGTTTAATAGCTGATAAGCTGTTATCAGAGCTGTTTTGAAAGCTGTTAAGCTGTTATCAGACCTGTGTGAAAAGCTGTTTATGAAAAGAATCAAATTAGAAGTATTACACTTGAAGAGCAAAATTAGGCATTTACTAATTTCCATTACATATCTCAGTCAACATATCTACCTACATTCACCCCCAAACCAGCTTCACCTGATCTATTTTTTAGATATATTACCTGAGAAGGTAAGATCACTAATATCTTGAACCATAGAGGATTTCTGATGAAAAGTTTATCCCTTCCCTAGTACTAATACTATTGGCAGGAACAAAAAATATCCTAGGACTAACTTGAATTATTACTACTATTAATTATACCAGCAAAGATAAGATCGCTAATATCTCGAAACCCATAGCCCGTGGAGGATTTCTGATGAAAATTTTGTCCACCTCTAGAACTAAGACCCCCCACGGGCACCTTCTAGAATCTATTGGCATATTGTAGAGTTAACTTGAATTATTACTAATACTAATTACACTAATTTCACAACATTTCTTATCCACCAGCTGCACACATCCACACACGCCCTAGGTAACGTTTCCTCAGCCACCAAGTAGCCCAGCCCAACATACCACAGGCACTCATACTAAAGTAAATGACTGAAACCAAACTCAAGCTGACAAGTATACAGCCCCCGATATAAATTCGCTTAGGGTATTTCACATCATTACTTAAGCCGTATACATTCTACCCAAGCCTTGGTATAGGTAACGTAGCTGAATCCAACACACCACAGACAATCCTAGTCATAGTAACAGATATTGCCACTAAAGCTCTCAGCCTCCAGTACCCAGACACAGGAGGGGGGCACCTCAAGGTCAAATTGTAGCCTCCAAGACCAGATCAAACTTAACCAGCAACCTCCACTAATAAAGCTTCCCGCCCCTTCACAAGATGCCAAATTTTCAGTACAAAAGCGGCCTCAGAACCACCTCAAAATTGCTCACCGTACCTCAATTTATTAAAAAATCAGGCAAGGCAAGAGCTTGAACAGCTGACGGGGATCAGCTAATCAGTTGATATCATCCCCTGGTCAGCCAGACGGTAGGAAGGAATTCCCCCAGGCAGGCCCTGTGACGTAGACCACTAGACGGAATACCCCAGGGGCCCAGAGCCTCGGTCCAGAGCCATCAAAATAGTTGGATTCTACCTTGCACTTCCTTGCACTTTTTGTATGGAAAAAGTGGTCTGGTGCTCCCATAGCGTAACTACTATTAACCTTGCTCACATCTCACCCATCCAGGTGGAAAACATTTGTGGGAAATAGAGTGACTCAGAGTCTTGAACTGATTCCATCTGCAAAATGGAGATATGTTCCATCTAAAACTAATCCAGCGGATCCTGCGTCAAGAGGTGTCCTTTGCTTCGACTATCTCCATTCTTTAAAAATGATTGCGGAACAATCCATACTGGTGGCCGATTACAGAATGCTGCACTACATGAAGATGCTAAACATCAGTACTTGCTATCCAAATTTAGTCCATTATCAGCATCAATATCAACAGAAGCTCACCTGAAGACATGGTATGGGGGAGTCCAGCTCACTCTAAGTCAAATTCTCCAACGTTTTTGGATCCTCGGAGCCCGAGATCGAGCTCGTCGTTAGATACATCAATGCCTTACCTGTTTTCGACAGCGCAAATATCGGCCCTCAATCCCGACAGGGAGAGAAAGAACAACCAAGAATCGATTCTTAAAAAGACATTTTAACAAAATATTACGTAGAGGGTTTTTGTTTTTGCTGCTGGAATGCTACTTATGAGTCATCTGCTGACATGTCAGAACCATGTCAAAAAGCTGTTACGCAAAGGAAGCAGCAAACGTCAGAATTACCAATCACACCACGTTCCGCCATTTGAGTCCGCATGTATGTGAAAGTACGGTACAGAGAACACAATATTATTTCTCTTCTCTCTGTGTATATAAGCTATAGGACGAAACACGTCACAGCTCTAGTGTCAAAATTTTAAAGAGAATACCTTGTGTTCTATATACCTTGCTTTTTGCTCACCTCTTCTTCTTTCTTTGACAATTCAAAACAAGAACCGCGGTGCTCCCAGTCAAGAACAGCAGCAGCTAGGGTTAACCCAAATAGCAAACAAAAACAGAAAGAGCTTCGGGAGTCACGAGTGCAAATCGAACACAAAATAGACTTGAGGGTTAACACCGAAGCAAAAACAGAAACGCCACTAATGTTCATTTAATGGATCCGGATGAAAATTCTGAATTATCCAATTGTTGTGAAATGAGAAATACAGAAGTTAAGTACAGTAAACTTTCATGGCCATACAAATCTGTAAGTCAGCTAATTGAATTTTCACACAGATTGCACTAGCCTCAAACAATTAAACTTTGCCTTTAAACTTTTACAACTACAGCAGTCAATATGAATACTCCGCGCAAGTGTAACAACTTCAAGAGATACGACGTACTAAATGCAGAAAGGGACACAACTGGTGGAACGAAACAGCAGCACCATTTACACGGTAGTATTACATTGCTTTGATATTATTTAATTCGTTATAAAAAAGAATTATAGTAGAAGTAAATCGAAAATTAGTAGTTTCGGTAATCTTATTTAATTAATGAAACTGAAATTTTAGTCACATGTTGATAAAATAATTAGGTAGGAAAGAATGTGAGAAGGTGCAGCTGCTATGTGAAACTATTGTTGCTATGTTAAGCTGTTGTTGATATGCCATTAATGTTGCATGGCAATATAAATTACAATCTGGCTTGACTCGATCTCTTTTTCAGTTTGGCAGCGTAGCGCTCAAATTGGTAAATTCTATTCCTGGTGAATTTTTTTTTTCTACTAACAAACTACAATTTATTTTTGTGGCCGATTAATATGGAAATTTTTATTCTGGGTATCGACTAGAATAACGACTTTATTTTGAGTAGCGACGAAAATAAAAATTTTTGTTGTGGATACCGACTGCAACAAAGAAACAAAATGAATGATTTATTCTGGTTACGGATTGGAATTAAAGATTTGTATTCCGGAATAAAGAATTTATTTTCGATAATTATTAGAATAAAACTTCTTACTGTGGATATCGATTACAGTAAGAATATCTTACTTATAACAAAACGAACACTTTATTCTAGCTACAAATTGAAATTAAAGAATTTTATTCTGGGTATCGACTAGAATAAAGTATTTTCGACAGCCACTAAAATGAAGATTCTTAATGTGGTTATCAAACATAGTAAGAATATACTACTTCTACTAAAAAATCGAAGCATTTTTTCTGGTTACGAATTTGAACTAAAGATTTTTATTCATGGGTTTCCACACGAATAGAGACTATATTTTATATAGCAACTAGAATAAACATCCTTTCTGTGGGTATCGACTGTAGTACGAATCTTTTAGTACTAACAAAATCAAACACTGTGTTTTAGATACGGATTGGGATTACAGATTTTTAATAATAATAATATTTTTTTTTTTTTATGTATATAAGATCTTTTATTTGTTGGCTCTCTGGCTTTTTTCCAAATACTTAAGAATAGATGGCAAAAGGCTGTACAATGGGTAAAAAAAAAACAACAGACACTAGCTAATCTAAAAATAACAGAATGGTCAAAAGGGACAACGAAAACTAACGTGACACTATACGATTAACGAACAAAACGAAATATTAAGTTCTCAAAATAGACTGTATACAACGGTTACAAGCATTTTGTAAAATGCCTAAAAGATGAAAAACACAAACTACAAAAAAAAATTTATTACTTCTCCCTATTTTGACAATAGGGTAAGTGGCAGTTCCAAGAAGACCCAAATTTCAGAAAAATTATCTAATAAAAATTATCTCCTAAACGATCGAAATTTCAACATATAAATTTAACAATTCTGTACCGAGACCGAAACCGAATTTAAAATGACAAATCGAACGAAAAATTTACGCGATGCCGTTATAGAGTCTAACGGAGCGCTTTTCCTTCCCACAGCACTTGCAACGGTTCCAAAGCGAGGAGAGGCCTCGTGGACTAGTGTTGCGAATGCTGTGGCTTGCTATCACCAGCGAAAGACAAGAGCGCTGCTCTGCACCAACGATAGTGGCTGCCATGTGCAGTTGAATGTGTTTGCGTACTTTGAAAGATAAACGTCTCTTCAATCTGTCAAAGAAGTGGCGCTTAAATGCTTGTGCGTGGTGTTGTGTGTCAGTATTCTGATTCCCATCGCCGACTCTCATGTAGTACAAGTGAACTGTAGCCTTGCCCAGTGTCAACACAAAGCTAATCAAACAGTTCGCCCGACTATTAGTCTTTGGTCCCCATAGAAACGATGTCCTAGTAATGCCGAAGTTCGGGTGGATCAGCTGACAGATATAGCGCACGAGTTCCATTAGATCTTGCAAAGCTGGGCAAGTGAAAAACCTGTAAAACAGGGTGCCTTCACCACCACAAATTGTGCAAATCTTTTGAACTCGGCGGTTAATATGTGACAACTGATTAGGATGCATAAGACTGTGATGCAGCAATTTGAATGCTACATCAGCATCTTTGCAAGTAGAAGGATAACTGTAGACTACTCTGCAAGTTATCCCTCCCATCACGCCCATATTCACCCCGAGGTGTGTTCGCCATCTGTTGTATCCCGTATACTCCGGAGGTCTTGTGGACATGAGCACGTCACGGAGCACATGTGTTGTAAGTATGTTGAGAGGGGTGTGAAAAAAAGCATCTTCCAAATTAGTGCCAGGGTCACTGGTCCCAAGTTGGCGAAATCCCTCCCGCGCAGAAGCAGCCAGTTCATGTAGTTGTGCAGTGTTAATGTTTATTCGACAGTTTCCAGAGGTATCAATAATATCTCCGAGAACTGTGAGTCTATGCGTGTCAGCTTCAAAATCCCGAGCAATGCTGAACACTGAATCTATTAATTCAGGATTAAACCTGATTGGAATCGACGCGAATTGCATGTACCGCAGAGCATTCCACTTAAGGTGAAATGCTGGCCTGATTCTGCACCAGGTCTGAATCGTTGAGATTAGATTCTATGGCCAGTCACGAGAATAGGGTGGTCTAACAGAGAGCACTTAGTAATATACCGATCCCTCCCAGTACATTCACCCACAGTTGAGAAATCAAGGTGTCTCTTTGGAAAACACCCTTTGGAATGCACGCACTTGAAGACACCTTGATTTCTCAACCAAGTTAGTGAGACCTAATCCACCTATCTTGACAAGGAGACAGAACGTGTTTTCAGCAACCCATCGTCTTCCGCACCAAAAGGCGTCTATCGCTTTTACTTGAAGAAGACCTAGGAAGCCTTCATCAAACGTCTCAGATTTTAGCAGATAATTGATGGACGAAGTAATCAAACAGTTTATCACAACTGACCTACCCATTAAGGATAATGGAAACAGTCGCCTACATCATGAGTTTACAGCTCTAGAGAGTTTCTCAAGAGCGATGCGGCTTTTATTTGATTTACTCTCGCGTCCGGTATACACACCTAAATATTTCAGGCAAGTATTAGTCCATTGAATGTTCAGTGGAGTATCTTTACGATCTCTCCACCTTCCACACCACAAGCCTTGGCTCTTACTAAGGTTGATTTTAGCACCCACTATACGTTCGAACTGTTCGAAAACAGCACGAGCGACCGGAAAAGCTTCATCTCTTCTCACGACAATAGAAAGGTCATCCCCATACGCCAACATAAGAGGACTCACATTGGTATATGGTAGATAAAGCACATATTGTCCGAGCATTCGACGAAGATTCAGCAGTAGCGGCTCCAACGAAAGATCATAAAGCATACCTGACAATGGATAGCCCAGTCTGATACCTCGATGAAACGAGAAAGGAGCCAGAACTTGTCCTTAATGCTTAATCAAAATCGATGAATCTCTATACAGTTTCCCGACGATATCGAGCTACTTGGGCGGAAACCCAAATGCCTCGAGAGCAGTCAAGAGATACTCGTGCGAGACGCTATCAAAAGCCTTTGGTTGGTCTAACGAAATCATGGCCATTTGTGATTTGTTTGTTCATGGTAGGAGAACAAATGCTTGGCTACAGCAATATTGTCAAAGATACTAAGACCAGGTACACAATAGGACTGTTCCGGTGTATTACCGATGCAATGACTGAGCGAAGTATTGCCCCTAATGCTTTGCAGACGACTTTGTAGTCTACATTACATAGGGTTACTGGCCTCCGGTTCCCCATCCTCTGCCAATCTCCCTTCTTTGGAATTAAGCGCATAACAGACCTTCTTCAACTAGAAGCAAAGCCTGAATGTGTCTCAACCGCCTAATTTAAGACTTCCAAAAGTCAGGAATTAATAAATCCCTGAAACGCATGAAGAATTCTGGAGTCAAGCCGTCATAACCAAGTGAAGTGTGTCGCCTTAGATCCTTTGTTGCAGTATTCATATCCTCCAATGCGATTACTGTATCCAGGAGCTCCTTACTGTCTTCATAGGAAGTAAGAATATTCTCAAGTAATTCATGATTGGTCGAGGATGTAGTCTGATAGCAGTTGTCCGTTAAGGACTTGTCCAGCTTCATCAGTTATCGATTCGAC
Source organism: Dioctria linearis (assembly GCA_963930735.1). Classification (NCBI taxonomy): domain Eukaryota; kingdom Metazoa; phylum Arthropoda; class Insecta; order Diptera; family Asilidae; genus Dioctria; species Dioctria linearis. Next base: position 151,062,963 of record OZ005740.1, on the reverse strand, counting down.
CACACAAGAAGCAGTACGTCGTCTAGTAGCCTGAAAGAAGTACTCGGTTGGAGAATCGCCTTCCCTCAGCCAGGGTGATTGGCTGCGTAGAACAAACTCCAAGCTGTGCTTGTAAGTTTGTGTTGCCAAGCGTTCCTTTATTGTATTGATATAAAGAATCAACTCCGGCTGAGTTTGGAGAAGAGTTGCCACCCGAGAGACCTCGGCCGACAAGCCAGAAGCTTGATAGACACTTTGATTGAAACTCGTCTCGATAAAAGACCTAATCTGGAGCTTTCCAATATTCCACCATTGACTAAGAAAGGGAAAGTCAGCTTTCCTCTCTTGCCAATCGTCCCAGAATTCAATGAACTTATTGATGAACTGCTTGGAATTCAACAAATAGTTGTGGAATATCCAGTATGCAGTTCTTCTTTCAACTAGAGTGCTGGTCGCCACTACAAGAAGATGATCGCTAACCGAACACACGTCATAAGTGACACAAATGAAGTGTTCTAGTATTCCAGGTGAGACGTAAAGTTTATCAATTCTGGGGCCGGCGAGACTTCCATGGATATTCCGCGAGACCACCGACCACCGAGAACACCGACAAGATTCCTCAATCGAGTAGCATTGACAGAGTTGAACTCAACTGCAGAGTGCCGGTCCATTGGGGGATTCAGAGTGCAGTTGAAATAACCTCCGAGGACAGTTTCGCCGCTAAAATGCACCAGACAGGACTGAGCACTATCAAGAACTTGTCTTGTAATATCCTGCTCATGAGAAAGGAACACGTTTACTACCTTGATATGTTAGTCTGGAATGACAAAATCCAAGGAAGAAGCGAAGCCTGGGAAGATTTCTGTATAGACAGGAAACGATAGTGTAAATTTGTTGGATACAATGATTGCCACCCCTGAGCCTCGGCGAGGCGCAGGAGTGGCAAATATTGCATAGCCAGTGTATAAATAAGCATAGGGCGCGAGTTGTGTATACGTGTCTTGAGTGAAATTCGTCTCCTGCAGGAGTGTAATGTCTATATCGAACATTTAGATATGGTCGATAGTACTGTGTAGTCTTGTATGAGCACTTACACCCCCCGTTATAAGGAGAGCCTATCTTACACATTCAAAGAGATATGAAGCTCAAACGATGAATGATCGACATCTACTGACGAGGAGAATCGGCCAAGCGATGCTCCTGAATCAACTCCTCCACCTAACTATGGAGATGCTCACAGCGAGCTGCATCGCTGTGCTTCCCCTTTTTCTTCGACTCCTGTTGTAAGAGCAGAAGCTGAGGAAGTAACAACTCTGGCCTTTCCAGCTCCCGTACAAGAATACTCCAGATCTTACCTGAATTCTTCCTGTAGTGGAACTGGCCAAGAATACTGCGCACTTTCTCCCTAAGAAGGGTTTCCATACCCTTCGAGACTTCAAATTGGCAACCAGTCGAATTGGTACTACCACACGACTCGTAGCCACTGATGCTCGAGAGACTACTTTCATCCAACCCGGTCATATCACAGTCTGAAAGCTGTTCGAGAGATGCTTCCGCCTCTCTCACAACAACCCTCGAACCGCGAGCTCCACTATCGTCCTCTTCCTAGTGCGGCCGTTTTGGAGAGACTGGCTTTGCTGGCACTGGAGGTGGCAGCATCGCCCGGTCTACCGTCGTCTTCCTCATCCTTTTCGTGCTCCTTTTCTTGCCTAAATGGCTACTCGACTCCTCGTCGGAAGTAGCCGCGTTTTCACGTGCCGACGTGGCGCCGTTTACAGCCATAAATATTTTTGCCTCTACGACAACTTCAGGCACCTTAACCACTGGCTACTCCGGAACAGCAGGTTGAGTGCCGGCCGAAGGTTCCTTCTCCGGATCCACTACTTCCTTCGGGGGAACCCTCGGTTCAGCCTTCTTCGCGGTTCTCCTAGGGCAGTCAGAAATAAAATGCCCTACCAAATGGCAAGCATGGCATATCGCTTCGGTGCCCACGTCTATCCAGTATCTCGAGCCGGATATGCTCTGGTAAAGTCCCGAAGGAAGCGCGCACCCCTTATTTAAAGTGGGCTGTATCTTATTAACCGTAACAGGTAGGCAGGTAAAATTTTCACAGAGTGTGTATTTCTATTGCCGCTATCGCAATAAATAATACAAATAAAATTAAATAAAAAATTAATGGGGCCCCATTCAAGAAACGTGATTTTTGCGGTGGTTTTTCCTCGTTTTATTTGGTTTCATTATTATTGTCACAAGTAGGCCTTTTTTTCAAATTACAGTATTATTGTTATTTTTTCAAATGACAGCATAATATTTTGACATGACGCCTACTCTAATTTGAACAAAATAAATAAAAAGAACATAGTGTTAAATTTTGTACGATGGGACGGAACCCTTCGTGCGTGAGTCCGATTCGCACTTGGCCGGTAATTTAATTTTTATGTGATTCTCGCTCGCTATCCTTAATCGCAATTTTTTCGTGATTTTTGTAAGCTTTCGTTTTACCTCCACTTTCAAAATCTGGTCATCTCTCTCCCTTTGTTGATTCGCGTAACATATCGAATTGTAAACGCATGGCGTATTCGACTAATTCCATTATCCTTAATGAGAAGATCAGTCGTGATAAATAATTTGATTCTTCGTCCAATATTCATTTGCTAAAGTCTGAGCCATTTGATGAAGGATTTGTAGGTCTTCTTCAAGCAAAAGCGATAGATGCCTTATGTTGCGGAACACGATGGGTTACTGAAATCACGCTCTGTTCTCTAGGAAATATAGGTGGATTAGGTCTCACTAACTTGGTTGTGAAATCAAGGGTATTTTTCCAGTGTGAATTTTTAGTTTTGTCCTCCCACAGTCTGACCTGAGTTGAAATATAACTTTTTGGGTACCCTTGCAAGGTGGTCCGCATTCTCGTTGCGCTTAATGCTTTCACGTCCTCGTACCCAGATCACCATCCTGCGTACTTCGGCCAGTTGCTTCAAGACACTAAGACAGTCCCAAACCAGTTTAAGCTCAAAGGTAAACGCGTTTAACGCTTTTAGTGCTACTTGGATGTCTGATATTATATATATTGTTGCGCGCCACAAAGTGATACAAGCGACATCTATTGGAAATGGAAACAACTTTAGGTTAGTGACATCCTAGTAAACTGGGTTTGAAGAATGGAATATTCAGGAAGGTTCTAGGATAATTCGTAGAGTATAAATACGGCGCTGCTCACATTCAGGAGGCGAGTATTATTTCAGACAGCGAAGTGAACGAAGTAAACTATTTGGATTGTGATTATTAGAAGTACAGTACTAGCGATAACTAAAGGGTAGATCTGATAATTGTTTGTGAATTTTGATACTAAACAGTAAAGTTAAATAAAAAAAGAACTTTTGAATTATAACTGAAATATTGTGTTTAAAATAACCAACCAAGGCCACGCTCGTAACAACTGTTGTCAGAACTAAAATAAAATCGCGAAATAAAGTGGTGGCATTTGACATTGAAATTCAAAGAGTGATTAATTTTGTGAAATCGTGTGTAAAAATTCGGAAGTATAATTTTATATTAAACTATGAGTGAATTAGAAAAGACGCAAGAATGGGTCGCAAACTAGAAGAGCTTCACATACAGGAATTGAGAGTGGAGTTGGGGAAGCGGTCATTGCAAACGACAGGTCTAAAGCAAGTTCTAGTCGAGCGACTTAGACAAGCCTTAATAGAGGAAGAAAGGAATCCTGAGACATTTGTTTTTGAAGAAGAAGCTGAAGGTGAAGAAGAGCCTGCGATGAACATGGAACAGCTTTTGGGTACCTTAATGACAAAAATGGAGCTTTCAGCCCTGCAGATGAAGAATGCTCTTGAGGCACAAAAGCAATCTCTCTTAGAGGAACAAAAGAATGCTCTTGAGGAACAAAAGCAATCGCTCTTGGAGGATCAAAAGAATGCTCTTGAGGAAAAAAGTATTCTCTGCAAGCATGTTTAGAAGAGCAAAAGAATACTCTAGAACCCCATTTGAATGAGCAGAAGAAAGCTAATGAGAATCAAAAGAATTCTCTGCAAGCATGTTTAGAAGAACAAAAGAATTCTCTGGAAGCCCGTCGGTATGAATAAAAGAGTTCTTTGCTGAGTTGTCTAGAAACCTGTTTGGAGGATCACAAGAATTTTCTTAAAAATTCATTAGGCGAACAAAATGTGAAAATTGAAGGAATCCAGCAGGAAGTGCTAGAAGTTCAACAACAAGTGTCGGAAATACAACAAAATGTTAAGGAGAAGCTTAGAAACTTTAAAGCAGATTTGGAGAAGATGAAGCATCGACAACCTCTGCATGAAGGAACTGAAATATCCGGTGCAGGCAGAATGAAACCTCCAATATTTGATGGACAAAATTCGTGGCATATTTTCAAGAGACAATTCGAGGCAGCTTCCGAAGTAAATGGATGGAATGATGTAGACAAAGCTACAGCTCTTGTATTAGCACTTCGAGGTCCCGCGTCAGAGCTATTACAAACTATACCTATTGACAGGCAACGTGATTACATTTCACTAGTACAGGCGATAGAGTTACGTTATGGAGATGAACACATGCAGCAAGCATGGCGAATCACGACAACAACTACAGGATGATGTGGAAAGATTAACTTATCTCTCATAATCTAACGTAAATGCGGATTTCCTTAATGAAGTGGCAAAAGAAGAATTTGTGAACGCTATTGCAGATCAAAATTTACAACAAGCGTTAAGGCTAGCAGAAAAGAAATCAACAGCAGAAGCACTAGCCTAAGCACTAGCGTATGAATCTGCCAGGCAAGCTTCTCGAAGTGCAGTACGAGTGAGGGAAATTTCGGTGGAGAAATGTACTTGTAACAGAATGCAGTCATCACAGAGCACTCCCTCACGCGGTATTCTTCGTTGCGGGAATTGTAATAGACTGGGACACCTCCAAAGGGACTGCAGAAAACGCCGACGAATGGAAGCGCTAGAAGAAGGGCAGAGATATCGAGCTGGGCAAAGATATCGAGCTGGGCAGCAGACTCACAGCAAAATACCGTCATGAGTGACCACTCCTTCGCGTGGTGTCATTCGACGCCGGAAATGTAGTAGACTGGGACACCTGCAAAACGACTGTAGGAAACGGGGACGAATGCAAACAACAGAAGAAGAAGGGAGAAGATGGCGAGCTAGAGAGCAAGCTTTCCATGGAGAGACTAGACTACAACCTCATGACTTTGAAATCCCATACCGCAAAGAACGTATCCACGGAAATGCAGAAGCTTTTTCACAACGTCCATGCAATCCTGAACTGGAACATTGCGGCCGGATGGAAGAAAAATATGACGATGACTACGATGATGATAACGAAAGTCGAAAGAAGAAAGGAAAGAAATCCAAGAGCGAGGACAAAGAAAGAAAGAAAAAGACCAAAAGTAAAGGGTCTAAAGATGCTGAAAATGACGATGATAAGGGTATAATGAAGGTCGGAAAAGTAAAGACAAAGGCTCTGACGATTCGCTAACTGCTGATAGTTGAATGAGATCTCTTCAAAAGCTATGCCGTCGATTTTTGAAATGATGTGCAAGCTTCCAATAATTTCAGAAGAAAGAAATTGCCACTAACGCTTATCACTATGTACTGTGCTGCGGACGATGCTATTATACGAAAAAATTGTGTACTGTACTTGTTCACCGATGCGTATAGCAATTTGCCCACGTGCACGATGAATGACTTTTTCTGATCTTTGCAGATTTGATACGAATAAGTGTGGAATCCATGCCGTCTTTCGATGAAAACAATGAGCACAATTCGGACGATTTTACAATATGCCCTTAAAGCTTATGCTATGTGTGACCATGTAATTAAATTCAAGAAAATTGTTCCACGATGTTCAATGATAGAAGCGGACTGTATATATGCTCACTTGGACTGTAGCTTCTTTATTATGTTTAAATTTATACTTAAGATCCGGCTCGATAAGGCCTATGTTGTTTTCTAAGCCTTTTTAGAAATTTGTAGTTGCAGGTAAGGAGTAAATAAATGAAACTAGTTCTACTGAGTCCACAAGAAAAAAAGCGCCTTATTTCCAATACTTCTTTATATAAACCTTTTAAAGTAATACCACCATGAAGGCACAAAATCTAAATTCACAGTATAGACAACATTGAACATTAGCAATTTTTAGGCTGAGTTTCAATTGGCAATGGAAATTAAATGGAAATAATGTCAATTTAAATACATGAAATATTTTATAAACTAATAGAAATTAAATGGAAATAAATTCAATTTAAATACATGAAATATTATAAACTAACATATTCCATATGTTCCGTTATACGGTATTTGTAATTTTACTTTATTACCTACTTTTATATATACATAATCATCTACTTTAAAGTTAGCTTCATTTACCGCTTTTTGTTTATCTACTCTTTCTTCCTTTCCTCTTATTAAACATTTATTTAAATTGTTGTGTGCAAATTGCAATTTTATTTTGAATTCATTGATATAAACATCAATATTAGATATTTTTTATTATTGTTATTAAAAGTTTCGCATGGTAATGAATTTAACTTTCCAAAAACTTACTCAAAAGGTATATAATTGGTTGTTATATGTGGCGTGGTGTTGTAGCTGTAAGTATAGTAGGGTAATATTTCACTCTAGTTTTCTTGCTTGGAAATTGTCATTACATAATCGTTTAAAACTCTGTAGTTTCTCTCGATCGAAGGTTTGGTTTCGCAATGAAATGGGGCTGATGTAACTTTTTGTATTTTTAAAAGATCGCACAGATTGTTCATTAGTTGGTACCAAAATTCTGTACCCATATCAGTTTTGAGCTTCTTAAAACGTTTATATTTCAATACGAATTTTTCAACTATTGTTTTCGCCACTGTCCTTGCTTGCTTGATTTCTATTGGGAAAATTCTACAAATTTCGTTAGTTCACATTGTAATCGTAATTATAACTCAGACCTAAGCCAAATTGATTATTCATGTTCACGATCAACGCTCGATTACTTTCTCCTTGTTCTGTTATTTGAATAACGTTTAATGATGCTACCATCGCTTCTGTTCTTGAAGCGAAAGAATTCACACTCTGATTGCCTTGCAGTATCGCGGCTAAATCACTGTGTATTTTCAGAGGATTTTTATTAATTTTGTATGCCTTTGTAAATTTGTTTTTAATTCTGATATCTTTGTGGTGTTCGCTCATTTTTGATTCTATGTAATTCGCAGTGTATGTTCTATTTACATTTCTTTTTAAATTCGTTAATTGCTCAATTATCGGATCACATTTCGTCAGTAAAACCTCTACTTCTATACATTACCGCTGACCAACGTTGATAACACAACCAAGAAATGTTTTATAAAGTTAAAAAAAAACATAGTTTGTTTTATACTTTTATTGCTCTAACTAAATTCTTTTAGCGTATTTTTTTATATCGTAACTACTGTACTTAATACTACACAAATTACTACTTAGTTTTCTACAACTTCATCTGGGGTGCAATTAACATCACCTTGCTGCGAATTGGTATTTCCAATTTCTCTTTTTTTTACTGTTTTTTTTTTCTATTTTTGTATTTTCTTTCAATTCTGGTATTCCGTTGGTATTTATGCCTATATTTCTCGATAGAAATTGGCCTGGGTCCAGCTCATGGGTTTCTTTTAAGTCTTCCTTCAATCGTTCATTAAGTTGCGCGTATAATTCTTCAAATCTATCTATTTCTGCTATCCATTTTTCTCTAATCTGCGATGTGGTTGATGCCATTCTATTTGTGCAATTTGTGGGCAGGGTCGCTATGTTATGCTTGTCACCGATACTGAAATTGGTAAACCGGATCTGCTAATGATGAAAAAAGTAATATTTATCTTACAAATATTGTGCGTGTTACACTGTACTCGAAAAGGCTATCAAGCCGTTATTACCGTAGGATCTGGCCGAATGTCTCAATCCTCCAAGATATTTGGTTAAGTTGCGTCAATATCTTTTTATACTTAACACTTGGCTACTTGCCTCGATGTTCTTAATACTGAGATATATGCCTAAGTTGCTTCTATATCTTTTGAACACTTGGCTACTTGCGTCGGTGTTCTTACTTCGAATAAAAGAAGTCGCGTCTTTTCAAAAGGAAGGTTCCTACTTTAATCCTCTTTTCTTTCTTAATGCTACCGGATCTAATGCATGGCTCAATCATCTTCCCCAAACTCGATTCACGCTGTAGGCGTAAGCTTGAAGTACCCTATAACGATTCTCCTTTTCGCCATATAATTTTGAATTGCTCTTTGGAAACGCATTCGCAACGGAAGGCACTACTTTTCCTGCATAACATAGTGAACACGCGTAGACCGGCTTACCTGTATGTATTTTTCTTTTTTTTCTCTCTTTTTACCACTACATACATATCGATAGAAACTATCATCGCTTTGATTGACTTTAAACTTAGTGCAATTTAGTAGTGCTAACAAAAAGCTTTTGTCTTATTGTACTAATGGTAAATAAATGCTTACTTTACTTTACCTCATTTATAATCGATATATTTTGCTTCATAATCAAATTACATTTAATTCCCTATGCTACTTTCAATCAATGTTAGTTCCAACTTTTCTATGTAAAAATCGAAAAGAACGGTAACTTCCTGTGAACTGCCTGTTGTCTTGCATTCTCTTCGTTATTGTTGTGCACTCTAGTGCCCTGCAGATAAATATTTTTTGCTAGCTCTGTAATCTGATAAGCTTGACTTTTACCGTGCCACGAATGAATCACTAAATGATCACATACAAATTTGTATGTTTGTTGACTGAAAGTTTTATTTTCATTTCGTTTACTATGAGGAATTAATTGAACTCCCACTTTGTCTACGGAGATCCTTTCAGAGGATGAGCCTGGTGTGTCGGTAATTAGGTGTCTCACTTTGGTATGTGTTATGACTTTTGTTCTTGCGCATTCCTGACAGTTATTCCCGTATTCTTTGGCCATCTTATCCATATTTTTAAAACAGTATTTTTGTTAAAATCTAGCAATGCATCTCCTTATGCCGCAGTGTCCACCATTTTTTTTAATTAGAGGCAGGGGGATCCCAAGCACGGAGGCCATAGCGACCCATTCTGCTGTCCTGCTAGAAACTCATTCACCAAAACATGAAAATGAAGCACATAAGATCTTATTGTGGAAGGTTTTCAGCTCATCCACAGATAGAAAGGCAGACCGGAGAGTATCCAAACTGCTCAGGCCGAAGGCCGGCCCCGCACACCAAAAGTGTTTAGTTAACTCGGGGTCTCCCTCCAGGCAAGGCAGACACTCAGGGCCGTCGAAAATTCCCATCCGTGTTAGATGAGCGTGAAGTGAGCATTGGCCGATGACGATGCCAACCACACTTCTACATTTTTTCCTTCCGAGCCCCATGAGAAATCCTGAGATATCTCCATTGGGCCCACCAAGAAACAGTTTTGAACACCTGCAAGTACTCAGGTTCGCCCATCTCTGTTGATGCTTTCTGTGAACATCCGTTCTGATGAGAAACCCGATACTCGAGGGGGCAACGCCTACGGTGGGTTTCGGTCCGAGGAACGGGGAATCACAGCCAGCTCTAGCTAAAAGGTCAGCCCTTTCATTCCCCATGATCCCCATGTCAAAAGGAATCTGCCTGCTTGACTATCCGAAATGATAGCAACGTCCTCCTCCTTGATTTTATATCAAGGCCTAAATTCGCTGCCAGTAGTATGGCGAAGACTTCTTCCTGGAAGACAGCGGTGTGCCTTCCAAGTGAGTACTCCATCCCAATATCAAGCTCAGGAAAGTAGACACTCGCCCCAGCTCCCTCATTAGTGAGAGAGCCATCGGTGAAATTTTTAGAGCCGATCGGGCAACTCACATGAGAATCTCATGTTTTTCAGCACTGTGATGAGTGAGTACACCAACCTACACCAGAGTACTGAAGAACGCACGCCACCTTGCGCAGGCTCTCTCCACCAGCACACTAAAAGATGTTCGGCCGCCCGCTTCCACAGATAAGTATAGTCGTCTGAACATTTGGTCGATCAATCGCAATACAGTGGGGTCAACACCATGTCGACGAGCTGCCTCACATAGCGACTTGGGGGTACCCCTGCCAAAAGCACTCTCGATTTCCAGAAATACTCCCAAGGTAAGCAGTCCACGATCCAATCCTCGCTCAATGACAGTAACTATTGAATGGAAAGCCGTCTCCGTGCTGTGAGGTATTTAAGGAAGAAGACTTTAGGGCTACTCCCTTGCTATATTCATCCACAAGCCTCTCCAGAAATTTATAAAGGAATAAGGACAGGTTTATGGTTCGAAAACTCTTCCGGTCCATGTAAGAAGCCTTTCTACGCTTCGGAACGAAGGCAACTCTCACCTTCCTCCACACCTCAAGGACATATCTAAAAGCGATACATGCCCTGAAATTGGAATCGATGTATACAGCCAGCACAATGATCTCTGCCTTAAGCTGGGGCTTTAAAAGTCAAGAAGGTTTAAATTGACCATTTCATCTTCTCGACTTCAACTAGGATGGTAACAGTGGACCAATCACCACCAGTACAGAGAGGTAGGGGTCTTGTTCAAGCGTACAATCTAGGAAATGCGTCGAGAGAAGAAGTCTACAAGCTTCCTCCTTCGATGCCGTAAAGGAGCCGTCTGCCCGCCTTAAAACACTCAGCCTAGCCGACGGGTCAGTCCTAAGAGTTCTGAGCAGCCCACCGGTTCAAGATAGCCGTCAAACTCCTCACTGAAGTCTACAAAGGCCTGTCTGTTTTGATTTCCTAACAAGCCTCTTGTAGTTACTTTGAGTATCGTGGTAGAACTGCCAGTTTTCCTCCGAGCCAGGCCTCCTCGCCTTATGAAAAAGCCTTCTGGAAGCCTTACGGAGTTAACTAAGACAGCCATCCCACCAGGACATAGGTTTCCTTCCAACGTCCATACTAATTGGACAGAAAGCTACGAAAGCCTCAGTCACAGCGAACTGCAGCCTTCCTACTGCCTTCTCAAAGGCGACAACACTCCTGGTGTCTTTTATTATAGCGAGTTCCCTTAGCCCCTAAAGATGGATACCCTCCAAGGTAAATAGAGCTCTCTAGCTCTCATAGAATTGCCTGACTTTGAAAGAGCTCTTTAGCTCTAAGCTAATTAAGGCACCCTCGATTGAGCTATCCCCAGCACTGGTCATTTCATCGTCACTTATATTACCAAACTTTAAGCTTTTCAGCTCCCACTTCGTTGAGATACAAGTACCTAGAAGCTCGATATAGCTCTACCGCCAGTATCTCTATACTAATAACAGTTTCTTCTCCTTTTTATAAGATACTCCACAACCATTGGTCAACGGAAAGAAGACGAGTAAAGTAACAGAAACATTACAGTCGGAAGTTAATCTGGATGAAGATACATTTCCTCCCTACGTCCTTCCTCTTCGAAAGAAATCAGACGTTCCTCTTCGCAGTGCTCAGTTTACCGACACCAGGAGCCTCACTACCACTCTCCACTACCTGCCTAGTCGGAGCAACAATCACCTGCGAAGACGAAGTAGGTAATGCCCAGGGCCAGCATTAGCCATCTTCTTAGCCGTTTTCCTTATTTTTCACTCTACCCTACCAACACTCCAGCATCTGGAAGTCCCGCCTCGGCTGCCATCATCAGCGTCTTTCGACTCTGAGGTTACAACATCAGCTAGCCCGCCCGAGTTAAGTTGCCCTGACGCATGATGAGCATGAGTGTTCTCCTTGGGAGTCACACCGCCCTCATAAGCCAGGCTCCCCTGCAGGAGGAGATTTTCCATAAATGTCGAGATCTCAGCGATAAAAATCTCCGATTCCTCAGATATCCGTGGATTTGTTACGCACTTACTAGAAGTGGATTTGTTAATATCTAAAAGATTCATATTGGATCCCACGATTTGCGGAGAGAGACTGTCACCCACGGCAGAGAATCGATTTACCGCAGGAAGGGTAATTAAAACTGGAGGTCGCCTGGTATCCAGAGTTCGCATACTAGCGACTGAGCACGCCCTCAGCCACGCAGCCCTCGGCGTATGCTGTTCCACCTTGGCTTGGACTGGGAGGAGCTTTTAGGCCATTAATCAGTGTCAAGCCCATCGAACAGTGGTTAGCACCTCGCACTACGTGGAAGTAGCTCCACCCAAGACGAACTCCTTCACCTCACCCAACTCTGGGCTGACAGAATAGCAGAATCCGTTACTCACAGAGAAGGTAGCTCTGCCTGATGTTAGTCAAAGCTGAGTGTCCACCAATTAGTGAGTTATGATATTCTTCTATAAATCTGTGCATTTCATCTATATTCATTGTTCTTTTGGGAGGTATATACAAAATAATATCAACACAATATTTCGTGTCTTTATGGAATTCTTTCACTATATTTCTTAATTTTTCGACGTCGATAATATCAAATAATTCATTTGCTAGCGGTAATTTATGAGTGGTGGTAATTTCCTCGCAACCAATTTATACTCTAGCAAAAATTTATCATTACATTTTGCAAATACTTTATCCTTAGTGATTTCTATTTCTATCTCCTTATGTTCCTGCAGTTTTCTATTATCATTGCGTGTCTTAAGTAGCGCGATTTTTTTACGTTTAACTATTAATTCCAGTTTTTAATATACCTTAAGATATTGACACACTGTTCCAAACTTATAGGTGATCAGGTTTCTTGTGTAAAATTGTGGTATTCGCACAGTTTTCACTGCTTTTGCCCTCCTTATCATTATTCTGCATATTCTGTTTCTTTGCTTATTTCTTGTAAATACATTGACAATATTTTTCGGTATTATTCCTTCGATTCTAGTTTAATTCTTGATAATGCACTGCATTGGTGTTCATTTTACTTTGTTTAAAGATGATTTCAAAATCATATATACATATGTATGTACAGGGTCTCCCTTATGTAGGCTGCCACCCGAAGGCTACCTATAGGTCATTCTTAGACAAACAAACAATTGTATGGGTGGGGGAGGGTAATCCTAACGGTTTCAGAGATCACGAGACTTTAAGATATTTCGGTATGTTTTATATATCACCCTGTAACTTCTAAATGTTACATCCTATGACGATGATTTAAACCTTGCTCGATAAGTAATCGTAGGATCTTTCCAATAGTATATCATTTCTTTCCCTCTTCTTTCGGCTTTGAAGTTATGGCTCACAAAGTTAAAATTTCGGAATTTTTACTTGTTTTTTTTATTTAACTACTATTTTTATCAAAAAACACTTTATCAATATCCGTTTTTCATATAGAATTTGAATATCTCACAAGCTTAGCTTTAAAATGACCATTTTCGCTGATGATGCTTAAGAAAAAGTGGAGAAAACCCAGAAAGGGTTACATTTTGGGTACAAAGTATGATATGTTAATTTAAAGCTAAGCTTTTGGGCTTTCGAAATTCAATATGAGAAATTGATAGTGATGACGTGTTTTTTGTTAAAAATAGTAGGTGAATAAAAAAACGAGTAAAAATTCCGAAATTTTAGCTTTGTTGAGCCATAACTTCAAAACGGAAAGGGTGAGGGAAAAAATTTATAGCCCATTGGAAAGGTGCGACCATTATCCCTCTACCAAAGTTTAAATCTATAAAAACATACCCACATATCTTAAAGTCCCGTTATCTCGGAAATGGTTACGATTTCCTCGTCCGCAACCATACAATTTTTTATTTGTCTAAGCGTGGCCTCTCCGTAGCCTTCGGGTGCCACACCAAATACGGGACACCCTGTATAATAAAATCTCTTGTTCATTTTTAGAAGTTCATTAAGTGGTTTCGCGATTTCTGCAAAATTCTGAACAAATCTCCATCAGTAGTTGCAGAATGCTACGAATCTTGGTACTTCATCCTAATTCTTAGGCTTGGGATAGTTTCTAATGCTTTCGCGTTTCTGTGGGTCAGTTTGTATACCTTCAGCTGTGATTTGGTGACCAAAGTATGTAACTTCTGGTTTTAAAAGTTATATGTACTCGCATTTAGCTCTAAGCTATATTTCTGTAATCTTTCCATTACTTTTACTGGATTAATGTGGTGGCTCTGTAAGCTAGAACCAAATATATCATCTATATACATATATTTCCCACTAGGAGGTCAGTAGAGCGGGAGGTGATAGTACTCACTGAGACGAACCAAAAATTGTATGGCAAGGGGGGGCCATATCAACCGTTTAGGAGTTACAGGGTGATTAAGAAAAAAAGCCAGTTTTTCACAAAATACCCTGTATCTTATAAACTGAAGGGCCTCCGGGCACAGATAAGAGCTCGTTGTATGCAGAACTTCATGGCCTTTGCAACGACTGCTCAACCATCTCCACAGCCTTATCCAGTCATGAATTATGGTTCTCTAAACTACATATTTCGGATTTTCTTACCTTTTTTTTTAATTTAACCTCTATTATTTTTGCAAAAAGGTCGTTAGCATAAATTTTTTATATAAAAACTATAAGCTGCAGACTCTCCTCTTTAATATGACCTATTACACCCAATGTGTGTGTCTGGTTGAGCAGTCGTTGGAAAGGCCATGAAGTTCTGCATACAATGCACTCTTATGTGTGACCCTAGACCCTGTAGTTTATAAGATACAGGGTGTTTTGTGAAAAATTGTCTTTTTTCTTAATAACCCTATAACTCCCTCCTAAACGGATGATATGCCCTCTCCCCCCCCTACCATACAATTTTTGGTTCGTCTAAGTGAGTACTATCACCTCCCGCTCTACTGACCTCCTAGTGGGAAACACCCTGTATAGCAATGCTGCGCCTTCTAGGCCACTCAGTGCTATTAATGGCATTCTTTGGAAGCTATAAGTCGACATATTTAACCCAAAAGATAATCACGTGAATTGATAGTGTTCGTTGAAAATGCTGTTAACGGTCCTGATTTTGGATATAGCGAAATCTGAAATCATTTCCTTTCTCCCAGCCGTAATGCTTACATTCAGGTTCCCATTGACGTTGTACCAAGGCTTCTGCATTTCCATGGATATGTCCTTCCCTGTGTTGGCTCTCAAAGCCATAAGGTTGGATTCTAGTCTCCCTAAGAATAGTTTGCTCTCTAGCTCGCCAATTTGGACATTCTTCTCTCCCTTTCTTTTCTCTTGATTGCTTTCGACGGCGTTTCCTGCAGTCGCTTTGAAGGTGTCCTAATTTATTACAATCCCAGCATCGAAGAACACTACGTGAAGGGGTGCTCAGTGATAACTGCAATCTATTGCAAGTCTGCTGCTCAGCTCGATATCTTTGCAATTCCACTTTACTCTCTTCATCTAGAGATTCCACTCATCGGCGTTTTCTGCATTCTCTTTGTAGGTGTCCTGTTCTATTACAATTCCAGCATCGAAGGATACCACGCAAAGGTGAGCTCTGGGATGACTGCATTCTATTACAAGTACATTCGTCCACCGAAATGTCTCTCATTCGTACTGCACCCCGCGAAGCTTGTCTGGCGGATTCATACACTAATTAATGATTGTTGTAAATTTTGATCTGTAATAGCGTTCACAAATGCCTCCGTCGCCACTTCATTGAGAAAATCCGCATTCACGCTGGAGTATGACAGATGCGCTAATCTTTCTACATCTGCCTGCAGTTGTTGTAGTGATTCGCCATGTTTTTGAATCCTGTTGCGCAACTGTAGGCGATATACTTGCTGCATGTGCTCATCTCCGTAACGTAATTCTATCGCCTGTACTAATGAAGAGTAATTACGTTGATTTTCAATCGGTACAGTTTGTAAGAGTTCTGACGCAGGACCTCGAAGTGCTAACACCAGAGCTATAGCTTTGTCTTCATCATTCCATCCATTTACCTCTGAAGCTGCCTCGAATTGTCTCTTGAAGATATGCCGCGAATTTTGTCCATCAAATATGGGAGGTTTCATTCCACCAGCACCGGATACTTCAGTTGCTACGCTTAGAGGCTGACGATGCTTTCTTCTTTCCAGATCTGATTTAAAACTGTCAAGCTGCTCGGTGACTTTTTGTTGAGCTTCCGCCACTTCCTGCTCGATTCCTTCAATTTTCAAATTTTGTTCGTTTAATGAGTTTTTCAGGAAAGTCTTCTGTTCCTCCAAACGAGTTTCTAGACAATTCTCCAGAGAGATCTTTTGTTCGTCCAAACGGGTTTCCAGAGATTTCTTTCGTTCCTCAAAATCAATCTTTTGTTCATCAAAACGTGATTCCATAGATTTCTTTTGTTCCTCCAGAAAATTCTTTTGTTCGTCCATAGATTTCTTCTGTTCATCTAAACGTGATTCCAGAGAATTCTAGTGTTCCTCGATAGAATTCTTTTGTTCATCAAAACGATCTTCCATTTTGCTCATTAAAGTACTCAAAAGCTGTTCCATTTTCATTCCAGGCTCTTCTTCAAATTCGGTTCCTTCCAAGTTCTCTTCGAAAGCAAATGTCTCAGGATTCTTTCCTTCCGCTATCAAAGCCTGTCTAAGTCGCTCGACTAGAACTTTCTTTGCACCTGTCGTTTGTAATGAGCGGTTCCCTAGCTCCACTTTCAAATCCCTTATTCGAAGGTCCTCCACTTTGCGCCCCATTACTGTAGTAATTCACTCACAGTTGAATATAAATTATTTTCCAGAACTTTTAAAATTTAACACAATTCCACAAAATTAATCACACTTTTAATTTTTCAGTCAATTGCCACCACTTTATTTCTCAATTATATTTCACTTCTGACACCAGTTGTTGCAAGCGTGGCCTTTGGTTCGTTATTTAAAACGCAATATTAAATAATTAATATATAAATTCTTTATTACACTTAAATCATATGAAGTTCACAAACATTCATCTAATCAACTCAACTCTAATTATCGCTAACACTGTACTTTCAATTATTGCCATCTAATTACACACTATCGCTTCCTTATTACTTTCGCTTCTTAACACTGCAACGTCTAAAACAGACTCTTTTTCTGGCGATGACAACTGTTATATTTATACCCTAGAAACACTCCGGATTATTCTGGAGTGTTCTATTCCAAAAGCTTATTGACTATTCTATTTGTTCTATTCCTGAACTTTCCTGTAGAGTTCATAATCGATTCTCCGAACCTGAAGTCATTTACTCTCCGAACCTGAAGTTGTTTATTGCCAGTAAATGTCACCAGTTGTCTCTTTCTATTGCACCTAACAATATTTATAAATGTATAAATAGGGTTAAGTTACATTTTATAAGTAACAAAAAATATGTACGCACACATATGGTACTAATAACAAAAAATATGTATTCACACAGATAGTGCTAATAAAAATACATATGTAATTACACATATAGAACATAACAATAATAGTACCAAAAAATATGTACCCACACATATGGTACTAATAGCAAAAAATATGTATTCACACATATAGTGCTAATAAAAATAAATATGTAATTACACATATAGAACATAACAATAATAGTACCAAAAAATATGTACCCACACATATAGTACTAATACCATAATATATGTATTCACACATATAGTGCTAATAAAAATAAATATGTAATTACACATATAGAACATAAGAGTAATAGTACCATAAAATATGTATTCACACATATAGTACGAATAAGTACCTATAATAAAAAAAATAATTGTAACAAAAATGTATATAAATTGTTGTACTCATAAATAGTAAACATAAAAATAGTTATAACAAAACAATAAAAAAAAAACATATATAAATAAATAAATAAGTACAAAATACAGTTAATCTAATACAAATTAACCCTCGCTTAGATAAGCTTGGTTCTTTTTAATACAGCTAAACACCACATGTACTCATCTCAGCATTACGTATATACATACAAAAGTTTCAAGTAAATATTTTTATTTTTCCCAAGCTATCAAACAAATAAGTTAATTTTTTAATGCGTTATTCCTCTCCCAAGAATAACACATTTTTTTACAAAGGGGGAGATTTGTTACATACAGAGCATCCATTGGCATCAATTAAACATGTATATACATATATGCATGCTTCTCTGAATCGATTTCGCTTAACGCAGAATTCTAAAATTCATGCATCAATAAAGAAATGCAAAACATGTAGATATGTACATACCTACAGCATTCTCATTGCATGCAGAATTACAATTCCCAGCTGCAAGTATAAACATATATCTACAAACATATTTGCAAGTTCAGTAAAGTCACTCGCTACTGACCTACACCAATTTCTGAATCATATAAAGAAACAAGTGAAGGCAGTGATGCAATTTGATAACCTTGCGCCAGCGGTAGAACTCAGGTGAACGAAACAATGGTTCACGATGATGTCATAATAGCAGCAAAGCGGCGAACCGTCTGCGGAAGTATTTATGTATGTAAATGTGAGTAGTTAAACTATGACAGTTCTGGCCCACTTTTTTAGCCTCCAGGATTTCGCCACAGATGGCGCCACCGTCGCTAGGTGGTTTGAGCAAATACTAAATGTAGGTTTGTGTCTTGGTTGTATTGGTTTGGGTCTCGACTGCGCCCTAGCGGGATTAACCGGTACTACTGGGGTATGTCATTTGATCTTGACTGCACCCTAGCGGCATTAGCCGGTACTAACAGCATGCTCCCGTACTACGGTTTTCTTAAATAGATATGTGTTGCGCCTAAATGTAGGCTTTTGGTTTCATTAAGTCTCGACGGCGCCCTAGCGGGATTAATCGGTACTACCGGGATGTGTCATTTGGTCTTGACTGCGCCCTAGCGGCATTAGCAGGTACTACCAGCATGCTCCCGTACTACGGTTTCCTTAAATAGATATGTGTTGCGCCTAAATGTAGGCTTTTGGTTTCATTGAGTCTCGACTGCACCCTAGCGGGATTAATCGGTACTACCGGGATGTATCATTTGATCTTGACTGCACCCTTGGTTTGTGCATTGGATACACCATTGTGCCTTGGATGCACCACTGTGTCTTGGGAGCACCATTGAGTCTTGGATGTTGGGGATACGAGATCACTTTGGGGATACGAGATCACTTTCAGCACTCTCCAGCATATTGAAATAGCATAGGATTTCGATTTTGTTGCTGGAGTTCGCTTATTTTTCATCTCGAATTTTGGGGATACGAGATCATTTTGGGGATACGAGATCACTTTCAGCACTCTCTAGCATAGGGAAATAGCATAGGATTTCGATCTTGTTGCCGGAGTTCGCTTATTTTTCATCTCGGACTCGTAGCCTCTAAGTTGACATTAAGTTTTGGGGATACGAGATCACTCTTAGCACTCTCCAGCATAGGAAAATAGCATAGGTCTTTGATTTTGTTTCTGGAGCTCGCTTATTTTTCTTCTCAGAGATCGTAGCTATAAATATTTCTGAAGTGGTGGGAATCTGTATTGGTGGAGGTTGCTGGTTAAGTTTTATCTGGTCTTGGAGGCTACAATTTGACCTTGAGGTGCCCCCTCCTGTGTCTGGGTGCTGGGGGTTGGCTGAGAGCTTTAGTGGCAATATATAATACTATGACTAGGACTGCCTGAGGTGTCTTGGACTGGGCTATGTTACCTGTACCAAGGCTTGGGTAGAATGTGTATTAAGTAATAATGTGAAATACCCTAACCGAATTTATATCGGGGCTGTATACTTGTCAGCTTGAGTTTGGTTTTAGTTGTTTACTTTAGAATGAGTGCCTGTGGTATGTGGCTAAGGAAACGTTATCTAAGGCGTGGGTGGATGTGTGCAGCTGTGTATTTATGCAGATAATAAATGTGAAATTCCCTTAGAAAATTAGTGTAATAAGTATTAATACTAATTCATATTTTTGTTCATGTCAATAGTATTAGTACTAGGGGTAAAATTTTCATCAGAAATCCTCTACGCGAGATATGAGCGATCTTACCTTCTCAGGTGTAATTAATATTAGTAGCTGAAAAACAAAAAACAACAAAAACAACTGTAATCGAAGTTGTGGATTAAAGATATGATGATCTTAATCTGTAGGTGTCTTTTATAAACATTGCGGCAAGTGATGATATATCTAAAAATAGATCAGGCAAAGCTGATTGGAGCGAATGTTGGTAGATATGTTCACTTAGATAAGTAATGGAAAATAGTAAATGCCTAATTTTGCTCTTCAGGTGGAATGCTTCTAATTTGATTCCTTGCATAAACAAATTCGCACAGTCCAGTAAAGTAAACCAATTCGCGCTCGAATAATGTAAACAAATTGAGTGATTTATTTTAATGTAGGATTCCCAATTTCTTTAGCTGAAAACAACAACAACAACATCAACTGATATTAATCTATAGGATATGATGTCTTAGATGAGTAGTGGGACTTATAATTGAAAAATTTCTTTTGCTGAAAAAAGCAACAACAACAACTATAACGTAAGTTGTGGATTAAAAATCTTTTATAAACAAGAGTGATCATGCTATGATATTCGATATCTAAAAATAGATCACGGCTGCTTGGCATGTTAAGAAACATGAAGTAATGGAAATTAAAGTCTTATCAGAAAATTTTCGATGTAGGGATGTGTGTATTGCAAAGTCTTAGGTTTTATGAAAAAATTGTTTTTTTATTTTCAATAAAATTTCTTTTTGGGTGGGTTAAATTTAAAACTTTGATGACCTATGATATCAATGTGAGGTGATACTAATATAGTATGATATGTTTGCTTAGATGATTAGTGAACGTTGTATGGGTACAGTTAGAGACTTCTCATCAAATTTTTGGTGATAAGGTGTAATGGCATGACCAGTGATGCCACACGAAATCTTTCTGGAGTACCTTGTTAGCCTAGCCTGAAAGTGTCCATAGTGAAGATCGTAGTAGGGGGTTTAGAGTAGGTACTGTAAGTTATGTATTAAGTTAAAAGTTTTGATGTATGGTATTTGGTATTTATCTCCTCGAAATGGTGTTGCACGAGTATCAGGAAGGTTGGAAAAAAGTTGATAATGCTTCAAGTTCAATAGTGAAGACCTCGATGTTGAGAGTGGGTATTTGGAATGATATAATTCTAGTAGGATATGGAAGTATTATTTATTCAACTTTAAATCTTACCATGAAAGTAGGTTGGGAGATGATTAAATTAAAAGTTTTAATGAAAGAAGGTTGAGTTATTATATTAATATAGTATAATATGTTGCCTTAGATGAGTACTTGAGAGCTGTGAGTAACATGCGGAATATGTTGTAGATGAGTAGTGAAAGTTGAAAATATAAGATTTCCAATTTCTCTACTGAAAAACAACAACAACTGTAAATAATATATACCAAATCAATTTTTCACACAATATTTATCCACATCAAATTCATTATCTATTTTTATATCTTAAGTTAGAAAAATTTTTCTCTATATTTATTAAGTCTAGTCAAAATAAGTGGTTTGAGCAGCCACATCTGAAAAAATCACATATTATGATTAAGAAAGCTTCATGATATATACCAAAAGGATACCAATGGATTACATAAGGAAAGTAGGCTCACTTAATCTGCAAACAACAAATTTGATTGAAAGTGACACCCGATGTCAGTAATAATCATTTCTGCTTCAATTATCACTCTTAAGCGACGTATGCCACAGAAAATATATTAAGCATAGTCTAAAATATGCATTGTAAATAAAAATTGTATTATGTTTATAATGCCATTTATTGAAATAATTTGTTTTAATTACATTATAACTTAAGTCTAAAGTCTTTTTTCTTTAGTTGAGGAAAGCCAAGATTTCATAGATTTAGACTGATCCTTATAATGCATATTCCTTAGGCCTTTACACCAACATGACTTTAGAAGGTTCCTTGTGCACCATTTTCTCAAATAACATCTCTCCGTCTTTACTTTTTGCGATCTTTGTTGGAATATCCTGATTTTTCGAGCTGCTAGTAGGGGACACTCGACTCGTTTTTGGATGAAAAGCTTTCTTCCTTATTTTTAGAGAGCATCGATTTCATAGATGTAGACTGAGCCTTATATGAATATTCTTTACGACTTTCATCCGTAGGCTTTAGAAGATTTGTATTATACTTAGAACTCATGTTGAAATTATTACGTAATTAGCTTGCCAACAGCTGTCTGTTTAGGTAAAGAGCAAAACATCAACTGAAAAACAAGTTATGAAACTATTATTTATATGTATTTGACACGTGGTCTTGGAGGCAGCAATTTGTCCTTGATCTCTGACGTCACCTTTTCCTTTGAAACCGAAAGTGTCTGCTCTTGTGTAACCTTCTAAAACCAGCAGTGTCGAGACTTAGAGGCTACAATTTGACCATGATTCAGCTTCGATAAGAATATGGTAATTTTATCTTCGGAATATTGGTGTGGTGGGCCTAATTTTTCTTACTATTAATGAAAGTGAATAAACAAGACTTGTCAATAAATCACTTGGCTGATGAGTATTGCAAGTTGTATGGAAGATTATAATTAACTGTGAGTAAACAGTAAAGAAGAAGATTTCTGGTAACTGTATGTTCCATAATAATCTGACAGGCGGAAGAAAATTTTACAAGAATCTGGTAACTGCATTTCCTTATAAACCTTATATAAACCGTATATAAACCTTATATAAATTCATATGTTCTAGATGAAATCACATTCTATAATATCTGAAAATAGATTGCAGCAAAATGAAAGGCTATACAAATTTGGTGGCAGTTTGTTCTATACAAAATCTAATAATCATAAGAAGATTTTATAAGAATCTGGTTACATGTTCAGTTCACAATTTAAAAAGTAGAAGAAAATTGTATAAGAATGTGGTAATAGTATGTTCGGTACAAAATCTAACAAGCGGAAGGAAATTTTATAAGAATCTGGTAAGGATCCGGTAACAGTATGTTCCATACAAAATCTAACAGGCAAAAATAATTTTATTAGAATCTGGTAACAGTATGTTCAAAACAAAATGATGTGCAAGCCTTATATAAATCCACATGATCTATATAAAAAATCGGGATATAAATTTCTGTTAGAAAAAGTTAGTTAGAGTATATAGCGATTTTAAAAATTAATGTCTCCAAAACGAAGCCGAGAACCAGTTTCTCCAATCTGTTCTAGATGAAAGCATATTCTATAATATCTAAAAATAGATAGTGGCAAACAAAATTTTATAAGAATTTGGTAAAAGTATATTCTATCTAAAATCTACCAGGCAGGAGGCAATTTTATAAGAATCTGTTATGTTCTATACAAAATCTAAAAAGGGAAAAGAAAATTGCATGAGAATTTGGTTATTGTTCTCCCGAATGTTGGACTGTTAAGATGGATATTGAGGAGTTTTTAAGAGAATATAATAACATCTTACTTGATGAGCATAAGAAACAAATCCAAGAATGCTATAAATTTTTAAAATTATATGAAAATATTGAAAAAGTTGACTCAAAATTTGGTGAGCACTATATAAGCTGCCCTTGGTCAAGTGATGATTCAACGGATGGACCAGATACATCTGAATGTTGTGGTGTTGCTAGATGCCTAAAAGAAGTTGTGAGGCTATATAAATTCTATCAAACATTGACACAAAGTAATTGCGAGGCATGCCTTAAGAATTGCGATTTAACTTAGCACTAGAAATTCCCATTTTGTATACTTGGAGAGCTCATAAAGGATCATGAAAACTTACGCTGTAGGCAAAAAACAGAGGAAATTTTGATTACATACAGCTCAGTACCATAAGATTATAAGAATTAATACTTTTTAATTTTTAATAAATGATATTTTATATATGGCCTTCTTTTTATTCAACTTCCCACAGAGTTGTTTGAAAAGCTGTTAAGCTGTTATCAGACCTGCTTGAAAAGCTGTTAAGCTGTTATCAGAGCTGTTTAAAAGCTCTTAATCTGTTATCAGAGCTGTTTAAAAAGCTGTTTAGCAGTTATCAGAGCTGTTATCAGAGCTGTTAAGCTGTTATCAGAGCTGTTAAGCTGTTTCAGAGCTGTTAAGCTGTTATCAGAGCTGTTTGAAAAGCTATTAAGCTGTTATCAGACCTGTTTGAAAAGCTGTTAAGCTGTTATCAGACCTGTTTGAAAAGCTGTTAAGCTGTTATCAGAGCTGTTTAAAAGCTGTTAAGCTATTATCAGAGCTGTTTAAAAAGCTGTTAAGGTGTTATCAGAGCTGTTATCAGAGCTGTTAAACTGTTATCAGAGCTGTTTGAAAAGCTGTTAAGCTGTTATCAGAGCTGCTTGGAAAGCTGTTAAGCTGTTATCAGAGCTGTTTTAAAAGAGGTTAAGCTGTTATCAGACCTGTTTAAAAGCTGTTTATCTGTTATCAAATTTGTTTTGAAAAGCTGTATAGAGTCCCCTGTGACGTAGTTGATTAAGGTTGTAGCCGCCAAGACACACACTTCTGAATCAAGGTCAAGGACAAAATACCCTTCCGGTTTCAAAGGTGATGCCAGAGACCAAGATCAAGCCCACATGTCAACGTATTTTCTCACGTTCACGCTCAACCTAGCATTCTGGGTAAAAGGCTCAATCGCCTGATTAAGAGCCCTCTGTAGTAGGCAAATACGAGTATTATTAAAGAATACCTTCAGGAGCTCTGGACTTAGCAGGGAAATTGAATAAAAAGAATAACATATATAAAATATCATTATTGATTTATTATAACTTAAAAAAAATATTAACATTTAATTCTTCGTGTATCATTCTATTGTTGGGCTTCTTGATTTCAATATATCTATAACTATAACATATTCTTTATTTTCCAATAATGTATATCTTAGACTTAAGACTTGGACTATAATACAATTAAAACAAATTACTTCAATAAATGGAATTATAACTATATGTAATACATTTTTTTTATTTACAATACACTAGACTTAGATCATATGTTTTATGCGGGTGCTCCTTGGTTCTCTGATGAAATTATGTAATGTTTCACTTAATTCTACGGCTGGTCGTCCCTACTTCAATATAACTTTTTTGTTTCTCACATTCAGAAATATGTGATGCTAATTCTTTAGCAGAATAAAAATAGAACAAACATCTATCGCATATATACAATCTAGCCTTATGTTTTGAAGTTTGTTTCCATGCAAGCCGTGAAAGATTTTTAATCCAGCAGAAATTAAACCTGTTATTACTTTCATCATAACCATCATCATCATCATCATCATCATCATCATCATCCTGCTCATAATTATTTTGTATCATTAATAGATTCACATGTCGCTTCATCTTGTGTTTCGTTGGTCTAACTAGAACAGTGGTGAAGGAACGCTCTTTCTTTAGGATGAATTCGTTTATTGATATATCGTTCTGGTCCTCAAATTGTTTAATCTGTTCAAGCGTCATAGGAAATGTTATTCCAGTTAAATTTAGCACAGTCGAATAATGTGGATATGATGATGTCCTGGAGGAGTTAATATTTCCAGGGCATAGTGCTGATGTCACGGCCCGAGCGAAGCATGCTTTATCAATATTTTTTACATTAATGCAAGCTTACTTTAAAGCAATCTCCTTCGGTAGAGGTATGTACGAAGATCCTCGGTGCTGTTCAAAGTTGTTGATATGTACTGCTAAATATATAATGGAGTCCAGTGTCCAGCCGCTATCTTTTTCTCGAAACTCATCCAGCTGAGTGAGTATTGAATCCAAAATGTTAACTTTATACCACTCATTTAAATTATCGTCTACCTTGACTGGAGCAGTTCTTGCTTGTAAATATTTAATATCTTTTATAACTTCATTGTCACCGATATCCTTAGCAAAATCAGCACACAACTTTGTATTAACTTTAATATTGAGAGGGCGTTTTAAAATATTCTTAATACTTCGTATAAATAAATCACCAGCATCCTGTATAAATAGCTTAGGATCTGTATGGTTTATATTTACAATAATTCCAGCTCTAATTCTGTCTGTGAATACTAATTTTATTTCCTCCCACTTTACAAAATCACTTTTTGCTACATGCTGAGTACTTTCTCCACCTCGACTGGTGGCTTTCAATAACATTCTCGGCTATTTAGTCAGTCCAATACAGCTCTCCATATGCCGTTTTGTACCACTCTTTTTACTAGAAAAACTTTCATTTATTAGCGTGGTTGACATTTTTTATTTGACCTATCGCTGAGGTTCACCAAAATAGACTGATGCCTCCTATTACTACCGCCTTCTTTCAACAAAGCCTTAAACTGAACCCACTCTCAACCTAATGCTTTCATGTTTTTTTTTACCACCCCAATAACCTTCATGTGGTCTATTTTTAGATATTGAATTTCATAACATGCTGCAATGATCACGAATTCCACTGCTCGTGTTCAAAACAAGTATTAACATGTTCTTAACATCGATTCAACATTTTTATGAATTTCAACTATATTTAAATCTTGGTAAGGTAGTCGTGAAACTATTTTGCTTCAATCAAATAAGGACATATACCACCAATCTAGTGTATAACATACATCGATTCAATCTCCATATCACCCATGAAAGTTTTTCTTTTACACTACACAACATTACATTAATTCATCTCAGTGTTACATACATACATATCCACAGCTAGGAAGTATATGACCAAGTCCCGAGTGAGATTTTCACTAAAGCTTCCTAATGTGTTAGAGCAAGACAGATGGTAAGAAATATCATGGGATTTTGCTGCCGAACTCTCATAGCCTAACACAGACATTTGCTCTGGATCGCTTTTTGGATGTGAAAAACAGAGAAAAAAGTTTATAACTTAAGATATAAAAATAGATAATGAATTTGATGTGGATAAATATTGTGTGAAAAATTGATTTGGTATATATTATTTACAGTTGTTGTTGTTTTTCAGTAGAGAAATTGAAAATCTTATATTTTCAACTTTCACTACTCATCTACAACATATTCCACATATTACTCACAGCTCTCAAGTACTCATCTAAGGCAACATGTTATACTATATTAATATAATAACTCAACCATCTTTCATTAAAACTTTTAATTTAATCAACTCCCAATCTACTTTCATGGTAAAATTTAAAGATGAATAAATAATACTTCCATATCCTACTAGAATTATATCATTCCAAATACCCACTCTCAACATCGAGGTCTTCACTATTGAACTTGAAGCATTATCAACTTTTTTCCGACCTTCCTGATACTCGTACAACACCATTTCGAGGAGATAAATACCAAATACCATACATCAAAACTTTTAACTTAATACATAACTTACAGTACCTACTCTAAACCCCCAACTACGATCTTCACTATGGACACTTTCAGGCTAGGCTAACAAGGCTAACAGAAAGATTTCGTGTGGCAACACTGGTCATGCCATTACACCTTATCACCAAAAATTTGATGAGAAGTCTTTTACTGTACCCATACAACTTTCACTAATCATCTAAGCAAACATATCATACTATATTAGTATCACCTCACATTGATATCATAGGTCATCAAAGTTTTAAATTTAACCCACCCAAAAAGAAATTTTATTGAAAATAAAAAAACAATTTTTTCATAAAACCTAAGACTTTGCAATATACACATCCCTACATCGAAAGTTTTCTGATAAGACTTTAATTTCCATTACTTCATGTTTCTTAACATGCCAAGCAGCCGTGATCTATTTTTAGATATCGAATATCATAGCATGATCACTCTTGTTTATAAAAGATTTTTAATCCACAACTTACGTTATAGTTGTTGTTGTTGCTTTTTTTTCAGCAAAAGAAATTTTTCAATTACAAGTTCCACTACTCATCTAAGACATCATATCCTATAGATTAATATCAGTTGATGTTGTTGTTGTTGTTTTCAGCTAAAGAAATTGGGAATCTTACATTAAAAAACATAAATCACTCAATTTGTTTACTTTACTCGGCTGCTGTGCGAATTTGTTTACATTATTCGACTGTGATTACAGCTCCCAAACAACTTCCATTACTCATCTAAGACAAGATATCATACTACATTGATATCCTAACACCACCTTCTTTCATCAAAACATTTAATTAAACCCACTCTCAACTTAATGGTAAGAAAATAATGTGATCACTTCAATAGTATGAAGATAAAATTATCATATTCTTATCAGCTTCATGTGAACTATGATATCGGGGTCAATCAAATCTCATAACAGCGTGACTGATTGAGAAATTTTATTGATAATAAAAAACAATTCGTCATAAAATGTAAGACTTTTCAATACAAACTTCTAGATACAAAAAAGAAAGACACTAATCGCTCAATTTGTCTGCTTTACTCGGACGTATTTGTTTACGCAAGATATCAAATTACCAGCCGCCTGGACACCTTTTCTAATGCTTTAATTTCCATTACTTCTAATGATTTCATGTGTCGTACCATCCCAAGCAGCCGTCATTTATTTTTGCACATCGAATATCATAACATGATCATATAAAAGACACCTACAGACCACAACTGACGTTATAGTTGTTGTTGTTGTTTTTTTCAGCAAAAGAAATTTTCAATTATAACTTCCACTACTCATCCAAGACATCATATCCTACAGATTAATATCAGTTGTTTTTTTCAGCTAAAGTAATTGGGAATCTTACATTAAAAAATATTAATCGCTCAATTTGTTTACTTTACTCGGCTGCTGTGCGAATTTGTTTACATTATTCGAGCGCGAATTGGTTTACTTTACTGGACTGTGCGAATTTGTTTATGCAAGGAAGAAGCATTCCACCTGAAGAGCAAAATTAGGCATTTAATAATTTCCATTACTTATCTAAGTGAACATATCTACCAACATTCGCTCCAATCAGCTTTGCCTGATCTATTTTTAGATATATCATCACATGGCGCAATGTTTATAAAAGACACATACAGATTAAGATCATCAATTCTTTAATCCATAATTTCGATTACAGTTGTTGTTGTTGTTTTTTTGTTTTTCAGCTACTAATATTAATTACACCTGAGAAGGTAAGATCGCTCATATCTCGCGTAGAGGATTTCTGATGAAAATTTTACCCCTAGTACTAATACTATTGACATGAACAAAAATATGAATTAGTATTAATACTTATTACACTAATTTTCTAAGGGAATTTCACATTTATTATCTGCATAAATACACAGCTGCACACATCCACCCACGCCTTAGATAACGTTTCCTTAGCCACATACCACAGGCACTCATTCTAAAGTAAACAACTAAAACCAAACTCAAGCTGACAAGTATACAGCCCCGATATAAATTCGGTTAGGGTATTTCACATCATTACTTAATACACATTCTACCCAAGCCTTGGTACAGGTAACATAGCCCAGTCCAAGACACCTCAGGCAGTCCTAGTCATAGTATTATATATTGCCACTAAAGCTCTCAGCCAACCCCCAGCACCCAGACACAGGAGGGGACACCTCAAGGTCAAATTGTAGCCTCCAAGACCAGATAAAACTTAACCAGCAACCTCCACCAATACAGATTCCCACCACTTCAGAAATATTTATAGCTACGATCTCTGAGATGAAAAATAAGCGAGCTCCAGAAACAAAATCAAAGACCTATGCTATTTTCCTATGCTGGAGAGTGCTAAGAGTGATCTCGTATCCCCAAAACTCGAGATGAAAAACTTAATGTCAACTTAGAGGCTACGAGTCCGAGATGAAAAATAAACGAACTCCGGCAACAAGATCTAAATGCTATGCTATTTCCCTATGCTGGAGAGTGCTGAAAGTGATCTCGTATCCCCCACATGATCTCGTATCCCCAAAATTCGAGATGAAAAATAAGCGAACTCCAGCAACAAAATCGAAATCCTATGCTATTTCCCTATGCTGGAGAGTGCTGAAAGTGATCTCGTATCCCCAAAGTGATCTCGTATCCCCAACATCCAAGACTCAATGGTGCACCCAAGACACAGTGGTGCATCCAAGGCACAATGGTGTATCCAAGGCACAAACCAAGGGTGCAGTCAAGAGCAAATGATACATCCCGGTAGTACCGATTAATCCCGCTAGGGTGCAGTCGAGACTCAATGAAACCAAAAGCCTACATTTAGGCGCAACACATATCTATTTAAGGAAACCGTAGTACGGGAGCATGCTGGTAGTACCTGCTAATGCCGCTAGGGCGCAGTCACGACCAAATTACACATCCCGGTAGTACCGATTAATCCCGCTAGGGCGCCGTCGAGACTCAATGAAACCAAAGGCCTACATTTAGGCGCAACACATATCTATTTAAGAAAACCGTAGCACGGGAGCATGCTGTTAGTACCGGCTAATGCCGCTAGGGTGCAGTCAAGATCAAATGACATACCCCAGTAGTACCGGTTGATCCCGCTAGGGCGCAGTCGAGACCCAAACCAATACAACCAAGACACAAACCTGCATTTAGTATGGGCTCAAACCACCTAGCGACGGTGGCGCCATCTGTGGGTAAACCCTGGAGGCTAAAAAAGTTTGCCAGAACTGTCATAGTTTAACTACTCATGTGAAAGCGATGAATGCCGTGATGTAATAACAACAAACCGGCAAAAGCTTTGCGGAAATTAATTTATGAATGCCACAAAGAAACACTTTGCGGAATAATAATTATATACGAATAAATGCTGTGATGAAATTAGCTTAGCGTAATAAGAAAATAACAATAGTATTAAGTGGAAAATTGTATAAATAAACTGTGATTTTGCATAAAGAAGTCAGTAAGTGAGTTAGTTAGTGAGTAGCAACAGAACAAGAGTTGTTTCACTTACCTGGAGTAAAGCTAGTAAGCTGCTCCATTCATCTATACCAGGAGTAAAGCTAGTAAGCTCCTCCATTCATCTATACTAGGAGTAAAGCTAGTAAGCTGCTCCATTCATCTATACTAGGAGTAAAGCTAATAAGCTGCTCCATTGAACCGCACTGGGAGTAAAACTAGTAAGCTGCTCCAGACGCATCGCTGCTCTACCTATCTCGGGACAATTAAGTAAAACACCCAATCATCTTGACGGCACATAATCACAGTAACCGTGCCGTGTTCCAGATCAAAAGGTGCTCAGATGAGAGTACTAGAAGAGTACATAATAAACTCAACAACGCCCTACTCGGAGCAAAGGTCTATGCCAGAATTATTCAAGATGGCATTAAACGTGGATCAGTTACAACACCAATAGCAATAAACACGATTTTCGGCTGGGGCCTACTATCAACACACTCGATTTGAAGACAACGATTTGGAGAACATCGATTACTAATGTCAATCTCGATACACAAATCAAGCGATTTTTGGAGCCAGAAGAACTCCCAACACAAACCCTTCTCAACCAAAAAGAAAAAGAGTGTAGGAAAATATGTCAAACTATACGTCAACGATTATTGAGCAATGGAAAATCCCAAGTCAACTTACCGATCACAAACAATGAAGCTCCTGTACCAGGACAATCAGGGCCTACATGGCCAGCACAGAAACAAGAGGATTGGCCAATATCGAATCACATCACAGAACGTAAGGAGTTAGAAGCAAAACAGCCAACTCGAACTACCTTTCTAACCCAGTTCTCAGATGATATCCTACTAAGGTATTCCTCTCTTTCACGATTGATTCGAGTAATAGAAACAGTTCAAAGATTCATACGCAATTGTCGAAATCCACAGAACAGACGCTCGAATTTTCTTAACAGCACTGAATGGAATACTGCTGAAACAACAATTTTAAAGCTAGTACAACAAACAGCTTTCAAAAAAGACTACAGTCAACTAATGACCAACGAACCATTGTCTCGTAATAGTTGGCCGCTTAAACTAAATACATTTATAGACTCTAGTGGCTTGATACGAGTAGGTGGCAGGTTGGCCCACGCTATGTTATCATTTACGACAAGACGTCCAATCATTTTGCCACAGAACCATCAGGTGACACTACTTTTGATTGATAAGATACATTCACAAACTTTGCATGGCGGACCATCCCCTAGCCTTAAGTACATGGCGTGAGAAATATTGGATTTTAGATGCAAAACGCACTATTACTAGCAGACTACATAATTGTGTTATATGTTCCAAACAACGCAACAACTACTCAACTGATGGGGAATCTACCTGCTCTCCGAGTAAATATAACCAAGCCATTTTCAAAGGTCGGCATCGAGTATGCAGGACCTGTAACGGTGAAGGTCTCATTGGTTCGAAAGGCCAAACGACACAGGGTAAAATGGAATAAAAAACAACCCAACACAAAACAGGGAGACGTCGTTTTGGTTAAAAATGAAGGCCTGTCACTTACTAGTTGGCCATTTGGTGTGATCAGACAAGTCTATCCGGGCACTGACGGACTAGTACGAGTCGTTCAAGTGCGAACTCAGGACAGCACGTTACAGCGATCCATGGCAAAGATATGTCTCCTAACCTTTATGTCGTTTGGTGATTCTACCCTCTTACATTCAAGTTAATAACAAAGTACAATTTCAGATGTCCAATTTCGAGAGTCATGACGAAGATGTCTTGTACATCCTTGAGAACAATCGGTTCTCTCCTCCCAGGAGTCCTATGGTGTGGATCTTTTCGTGGAATCTGGTTGTGACGTATTGACTGGACTACCGAAATCATCTCACAGCAATGCTTTTTCCATATCTGTATCGATATAAGGCGCTCATTCCAAGGAACAGCAGGGATCCAGACAGCAGCACTCCGCAACGTATATCACCACACCATATACAAGGTCAACTCCAGCTCACCAGCATTTATTAATGGGAGGCAGTTGAACTCGTTCGAGCATTTAAAGCCTACAATAACCATTGGCGAGCTCAGAAGGCGCGCCGAAAACACACATCAACGTTTTATCACTCGTGAGGGGATCCACATCTATCAACTGCGACAAATTTTAGAGCGTATCGACTTCGATGCCATTCGAAAGGCAAAATGCAAAACAAGGACAATTAATCTTCCCGATCGATATCAGGTATTCCTCCACGTGACAGCCGATGGGCAGATTTCATTCAATCTCTATGACAAATGCGGTATACAAAAGTTCAAGAATCGATTGAATGCAGGCATTCAGGTTTTTCATAACATAATAATAATAATACATATATACAAAACAACAACAATACTGTGGGAAATTGAAATTATGTCATAATTAGTTAAATTTCAATTTCTCTCACTTGAAATTTACACCAAGTATGGAAAGATAGTTATAGAACATATTAATTGTAACAAAAGATTTTCCCGCGAACAATTTCGAGGAAAATTACACATAAATTTTCACCTTTGACATTTCTCAGAAGGGAAAACAATTTATTCAAAAATCGAGCTTTTAAGGGATTGTGAAATGCAATAACTCAATAAAACTGAAGTTTATGAGTTATTGAAAAGATTTTTTACAAAAAGTCAATTTCTCGCGAG
Source organism: Dioctria linearis (assembly GCA_963930735.1). Taxonomy (NCBI): domain Eukaryota; kingdom Metazoa; phylum Arthropoda; class Insecta; order Diptera; family Asilidae; genus Dioctria; species Dioctria linearis. Next base: position 151,029,751 of record OZ005740.1, on the reverse strand, counting down.
GTTTTTCCGCGAAAAACGACAAAAGAAAATATCACCTGAAGACAGGTTACGATTATAAATTCAATAAAAAAAATGAGTTTTCTTACAAAATAAGCACACACAAACACTGAATAATATACAAAACACCATTTGAACAACTTTCCTTTATTCAATCAGCGCAATTTTCACTGAAAACGCACGGAAAACTTGCGACCACGAAACCGTCAAAACAAATTTATATATACCATGGAACTGTCAGAATTCATATATGGCAAACATATGGCACATGAATCCGGGGTATCTTTTACGAGGAACCTTATGGTAGTATTAAAAAGGTGGTAAAGTATCTCCACAAAAAGATATTTAATATTTTTTGATTTCTCATATGACTAATGAGAAGGAAAGAGATAGCAAGTAAAAGTGAGATGGATAAAAATACGTTCCACATCAATTTTCTCAACATGGATGACAAGAATTTAATTGCGCCATGTTATAGCATAATTTGGATTTTTAATTTTAATTCAGTGAATTAAATTATGATGGAGGTTTTTTGATGAAAAAAGATGGATGTCAATATTCCTCATCGAATGAGATAAATTATACATGGTGAAAAATAATACATTCTGAGAATTTTGGATTATGGTTTCGGGTTCCACACACAAACATGGCGGTTCAGACCCTATGTAAAAGGCTTTTACACCAAAACCGAAAACCGATAAGTTCTACACCGAAAACTCGCTTTTGCTTTCACATCAAAAACCGAAAACTTTTTATCGGTTAAATAGAAGTAACATTTAATTATCATTAAAGTTGTATGATGAGGGCTCATACATAAAACTTATTTTAATTTTACTTCGAAATCCCTATCCATATTATAATAATATAATAAATAATAAAATATAATAATATTAATTTTCAATGTAAACACAAAAGTGAGGTTTAGTACGACCGAAAAAAATTTTCGTACCGAAACGTTCCACATGTGGAAACCGAAAATAAATTGACAGAAGCAACCGAAATTTCCTTTTTCGGCCGATAAAAGATAAAAGTTGTGTTTTTCTTAAAAATCCGAGATAAATAATCTATTTTATTAGTAAAATTATTAGTTTATCCTATTTCCCATGATTTTATTAATCATTAGAGCAAGAAACTTGTGTTAAAGTGGAATAAATTGAGTTTTTCGGTTTACATTTTTCGGTTTTCGGTTTTCGGTTTTGATGTGAAAGTGCCTTAAGGTCGAGCATTTGGATGGATCGCTCTCCTAAAATTTTCGGGTTCAAGCAGTTCAGTTCATGCATGCGCGTAGCGAGGTAGGGGCACGGGTGGGCAGTGCCCCCCCCCCCCCAGAAGCCAATGTGGGCTCGGTGCCCCCCCCCCAGAAATGCGAAGCAATTATTACTAATAATTTGCAATTTTTTCTTTCATTCATTCTTCTTTCATGTAGTAAGATATACGTACAAGCATAATGGATTTTATTCAATTATTTGCAAAATTTTGAATAACTTCAAAATCCTTTCAAATTATTCATAATAATGAATTTTTCGTTTATCTACTCTACCTCAATTTTTTTAGAAAAAGACAAATGTCGTTTTGGCGAATGTGCTGAAAGGAGATGTTAAATGTCTATCAGTCAAATAAAATTCTCATTTTTCCCAAGCCCATCAGAGAATAAGTTACAGTAGCGTTGGGAGATTGTTGCGGGTAAAATTCTCTCGAAAATAGGAATTAATGGCAACTTTTCCCACAAATTATTATATTATGCGAATTCCGACCATTTTTATCCTAGGTACCAAAAGCATAAGAAATACACCAAAAGCAATAGTTCAGTTCATGTAACTTTCGAAAACTATTTAATTTTTATTGATATAGGAGAGATTTCTATAAAAGTACATTAGCAACTAGGCGCAAAGTTATCAGTGCTACTACATATTAATTTACTACTTTTCAATATCTTAATGGCAGAAATTGCCAGAATATGGAATTCCCAAGATCTCCCAATACTGATAACACCCACCCTCGTTAGAGCAAAGCGTGTAAACAGAAGCACGTTCTGTTCAAATAACATAGGATTATACAGCAACAAGTTTGGAACAATCTTTGGTGAACTCTTTCTATATCTCAGAAAAAAGTGCTTTCACAAAAGCGCCATATTACATGAGAGTAAATCTGAAAATTCCGCCACTTGTCATTATCATTTATTTATGAAAATTAATCAATTTGCCGCTCTGTTTCATTGCATATAAATCTGCGATATCACATTTTTTGTCCTTATTCGTCAAACCATAAGGCGACATCTTGAAAACTGGAAATTAAAAAGCCTTAACGGTCCGGCTACAGCCGTGCAGTAATAGCTCACTCAGACTCACTCTCGCTTATTTTGTACACTCATCATAAACAGGTCCTAAAGCCTCAAACTATTGCTTCCACAGAAAAATCAAGTTAAAACAAATTGCGGCCAAATATGATTTAAAAATAAAGAGCAAGTAGAAGAAATGTATGGAAATTATAGCGTTTGAACAAAATACTAGATACTTTTGAAAAACTCTTGCAGTAAGACAAGACAAGAAGACTGTGATATTCGCCTGCTAACCGGCAAGCTTGAAACATGGCCTAGGCAAAGTAGAGGAAAAGTGTACGCGTAGATATTGTCTCCCATCTACGCAAACTGCAGCGTGTGTTGATTTTATGGAACGTTGATTACAAGGCGAGAGGTGACGGCACCAAATTTTCACTATGCTGTCAAATACAATTTAATAAATTCGATAATTAAATAAACGCAGTATGTTTTATACATGAAGCATTTAAGACTTTTGTCAGTCAGGTCAGGGTCATGTGGTGACATTCCGATTCCATTCCATTCAAATTCCCCTCAATTCAAATTTATCCCAAACTTGGTTGCAAAATCAATCAATGAGCTTTTCAAAATTAAAAAAATTGTTGGTCTAAAATTAAAAGTCTCAAGTGCATTAATTAATTAAATTATTAAATCATATTAGTTTTTTAATGAACATAATACATATTCATACAACTATTGCATACTAGGTGGCACTTACTATTTTCTGCTGGTGCTGTGCAAATGACATGTACAGTTTTTTATTTAGATGGACATGTTCTGAAATTATAGTGTCTTGTGTATAATGAATTTTAAGATTTTCAATTAAAATAACATTTCTTATTAGTAAAAACTTAAAGGTAGACTCAATTAGAATATTAATTTTTAAAATCATTAATTTATAATAAAAAAAAACAACAGATCTTTGAGCACCCCACTTGAGTCGGGCTGTCTGATTCAAAACTCGGCCATCTTTATTAGTGCTATACAGCTGAAAGTACAACGGTGAGAATAGCGTCAAATAATTTACCGGTTTTTAAAGAAGTAAATTCATTAGAGTTTTAAGTAAGTTAAATAAATGTTGGGGAGAGGTCTGTCTTTAGGAAATTCATAGTGTCAATTCAGATTATAACGTGAGTGATGAAGAAAACATGTGAAAATTTCGGCGTCATGGTGCAAAGCAGCCATTTTTTTGAGTTGTGTGTTGTGTAGTGTACTTGATAGAACTAGTTACTTAAAAGTTCTACTAAATTTGTAAATGAGGTCAGTTTTGATTTCGAAGTTCCTAAATTATGTTTTAATTTGAGATTTCAATAATTCTGCCTTAATTACTTCTGTCATATATTACTCTCGTGTAAAGGCTTTGAGGATGCCACCAAGTAAAAGTGAAATTGTCGTATCGAAATTTTGTTTACAAGAAGAGAAATGATAGAATGCTAGCGCACTTCCAACGACGCGTTTCGTTTTCTGTAAGGGCGAATTCCTGAATTAATTTGTCTGGAAGAAATCAGTGATTTGGGTGCATTTTTACGAAAGTGTTTTATCCGAAGAAAGTTATTAAATTATAGTCTAACGACGCTTTATTCTAAAATGATTTTAAATGTAAAATCGGGTTATTTCCTGAGGCAAAAAGATTTTGGTGGGTTTTCGTAAACTTAAAGTATGCTTACGCTTGGTTACAACCTGGCAAATCACACTTTAAATGATCCTCATCTTATTGGTACTTCTATTTTTACAGATTTTTTTAATTTCGTGGCTTTTGATAATGGCATTGGCTTGTCATGCTGTTTAATTCACCACAAAGTGATAACAATATTTGAAATGTACAGGGCCCGCAAGTGCAAGTATTTTCGCTTAAAGCGTATATGACGTCAGATCAAGGACCTGTTTACCACTGCTGCGATTGTATGTCGTTCGACCCGTGGCCGACAAGAAAATCTACTCCAAAAGCCACCACCAAGCATCGTAAATACTAATAATACTTTTGACTTGTCAAAAGTTATACAAATTTCAACAAACAGTCGAAACGAAATCAAGGTAAACTTATATGAGCACTACTTCCCCTTCTGCTGACTAACAAGAATATTGCATTTGTTCAGTTGTCATGTTGTTGCTTCCCGAATGGCCACCTTCAATTTTAATTCCTTTGTTTTCATTTCATTTTATAGAATGGAATGCCATGCCACAAGTGTGTTTCTATCTCTAGTCTGCACCCAATCTCCATCTTCCTTGCAATGTGACTGCTCTGTATCCGTACTTGTCTGATTTATAAATTTTTTATACCGAGGACTATCTTTGTATATGTTTTGGTTATTGTAGAAGCAAGGAAGGGAGCCTGTGATTATGGCAATAAATTTTGTGAAGCAGTCACTTCGAGCTTTACTATCTCTTACGGAATTGAAAATGCTGCTAAGGAACGAGATGAATTTGTGAAACCGATAATGTTTAGCGGAGTTGTGGGAACTATAAATGCATCTGAGGAAAAAAGTGGATCCATCGAAAGGTATGAATTGAAATGCTTCTAAAAATTTTACTTTTACCAAAATAATTATTCTTTTTAGGTATGCTGTTAGCACAAATTGTAGGCCCTGTTTACGCTATTGGAATTGGAGGACGAGTAGCAAGCTCTGCTGAAGTGCAAGAAGATTTCAGTGCCGAATTAGAATTTAATGCAGTTATGCGTGAAGATTTATAAATGGAAAATAAATTGAACCGACAGAGTGGTACGCGCATGTACTTAGTTTTGGCGATAACAATGCTATATTGGCTATACATGCTCAGGTAACATACTATGAGTTATGACAGTCTCTCAATATCACTGTTAATAACTTTTCAACTTACAAGGAGATGATGGTAATGGAAACATCTTAAAAGAAATTGTCGCACCTGGGATTGCCGCAGCCATAGTTTTTACAAGGGAGTTTCAATTGGGAGATCCAAGAATAATAGCCCTAGAATGCCGAATATCAAGAAAATTATACCATTCCTTGCAAATATGAAAATAAAGAGCTGATTCAGCTGATCTGCAACCTAGAAGGATGCCCCACTAGTTTTAATGGGGTGGTAACTGACAATGGATATGCTTCATTAATCGAAGCGAATAAATATTTCGATAGATATGGCGTTTAATGATTTAATACAGATCTGCTTAAATCTCGTCTATCTCACTGGGAATAATAATTATTTGCGAATTTTGTATGAATTTAAGAAATTGAACTTTGAAGTTAGCACTATTAACTTATTGACGAATTGTTGAATATGTTTAAAAAGCGATAGATTCTGCGAGAATAATTTAAATCTGCTTAAAGTTTGTTTTGTCTGTCATTTATATAAAGAAAATGAATTGTAAATATGTAATCTAGTAATATTTCTTCTTTATTTTTTTAAAATGGATAAAAGTACATTTAAATCAATTTGTTGCTGTATCTTCATCCACTTAAGCGTATCTAACAACCACTTAACAGGCGAATATCTTGCACACAACAGTGTACTTCGCATCGCTTTATTCTGGACTGTTTACTGAATATTATACCCTAAATGCAATCTATTGGGTAAACTAAGTTTGTCATTCCGTTTGTAACACATAGAAATAATGATGGTATAGCTAAATGGATTGGACACTCAAGCATAATATTAAAAGTTATTTTAATTTGTGCATGTCTGTCCGTCCTCACGATAGCTCCAGAACGGATTTACTTAGAAAGCTGAAATTGTGCACACGAGCTTTTCAAGAAAAAAGGAAATCTAACTTCGGAAATTGAATAAATCAGGCAAATCCTTCGTTGAATTGCCTTGCCATACAAAACTTTGGTTTTCCATTTAGACACCGCTTGATAACGAGTCGACGTATAGAGCTGAAATTTGTACACGGCGTTTTCATAAAAATGATGAGTATAATTTCAAAAATGGGATAAATCCGGTAACCCTTCCTTGATATTGCCATATAAAAATGTAGGATTTTTACGTACAGGTATTGTGAAGACGATCAGTCCGAGATGTTTTTATTGTACTGAAAAGTTCTTCAGACTATGAAATCCTATGAAATTGGTTACAATAATTTTTACTGTCCGACGAACCGTTCTAGAAATATATGCGAAAAGCTACTTCAAAAATCAAATTTGGACAGATACATACGACCATTCATCTAGGGTATCATAAGAATTGGTCTTAGACCAATTCCAGCTTTATTGAAGGAATAATTTTCTAATTTCAGGGCTATTATTGCGATACATTCACAATTTATTAGAACCATGCATTTGAAATAACTTTATTTTGGAAAACCATATAATTATATGTTAGTAAATTATTCTTATTTTATTCTTGTTTTGAGGAAATATTCTTATTGTTGTTTAATTTAAGCATACATTGGTTGAAAAAAAACAACGGTAATCAATGGAATAGTTTGCTTCATGTAAGGAAACTTGGATTTAACACTGATTAACGTTTTAGAAAGTTATACACATTTTTGAAAAACAATACTTGCTTGAAGAATATTCTTCTTCAATATTGTGTCAGTCTGCCCCCTACTGCCCACCCCACAACAAAACGCTGGCTACGCCAATGAGTTCGTGGTGTATTTTTGATCAAATTTTTAGTTTTTTTTTAGTTCTCACTTTGTAAAAAATCGTGCAATTCAGCTTATGATCTACCTACGGTAAGCATAAGCTAACATGCGATTTTCTAGTCGGTGATGGTGAAAATTCTGCAAAGACATATTTAGTGACATTATTGTGGTTAAAAAATATTTTTTGTGTTCCTTCATTAATAAAGTGAATTAATGTTATTTTGATATTTAATAATTTTGTTGATAACAAATTACTATTAAATTAAAATAAATTCAAGACAGTTATTTCTATTCTTCCCAAATCGGGTTAGCTTGAATGTACCTGCGAATTATCCTTTGTTTGCTTAAAATTTTAAATTGTAAATCGCATTAAGATAATAATTTTGAAGAATTTCCTAGATTCATTGTAGATAAGCGCTTTGCTGTGAATTAGACAGAGTTCTTAAGATAACCTGCATATGAAGTTTTTATTAAATCTATTTATGCTCATTCTGATTTTAATATAACGCTACACTAACATTATCCACCAAAGACAACATCATCACATGTGGCTTGTGAACGGTTCTACAGCAACTGTTCCGTTACACACGTACTGAAATTTCAGTATTAATAAAAAACAAGGGAATCTTACATCAGCCTAGTATACAGGCATATGTCGTAACCTTTCCCCACATCGTTTTTATACAATTCCAGGAAGTAATTACTGCATATTAAATTCTTTGGTGATCCTACAGGAACCAAGCTTGTTGCGTAAACATTTTTTGGTGGTTCCATCCAGGGATCATTAACTCCGTACACACTCTGATTGCCTTGCTGTATCGTGGTCAAATAATTATGTATTTTCAGAGGATTTTTATTTATTATGTATGTCTTTTGTAAATTTGTTTTTAATTCTGATATCTTTTCGAGTATGTTTTCGAACAAGTCTGTTCTTCACCTTATCAGATAGTTTTACTGCTGTTATAAATCTCAGAAGTATACTCTCTTGGTCGGTTTGTAGTGATTCTTTATAAAATACAATTAGACCAAGGAAATTTGATAGAGGCTTAAAATCACCATCAATCTCTGATATTATTTTCTTTGCCGTTGCAATATCAAATGCTGCCATTGTTTCTTGTGTATTCTCGTCTGAAATTTCCAATGATTCTTTTGCAATCAAATAGAGATTTATTTTGTCTTAGAATGCCTCAAAAGTTATTTTAGCTTCTTTTAATTTCACTTGATCAGTAATATCTTCTATTATTTTCACCCATACTTCGTTAATTTCGGTACTTTGATCCTATGTAATTCGCAATGTACGTTCTAGATTAGCTTTCTTTTGAAATTCGCTAAGAGTTCAATTAGTGGATCCAATTCCATCAATGAAACCTCTACTTCTATACATTACCGCTGACCAACGTTAATATCCCATCCAAGAAATGTTTTATAAAGTATCAAAAACATAGTTTGTTTTATACGTTTATTGTTCTAAGTAAATTCTTTTTAACGTATTTTTTTATAATGCGTATTTAATTTAAAAATTAATATCGTAACTACTATGCCTAATACTACACAAATTACTACATCCTTGGATTTCTACAATTTCCTCTGCGTTGCACTTAACAACACCCTGCTGGGACTTGGTGTTTCCCGTTTATCTTTTTTTTTTACTGTTTTTTTTCTATTTTTTTTTACTTTGCTTCAATTGTTTCAGTTAGTGCTGCATTAGCAATCTTCCTTCTCATGGTGTTTTCGCTAACTCTTCTTCTTCTGGCTGCTTCTCTGCTGTAGTTTGGCGCATCCGTTGGTACTTCTGCCTAAATTTCTCGATAGAAATTGGCATGGGTCCAGCTGGTGGGTTTTCTTTTAAGTCATCCTTCAATCGCACATTAAGTTTTGCGTATAATTTTTCATATCTCCTATCTAAAATTGGAAAATTTGCTTTCCTAATATTTGTATAGTTATAAAAGAAAGAAAACAATTTATATTTTCCTCTTTGTCAGAGAGCCTTGCAGAATTCTATATGACAAAGCGCTTGACTGGTAGGAGCTATAACGCTCGCTATTAGTCAAGCAGCTTAAGCAAGTAAGATCTATAATGAGCTCACTATAAGCTAAGCTAAAAATATTACAGAGCTAAGAAGCTCTATAGGCAATAAAAGTACTAATAACTAAAGAGCTTAGTCACCTAAAGGTTTAACCATGTAGGAGCTAAGGGAGCACTCGGTTTGCTTAATTGTAAATGAAACACCTATATATATATATATACACTTGAAATAGTACTTATCTCACACATTTTTACTTATGTAACTGTATAAAATCGATTCGGACATTGATCAGTTCATTATTGCTGCGCTTGCAATATTTGCACAGCGAGCATTACTCAAAATTTCAGCGAAGTGAAGGTAAAAAAAACAAGTAAAAAAGCTAGAATTGGTCTAAGACCAATTTTTATGATACCCTAGATGAATGCTCGTATAAATTTTCGTATGATCACCGATCTATGCAAGTGGTTTTTCGCATATATTTCTAGAACGGTTTGTCGGACAGAAAAAATCATTATAACCAATTTTATAGGATTTTGTATTCTGAAGAAGTTTTTGGTACAATAAAAATGTCTTGGACTGATCGTTTTCACAGTATTCGTTAAAATCCTAATTTTTTATATGGCAGCACCAAGAAGGAGTTGCCCGATTTAGTCCATATTTAACATTTTATTTGCTAGTACAAAGAAAACACCATGCACCGAATTTCAGCTTTCTATATCGATGCGTTCTTAGGCAGTGTCCAAATATATATTGGAAAACGAAAGTTTTGTATGGCAACCCCACGAAGGAGTTGCCCGATTTGTCTCATTTCCCAACTTAATTTTATTTTTTTTTTTAAGTACGTGTACAGAATGTCAGCTCTTTAAGTGTACGCGTTCTCGAGTTATCGTGCGCACAGACGGACGGACGGACGGACGGACATGCAAAAATCAAAATAACTTTTAATATTATGCGTGGGTGTCCAATCCATTTTGCTCTACCATAATTATTTTGAGGTGTTACAAACGGAATGACGAACTTAGTATACCCCTACAGATTTCATCTAGGGTATAAACAGCTACAATGCAAATGCTTTTCATTGATTGCTTATATACAAGTACCATGTGCAGTTGTTTTGTATGCTTTTATCGCGTAAAGCACACATTATCGTAGTAATTTATTGAGTTATTACACTTATACATATCGTAGTGCTTTTGCTTGCCCAAAATAACAGTAAACATGATTTTTTGTTTCTTTTGTTATATGTATTCTTTCTGCATATACGTGAATGCAGTGAAATCTTGCTTTTTTATGGGCGAATTAAGTGGCTTACTCGATCAATGTACAATATTTAGCTTTTGCATGTTGATATTTTACATGCCAATTTATGTACTATAGCAAGATATGCTCTACATCCTCAACCAAAAGGAAAACAATTTTTTTTTTTTTGAGAGGAAAAAGAAATTTTTGTCTTAATGAGTGAACTTAGCATGTAAAATTATTAATTCTATGTTACTATGGGTTTGTTCTATCTTACATGTTTCTATTCTATTATGTATAAACAGTATACAAATAGTATTTATTATTACAGCTAGCGATTTTATTACTATATGTACAATTGGTTTTGTTGGATTACTAATCGACATAAGTAATAGTTTTTACACTTATTCTATTTAGCTTTGTCTATAGTATGATTGGTTATTGATATTATAATTATAATTAATTGGTTGTGTATTGATAAAATGTTTTATATATAAATCGCATTATAAATTACAGTGTATGATGATATGATTATTTATCTACCATTTAGTCTATTTCGGATAGCTCTATTTTCTTAAGTCTATTCTTTTCAATTTTCTTTAACTTTTTATATATTTCTATATATGCATTGACACCTTCAATTCTTTTTATTAAGTATGGTCCTTTGTAAGTACTTTCATGTTTTCTTTTATCTTCTCTCTTTAACAGTACATAAGCACCTATTCTTAAGCTTATTACATTCACAGTGTTATCTGATTTTTCTTTTCACTTTGCTTTGCTATATTGAGAAGATTTAGGGCTTTTTCGTGTACTTGTTTTAGACGGAAATTAAGTTCTCTCGAATAATCTTCGTGATTGTATATGGGCGATTCGTCAGTAAGATCTACATCATTGGATAAGCTGGAAAGTTTTCCAAAAACTATCATACATATGGAGAAAAGCTTGTGTCTGAATGTGCTGTTCTATTATAATAAAAGGTATAATACGGAATCCATTCGTCCCAATTATAGTCTTGAGTGAACGATAGTAGATATACATTTAATGTTCTGTAGTTTCTCTCTAATGAACCTAAGGTTTGGTGACGGTATGGTGTAGATGTTATATGATTTATTTTCAAATATTCGCATATGTTTGAGCAAATTTCATTCACGAATTCTGTCCCCATGTCGGTTTTCATTGTTTGGAAGTTACCGTGTCTTAATTAATATAATAATTAATTAATTAATATAATATATTAATAACGCATTCCTTAACTAGTGCTTTTGCTACTGTTAACGCTTCTTTAGTTTTCATCGAAATGGCTTCGATGTATTTTGTTAAGTCACACTGTATTGTAAGTATCTAAATTCATTTGATACTTTTAATGGTCCAACAGTATCTATGGATAACACCTCGAAACTGGTTGATGGTGTATCCGTTATTACCGTTTTTACTTTCGTGTTGTTCAGTATTATATTTTTTGAGCATTTTTCGCATTTATTTATATATTTTTAAGCTACTTTATTTAAAGTTTTCCATATGTATAGTTGTTTGATTTTATTTTTTGTTCATTTGACACCTGAGTGTCCGCCATGTGGTGCTTTGTGGAATTCTTCAATTATCTTGCTCTTCATTTAATAATCGTCAATTCGTTTATATATAATTATTTTTAATATTGTTTGACTATTTTTATTATCTATTTTGTCCTGCAACTTGTTAAATATAATTAATTAAATATATTCTTTTCTTAGCGCTTTATTATTATATCTTTGAATATACTTAATCTGATTGACGTTGAGCTCAAATTTTAATTTTTTATTCCTTCTTACTTCATGTATAGATATACATTCCCATGCGTAAAGGTGATCAGTCTCCATTAGGGATTTTGTCTTGGGTTTCTTTCATATTATTCTTAATTTTATTGGCCATTGCCTTTGTTGTTACATTTATTGTTGAAGTAGGTATCATTGCTTTCAGGATATCAGAATCCATTTTTATTCGTGACAGACCATCGGCGTTACTTCTTGCCTTGCTTATAAATCATTTTAAAAATCGTAATCGGATAGGTCTAATCCAATCCTTGTCAGTTTAGAAGATGGGTTCTTATGTGTGAAGAGACTTACTAGAGTTCGGTGCTCTGTCACCATTGTAATTTTGTTACCATAAACGTATGATCGAAAGTAGTTAATTTTCCAATATTTGGATTATTGAGCTCATACTTAGTCAGTGTTCTGCAAGCATATGAAATTGGTAGATCTGATCCAATTTCACCTTGGGATAATACTGCTCCAAGGGCGAATTGGGAAGCATCTGTCATTATTATGAATTTATCATTGAAGTCTGGATATTTTAAAATTGGCGCATTGATCAATTTGGATTTCAGTGCGGAGATCGATTTTTGGCATTCATCCGACCAATTGAATGGTTTGTTCTTTTTTGATTAAGAGTTTAGGGGTTTTGCAATATAAGCAAAATTGAAAATTAATCTTCTGTAATAGTTGCAGAAAGCTATGAATCTTGTCGCATCATCTGCGTTTGTAGGTACAGTATAATTTAATATTGTATCGAACATTTTAGGATCTGTCCTAACGCCTTCCTTTGTAATTAGGTGAGCTAAGTATGTTACTTTGGTTTGCAAAAATTTACACGTTTGCGGATTCAATTTAAAATTATATCTTCTTAATTTATTAAATGTGTTTATTAAATTTTAATTATGATGTTTTAAACTACATCCCAATATTATAATGTCATCCACATATAAGAATGCTTGAGAGTCTAATCCAGATATAGCTATAGATAGGATTCGTTGAAAGCTATTGTTTGAAATTTTCAATCCAAGAGGTAGGCTTTTAAATTGATAATGCCCTTCGTTGCATGAAAATGTAGTTAATGGCCTAGACTTTTTATCCAATTCGATCTGAAGGAAAGAGCTTGTGAGATCTAGAGTGGAAAAGTATTTAGCTCTTCCTAGCTTTCGAGTACATCTTCTAGTCTCGTCAATGGAAATTTATCATCTAGAATTTTTTTGTTTAACTGACTAAAGTCAACTACAAGACGCCATTTCTTATTATCATTTTCTACTTTATTTGGAACAATTAGCAGTGGTGAATTGTATGGGCTAACATATGGTTCTAAGAAGTCTTCTTTAGGTTAATTTTTATGTAAACTGGATTTTTATCTATTGTGGATATTTTTTTTTATTATAGAAGTTATTTACCGTTAATTTCTCACCGGGTAAATAGAAAATGTCTGAAAATTTTTTGCACATATTAAGTATGCAATCAGTTGCATACTGATCTAAATTGTCAATACTTAATTCTTTGAGAAGTTTATTGAATCTATCTTTATTTTTATGTTTGAGATTAATGTTAAATATGTGATAATTTTGAAGTAGTTTTAATTTTGGTTCAAAATTATCTAAAATTATTTCTTTATCTAACGTGTTTAGAATTTTGATATGCGAGACGCCTTTGGCAGGGATTATGGAATTTTCTATAAAAATTCATTGCTGTGTTTGTTCGTTTATAACAACATTATCTTCTTTAATATTAGCATTTACAGCTTGTATTGTTTCAGATCTAGGTTGGATTTTTATTTCCTTTAAATTTGGTAATTGGGTATACATGTATGTATGTATGTTGTTGTTTTACGAACATAAAATTGGGCCGGATCAGATAAGAGAGATAAAAACCCGCAGCTAATGTTGACAATGTGTAGGATTCTGGTTTCATGGTACCTTTTATTTTACATTTCGTATGCTCTAGAATTCCATTTGTTTCTTTTAACGCACCTAATTTTAAAATAAAAATATCGGTTCCTGTATCTATGAGGAATGTTTTCTTGCCGAGCGATACATTTATAAATACTGATATGAAGTTGGTTAAATGATTACTGTTATTATATATTTTTAATAGGTCGAGTAGTTTTTTTTCCCCCGAACATACCACTTCTGGTATTTCCCCTTTTCCATTTGTTTCTTTTAACGCACCCAATTTTAAAATAGAAATATCGGCTCCTGTATCTATGAGGAATGTTTTCTTGCCGAGCGATACATTTATAAATACTGATATGAAGTTGGGTAAATGATTACTGATATTATATATTTTTAATTGGTCAATTAGTTTATTTCCCCCGAGCATACCACTTCTGGGTTTTCCTCGTTTGCCGATTGAGTTATATGGTTATTCGTTTATTAAACATGCTTGTTTGGCATTTGTAAATTGCATACAGCCATTTTGTGGTTTTTGAAGGCGATATTGTTTTTTGTGGTTTCTTGGATAATTATTCTGATAGTCGTTCCTATAGAAATTGCGTTGAGGATTATTCCACTCATTGAAAGTCTTTCTAGTGTTGTAGTTTTTATAATGGAATACATTTGCTTCCATCTTTGGTACTTCTAGTTTTGTTGCTATTTGAACCGCTTCAATTAACGAGTTAGGCCTTGGTGCAAAGACCGTTGTCTTCAATGGTTCATTCAGGTAATTTTCAAATGCATTTAGAACTAGCTGATCGTTTAATTTCACGATCAATGATCCGCTGCCTCACCTTGTTCAGTTACTTATAAGGTGTTTAATTGCCAAATTATAGATTCTCAATTCTTGATGCAAAATCTGCGACATTTCTGCTCGACTGAATTACTCGTGTTAATTCTGAGTGAATACTAAGCGGTGTTTACTTTATTTTAAAAATTTCTCGTAAATTCTTTTGAAGCATTTTAAGATTAGTAGGAACTGTAAGAGTGCATAATTTGTTCCGTACTGCCGAGAATAAACGTATTTTTATTCTTTTGTGCATCATCCGCAAGGTCGTCATGCACGAATTGTAACTAAATGTAGAAAGTTATCTAAATTTGTGTGGTCTCCAGTAAATTCTGAGATTACCTTTATTGCCCAACCGATGTCAAATTTATCCGTATTGTCATCTAAATTGCCTTTATTTTAATTCGCAGAATCGTAACCACACTATTATAAATCAAATCAAATTGCTCTTTTCGTTTGATGGCTAATTCTTCAGTGACCTTTTATACTTCTCTATATTTCAGTGTGAAGCTATTTGTTATTTCATCTACTTCGGTAGAATTCTTTAATATATGTGCCTACGTGTATTTTCTGCTTGGGCTTTTCTTGAAATGGTTATCCATATTTTTTAAATGCTTCACCAAATCTTGTATGCTCATGTTCAATAGTAGCTTATACGTTGGTTA
Organism: Dioctria linearis; assembly: GCA_963930735.1. Lineage (NCBI taxonomy): Eukaryota > Metazoa > Arthropoda > Insecta > Diptera > Asilidae > Dioctria > Dioctria linearis. The sequence goes on along the minus strand of OZ005740.1, from coordinate 151,014,429 downwards.
TCGTTATCAGTTTTCTGATATGTTTTTGGAATAACTGTTTCAATCTCCACAATATCCATGTAGTAATATGACAATTCCCAATACAATTAAGATCAACTCTATATCGGAGAGATTTCTGCCAATTTGAGCAGTAGTTACGCTATGGGAGTTCTGGCGCACTTTTTCCATACAAAAAGTGCAAGGTAGATTCCAACTATTTTGGTGGTTTCTGGACCGAGGCTCTGGGCCCCTGGGGGATTCCGTCTAGTGGTCTACGTCACAGGGCCTGCCTGGGGGAATTCCTTCCTACCGTCTGGCTGACCAGGTGATGACATTAACTTTTTTAGTAATAATTCAAGTTTTTTTTTTTACTCATGGTGTGCTGCGCCTAAATGTAGGCTTTTTATTATGATTTTGCTGTTTTCAAGTGTTGCGCCTAAATGTGGGCTTTTTGGTTTTGAACTAATATTAGTAATAATTAAAGTTAACGCTATGCTATTCTTTTTCATACCAATAGATTCTAGAAGGTGCCAGCGGATAGGGTATTGATACTGATGGGGGACAAAATTTTTATCAGAAATCCTCTACGAGCTATGGTTCTCGAGATATTAGAGATTTTACCTTTTTAGATATAGTTAATATTAGTAATAATTCAAGTTAACGCTATGCTACTCTTTTTCATACCAATAGATTCTAGAAGGTGCCAGCGGATAGGGTATTGATACTGATGGGGGACAAATTTTTTATCAGAAATCCTCTACGGGCTATGGTTCTCGAGATATTAGAGATTTTACCTTTTTAGATATAGTTAATATTAGTAATAATTCAAGTTAACGCTATGCTAATTTTTTCATACCAATAGATTCTAGAAGGTGCCAGAGGATAGGGTATTGATACTGATGGGGGACAAAATTTTTATCAGAAATCCTCTATGGGCTATGGTTCTCGAGATATTAGCGATTTTACCTTTTTAGATATAGTTAATATTAGTAATAATTCAAGTTAACCCTATGCTTTTCTTTTTCATACCAATAGATTCTAGGAGGTGCCGGTGGATAGGGTATTGGTACTGTTGGAGGCCAACATTTTCATCAGAAATTCTCTACGGACTGTGGTTTTCAAGATTTTAGCGATATTTCCATTCAATTTTACTAATAATTCTAGTTACTTTGGGGAGTTGTAGATATCAGCATAATGTCCGCCTTGGATTTGCTGTTTTCTTACTTGAATATTTCTTAGTGAGGAATTTGTAGATATCAAAAGTTCCGGATGACTTTCTATAGGCGTTCTGGGGCAGTGGGGTTCTGGGAATCAAACTAAACATTAGGCATGCTTCCCCTGTTTATGATGTAATTTGATATCACCGCTGTAAACAAATTCGCATTTAAGCTGAATGGTACATACACACCTGTTTAAACTTCCTGTTTAAAATATTCGCATTTTAGCTGAATGAGTCATGCACACCTGTGTAAACAAATTTAAGCAATATCAGCACATTTATTCTTTTCACGTAATTTGATACCCACACTTCCTGTAGGCAGCCAAAAATTTTATTGTTCCAACAATTTTGCTGATCGAAACGTTTCATTGTAATGTAAACAAATTTTCACATTTTCATGTATGCATTCATGTAAACAATCTTATTTGCAAATTCAACCAACAGAATAAAGTAATCAAATTAATTTGGATGATTTATGTTTTTTGTGTTTTATTGTTTATTCGATATCATCTCAGCCTGTAAGCAAATTCGTTGGAATTCATCCTGTGCAATGATTATTGCAGCAGCAGGATCATTCATGTTTACAAACTTTTGCTATAAAAGCCCAAACAAAATCTTGGGGAGCATCAGTCAGTTTTAGTGAGTCTCAGTGATAAGCTGTTACCAGACCTGTTTTAAAAGCTGTTGAGCTGTTATCAGAACTGTTTAAAAGCTGTTATGCTGTTATCAGAGCTGTTTTAAAAGCTGTTAAGCTGTTATCAGACCTGTTTGAAAAGCTATTAAGCTGTTATCAGAGCTGTTTTAAAAGCTGTTAAGCTGTTACCAGACCTGTTTTAAAAGCTGTTGAGCTGTTATCAGAACTGTTTAAAAACTGTTAAGCTGTTATCAGAGCTGTTTTAAAAGCTTTTAAGCTGTTAACAGACCTGTTTGAAAAGCTGTTAAGCAGTTATCAGAGCTGTTTTAAAAGCTGTTAGGCTATTATCAGACCTGTTTGAAAAGCTGTTAAGCTATTATCGGAGCTGTTTTAAAAGCTGCTAAGCTGTTATCAGACCTGTTCGAAAAGCTGTTAAGCTGTTATCAGACCTGTTTGAAAAGCTGTTAAGCTGTCATCAGAGCTGTTTTAAATGCTGTTGAGCTGTTATCAGACCTGTTTGAAAAGCTGTTAAGCTGTTATCAGAGCTGTTTTAAAAGCTGTTAAGCTGTTATCAGACCTGTTCGAAAAGCTGTTAAGCTGTTATCAGAGCTGTTTTAAAAGCTGTTAAGCTGTTATCAGACCTGTTTGAAAAGCTGTTAAGCTGTTATCAGAGCTGTTTTAAAAGCTGCTAAGCTGTTATCAGAGCTGTTTAAAAGCTGTTAACCTGTTATCAGAGCTGTTTTAAAAGCTGTTAAGCTGTTATCAGACCTGTTTGAAAAGCTGTTAAACTGTTATCAGACCTGTTTGAAAAGCTGTTAAGCTGTTATTAGACCTGTTTGAAAAGCTGTAAAGCTGTCATCAGAGCTGTTTTAAAAGCTGTTAAGCTGTTATCGGACCTGTTTGAAAAGCTGTTAAGCTGTTATCAGAGCTGTTTTAAAAGCTGTTAAGCTGTTATCAGACCTTTCTGAAAAGCTGTTAAGCTGTTATCACAGTTGTTTTAAAAGATGTTAAGCCGTTATCAGAGCTGTTTAAAAGCTGTTAAGCTGTTATCAGAGCTGTTTTAAAAGCTGTTAAGCTGTTATCAGACCTGTTTGAAAAGCTGTTAAGCTGTTATCAGACCTGTTTGAAATTCTGTTAAGCTGTTATCAGAGCAGTTTTAAAAGCTGTTAAGCTGTTATCAGACCTGTTTGAAAAGCTGTTAAGCTGTTACCAGACCTGTTTTAAAAGCTGTTAAGCTGTTATCAGAACTGTTTAAAAGCTGTTAAGCTGTTACCAGACCTGTTTTATAAGCTGTTAAGCTGTTACCAGACCTGTTTTGAAAGCTGTTAAGCTGTTATCACACCTGTTTGAAAAGCTGTTAAGCTGTTATCAGAGCTGTGTTAAAAGCTGTTAAGCTGCAATCAGAACTGTTTAAAAGCTGTTAGGCTGTTATCAGACCTGTTTTATAAGCTGTTAAGCTGTTACCAGACCTGTTTTAAAAGCTTTTAAGCTGTTATCAGACCTGTTTGAAAAGCTGTTATCAGACCTGTTTGAAAAGCTGTTAAGCTGTTATCAGAGCTGTTTTAAAAGCTGTTAAGCTGTAATCAGAACTGTTTAAAGCTGTTAAGCTGTTATCAGACCTGTTTTATAAGCTGTTAAGCTGTTACCAGACCTGTTTTAAAAGTTGTTAAGCTGTTATCAGACCTGTTTGAAAAGCTGTTAAGCTGTTATCAGACCTGTTTGGAAAGCTGTTATCAGAGCTGTTTTAAAAGCTTTTAAGCTGTTATCAGACCTGTTTGAAAAGCTGTTAAGCTGTTATCAGAGCTGTTTTAAAAGCTGTTAAGCTGTTATCAGACCTTTTTGAAAAGCTGTTAAGCTGTTATCAGAGCTGTTTTAAAAGCTGTTAAGCTGCTATCAGACCTGTTTGAACAGCTGTTAAGCTGTTATCAGAGCTGTTTTAAAAGCTGTTAAGCTGTTATCAGAGCTGTTTAAAAGCTGTTGAGCTGTTATCAGAGCTGTTTTAAAAGCTGTTAAGCTGTTATCAGACCTGTTTGAAAAGCTGTTAAGCTGTTATCAGACCTGTTTGGAAAGCTGTTATCAGAGCTGTTTTAAAAGCTTTTAAGCTGTTATCAGACCTGTTTGAAAAGCTGTTGAGCTGTTATCAGAGCTGTTTTAAAAGCTGTTAAGCTGTTATCAGACCTGTTTGAAAAGCTGTTAAGCTGTTATCAGAGCTGTTTTAAAAGCTGTTAAGCTGTAATCAGAGCTGTTTAAAAGCTGTTAAGCTGTTATCAGACCTGTTTTATAAGCTGTTAAGCTGTTACCAAACCTGTTTTAAAAGCTGTTAAGCTGTTATCAGACCTGTTTGAAGAGCTGTTAAGCTGTTATCAGACCTGTTTGAAAAGCTGTTATCAGAGCTGTTTTAAAAGCTTTTAAGCTGTTATCAGACCTGTTTGAAAAGCTGTTAAGCTGTTATCAGAGCTGTTTTAAAAGCTGTTAAGCTGTTATCAGACCTTTTTGAAAAGCTGTTAAGCTGTTATTAGACCTGTTTGAAAAGCTGTTAAGTTGTCATCAGAGCTGTTTTAAAAGCTGTTAAGCTGTTATCAGACCTGTTTGAAAAGCTGTTAAGCTGTTATCAGAGCTGTTTTAAAAGCTGTTAAGCTGTTATCAGACGTTTCTGAAAAGCTGTTAAGCTGTTATCAGACCTGTTTTATAAGCTGTTAAGCTGTTACCAGACCTGTTTTAAAAGCTGTTAAGCTGTTATCAGACCTGTTTGAAAAGCTGTTAAGCTGTTATCAGACCTGTTTGAAAAGCTGTTATCAGAGCTGTTCTAAAAGCTTTTAAGCTGTTATCAGACCTGTTTGAAAAGCTGTTAAGCTGTTATCAGAGCTTTTTTAAAAGCTGTTAAGCTGTTATCAGACCTTTTTGAAAAGCTGTTAAGCTGTTATCAGAGCTGTTTTAAAAGCTGTTAAGCTGTTATCAGACCTGTTTGAACAGCTGTTAAGCTGTTATCAGAGCTGTTTTAAAAGCTGTTAAGCTGTTATCAGAGCTGTTTTAAAAGCTGTTAAGCTGTTATCAGACCTGTTTGAAAAGCTGTTGAGCTGTTATCAGACCTGTTTGAAAAGCTGTTAAGCTGTTATCAGAGCTGTTTTAAAAGCTGTTAAGCTGTTTAAAAGCTATTATCACACCTGTTTGAAAAGCTGTTAAGCTGTTATCAGACCTGTTTGAAAAGCTGTTAAGCTGTTATCAGACCTGTTCGAAAAGCTGTTAAGCTGTTATCAGAGCTGTTTTAAAAGCTGTTAAGCTATTATCAGACCTGTTTGAAAAGCTGTTAATCTGTTATCAGAGCTGTTTTAAAAGCTGTTAAGCTGTTATCAGACCTGTTTGAAAAGCTGTTAAATTGTTATCAGAGCTGTTTTAAAATCTGTTAAGCTGTTATCGGACCTGTTTTAAAAGCTGTCAAGCTGTTATCAGAGCTGTTTGAAAAGCTGTTAAGCTGTTATCAGAGCTGTTTTAAAAGCTGTTAAGCTGTTATCAGACCTGTTTTAAGAGCTGTTAAGCTGTTATCAGAGCTGTTTGAAAAGCTGTTAAGCTGTTATCAGAGCTGTTTTAAAAGCTGTTAAGCTGTTATCAGACCTATTTTATAAGCTGTGAAGCTGTTATCAGACCTGTTTTAAAAGCTGTTAAGGTGTTATAAGAGCTGTTCTAAAAGCTGTCCAGCTGTTATCAGAGCTGTTTGAAAAGCTGTTAAGCTGTTTGAAAAGCTGTTAAGCTGTTATCAGAGTTGTTTTAAAAGCTGTTAAGCTGTTATCAGACCTGTTTGAAAAGCTGTTAAGCTGTTATCAGAGCTATTTGAAAAGCTGTTAAGCTGTTATCAGAGCTGTTTTAAAAGCTGTTAAGCTGTTATCAGACCTGTTTTATAAGCTGTCAAGCTGTTATCAGACGTGTTTTAAAAGCTGTTAAGCTGTTATCAGAGCTGTTTGAGAAGCTGTTAAGCTGTTATCAGAGCTGTTTCAAAAGCTGTTAAGCTGTTATCAGACCTGTTTGAAAAGCTGTTGAGCTGTTATCAGACCTGTTTGAAAAGCTGTTAAGCTGTTATCAGAGCTGTTTTATAAGCTGTTAAGCTGTTTAAAAGCTATTAAGCTGTTATCACACCTGTTTGAAAAGCTGTTAAGCTGTTATCAGACCTGTTTGAAAAGCTGTTAAGCTGTTACCAGACCTGTTTTAAAAGCTGTTAAGCTGTTATCAGAACTGTTTAAAAGCTGTTAAGCTGTTACCAGACCTGTTTTATAAGCTGTTAAGCTGTTACCAGAGCTGTTTTGAAAGCTGTTAAGCTGTTATCACACCTGTTTGAAAAGCTGTTAAGCTGTTATCAGAGCTGTGTTAAAAGCTGTTAAGCTGTAATCAGAACTGTTTAAAAGCTGTTAAGCTGTTATCAGACCTGTTTTATAAGCTGTTAAGCTGTTACCAGACCTGTTTTAAAAGCTTTTAAGCTGTTATCAGACCTGTTTGAAAAGCTGTTATCAGACCTGTTTGAAAAGCTGTTAAGCTGTTATCAGAGCTGTTTTAAAAGCTGTTAAGCTGTAATCAGAACTGTTTAAAGCTGTTAAGCTGTTATCAGACCTGTTTTATAAGCTGTTAAGCTGTTACCAGACCTGTTTTAAAAGTTGTTAAGCTGTTATCAGACCTGTTTGAAAAGCTGTTAAGCTGTTATCAGACCTGTTTGGAAAGCTGTTATCAGAGCTGTTTTAAAAGCTTTTAAGCTGTTATCAGACCTGTTTGAAAAGCTGTTAAGCTGTTATCAGAGCTGTTTTAAAAGCTGTTAAGCTGTTATCAGACCTTTTTGAAAAGCTGTTAAGCTGTTATCAGAGCTGTTTTAAAAGCTGTTAAGCTGCTATCAGACCTGTTTGAACAGCTGTTAAGCTGTTATCAGAGCTGTTTTAAAAGCTGTTAAGCTGTTATCAGAGCTGTTTAAAAGCTGTTGAGCTGTTATCAGAGCTGTTTTAAAAGCTGTTAAGCTGTTATCAGACCTGTTTGAAAAGCTGTTAAGCTGTTATCAGACCTGTTTGGAAAGCTGTTATCAGAGCTGTTTTAAAAGCTTTTAAGCTGTTATCAGACCTGTTTGAAAGCTGTTGAGCTGTTATCAGAGCTGTTTTAAAAGCTGTTAAGCTGTTATCAGACCTGTTTGAAAAGCTGTTAAGCTGTTATCAGAGCTGTTTTAAAAGCTGTTAAGCTGTAATCAGAGCTGTTTAAAAGCTGTTAAGCTGTTATCAGACCTGTTTTATAAGCTGTTAAGCTGTTACCAAACCTGTTTTAAAAGCTGTTAAGCTGTTATCAGACCTGTTTGAAGAGCTGTTAAGCTGTTATCAGACCTGTTTGAAAAGCTGTTATCAGAGCTGTTTTAAAAGCTTTTAAGCTGTTATCAGACCTGTTTGAAAAGCTGTTAAGCTGTTATCAGAGCTGTTTTAAAAGCTGTTAAGCTGTTATCAGACCTTTTTGAAAAGCTGTTAAGCTGTTATTAGACCTGTTTGAAAAGCTGTTAAGTTGTCATCAGAGCTGTTTTAAAAGCTGTTAAGCTGTTATCAGACCTGTTTGAAAAGCTGTTAAGCTGTTATCAGAGCTGTTTTAAAAGCTGTTAAGCTGTTATCAGACGTTTCTGAAAAGCTGTTAAGCTGTT
>OZ005740.1:150783761-151006744 GCA_963930735.1 Dioctria linearis | reverse complement strand
TGTTATCAGAGCTGTTTTAAAAGCTGTTAAGCTATTATCAGACCTGTTTGAAAAGCTGTTAATCTGTTATCAGAGCTGTTTTAAAAGCTGTTAAGCTGTTATCAGACCTGTTTGAAAAGCTGTTAAATTGTTATCAGAGCTGTTTTAAAATCTGTGAAGCTGTTATCGGACCTGTTTTAAAAGCTGTCAAGCTGTTATCAGAGCTGTTTGAAAAGCTGTTAAGCTGTTATCAGAGCTGTTTTAAAAGCTGTTAAGCTGTTATCAGACCTGTTTGAAGAGCTGTTAAGCTGTTATCAGAGCTGTTTGAAAAGCTGTTAAGCTGTTATCAGAGCTGTTTTAAAAGCTGTTAAGCTGTTATCAGACCTATTTTATAAGCTGTGAAACTGTTATCAGACCTGTTTTAAAAGCTGTTAAGGTGTTATCAGAGCTGTTTTAAAAGCTGTCCAGCTGTTATCAGAGCTGTTTGAAAAGCTGTTAAGCTGTTTGAAAAGCTGTTAAGCTGTTATCAGAGTTGTTTTAAAAGCTGTTAAGCTGTTATCAGACCTGTTTGAAAAGCTGTTAAGCTGTTATCAGAGCTATTTGAAAAGCTGTTAAGCTGTTATCAGAGCTGTTTTAAAAGCTGTTAAGCTGTTATCAGACCTGTTTTATAAGCTGTCAAGCTGTTATCAGACGTGTTTTAAAAGCTGTTAAGACTGTTATCAGAGCTGTTTGAGAAGCTGTTAAGCTGTTATCAGAGCTGCTTTAAAAGCTGTTAAGCTGTAATCAGAACTGTTTAAAAGCTGTTAAGCTGTTATCAGACCTGTTTTATAAGCTGTTAAGCTGTTACCAGACATGTTTTAAAAGCTGTTAAGCTGTTATCAGACTTGTTTGAAAAGCTGTTAAGCTGTTATCAGACCTTTTTTGAAAGCTGTTAAGCTGTTATCAGAGCTGTTTGAAAAACTTCTAAGCTGTTATCAGAGCTGTTTTAAAAGCTGTTAAGCTGTTATCAGGCCTGTTTGAAAAGCTGTTAAGCTGTTACCAGAGCTGTTTTAAAAGCTGTTAAGCTGTTATCAGACCTGTTTGAAAAGCTGTTAAGCTGTTATCAGAGCTGTTTTAAAAGCTGTTAAGCTGTTATCAGAGCTATTTTAAAAGCTGTTAAGCTATTTAAAAGCTGTTAAGCTGTTATCAGAGCTGTTTTAAAAGCTGTTAAGCTGTTATCAGACCTGTTTGAAAATCTGTTAAGCTGTTATCAGACCTGTTTGAAAAGCTGTTAAGCTGTTATCAGAGCTGTTTTAAAAGCTGTTAAGCTGTTATCAGACCTGTTTGAAAAGCTGTTAAGCTGTTATCAGAACTGTTTTAAAAGCTGTTAAGCTGTTATCAGGCCTGTTTGAAAAGCTGTTAAGCTGTTATCAGAGCTGTTTTAAAAGCTATTAAGCTGTTATCAGAGCTGTTTAAAAGCTGTCAAGTTGTTATCAGAGCTGTTTTAAAAGCTGTTAAGCTGTTATCGGACTTGTTTTTAAAAGCTGTCAAGCTGTTATCAGAGCTGTTTGAAAAGCTGTTAAGCTGTTATCAGAGCTGTTTTAAAAGCTGTTAAGCTGTTATCAGACTTGTTTGAAAAGCTGTTAAGCTGTTATTAGAGCTGTTTGAAAAGCTGTTATCAGAGCTGTTTTAAAAGCTGTTAAGCTGTTATCAGACCTGTTTTATAAGCTGATAAGCTGTTATCAGTCCTGTTTTAAAATCTGTTAAGTTGTTATCAGAGCTGTTTTAAGAGCTGTTAAGCTGTTATCGGACCTGTTTTAAAAGCTGTCAAGCTGTTATCAGAGCTGTTTGAAAAGCTGTTAAGCTGTTATCAGAGCTGTTTTAAAAGCTGTTAAGCTGTTATCAGACCTGTTTGAAAAGCTGTTAAGCTGTTATCAGAGCTGTTTGAAAAGCTGTTAAGCTGTTATCAGAGCTGTTTTAAAAGCTGTTAAGCTGTTATCAGACCTGTTTTATAAGCTGTTAAGCTGTTATAGGACCTGTTTTAAAAGCTGTCAAGCTGTTATCAGAGCTGTTTGAAAAGCTTTTAAGCTGTTATCAGAGCTGTTTTAAAAGCTGTTAAGCTGTTATCAGAGCTGTTTGAAAAGCTGTTAAGCTGTTATCAGAGCTGTTTGAGAAGCTGTTAAGCTGTTATCAGAGCTGTTTTAAAATCTGTTAAGCTGTTATCAGACCTGTTTGAAAAGCTGTTAAGCTGTTATCAGAGCTGTTTTAAAAGCTGTTAAACTGTTATCAGACCTGTTTGAAAAGCTGTTAAGCTGTTATCAGAACTGTTTTAAAAGCTGTTAAGCTGTTATCAGACCTGTTTGAAAAGCTGTTAAGCTGTTACCAGACCTGTTTTAAAAGCTGTTAAGCTGTTATCAGAACTGTTTAAAAGCTGTTAAGCTGTTACCAGATCTGTTTTATAAGCTGTTAAGCTATTACCAGAGCTGTTTTGAAAGCTGTTAAGCTGTTATCACACCTGTTTGAAAAGCTGTTAAGCTGTTATCAGAGCTGTTTGAAAAGCTGTTAAGCTGTTATCAGAGCTGTTTTAAAAGCTGTTAAGCTGTTATCAGACCTGTTTTATAAGCTGTTAAGCTGTTATAGGACCTGTTTTAAAAGCTGTCAAGCTGTTATCAGAGCTGTTTGAAAAGCTTTTAAGCTGTTATCAGAGCTGTTTTAAAAGCTGTTAAGCTGTTATCAGAGCTGTTTGAAAAGCTGTTAAGCTGTTATCAGAGCTGTTTGAAGAGCTGTTAAGCTGTTATCAGAGCTGTTTGAAAAGCTGTTAAGCTGTTATCAGAGCTGTTTTAAAAGCTGTTAAGCTGTTATCAGACCTATTTTATAAGCTGTGAAGCTGTTATCAGACCTGTTTTAAAAGCTGTTAAGGTGTTATCAGAGCTGTTTTAAAAGCTGTCCAGCTGTTATCAGAGCTGTTTGAAAAGCTGTTAAGCTGTTTGAAAAGCTGTTAAGCTGTTATCAGAGTTGTTTTAAAAGCTGTTAAGCTGTTATCAGACCTGTTTGAAAAGCTGTTAAGCTGTTATCAGAGCTATTTGAAAAGCTGTTAAGCTGTTATCAGAGCTGTTTTAAAAGCTGTTAAGCTGTTATCAGACCTGTTTTATAAGCTGTCAAGCTGTTATCAGACGTGTTTTAAAAGCTGTTAAGCTGTTATCAGAGCTGTTTGAGAAGCTGTTAAGCTGTTATCAGAGCTGCTTTAAAAGCTGTTAAGCTGTAATCAGAACTGTTTTAAAAGCTGTTAAGCTGTTATCAGACCTGTTTTATAAGCTGTTAAGCTGTTACCAGACATGTTTTAAAAGCTGTTAAGCTGTTATCAGACTTGTTTGAAAAGCTGTTAAGCTGTTATCAGACCTTTTTTGAAAGCTGTTAAGCTGTTATCAGAGCTGTTTGAAAAACTTCTAAGCTGTTATCAGAGCTGTTTTAAAAGCTGTTAAGCTGTTATCAGGCCTGTTTGAAAAGCTGTTAAGCTGTTACCAGAGCTGTTTTAAAAGCTGTTAAGCTGTTATCAGACCTGTTTGAAAAGCTGTTAAGCTGTTATCAGAGCTGTTTTAAAAGCTGTTAAGCTGTTATCAGAGCTATTTTAAAAGCTGTTAAGCTATTTAAAAGCTGTTAAGCTGTTATCAGAGCTGTTTTAAAAGCTGTTAAGCTGTTATCAGACCTGTTTGAAAATCTGTTAAGCTGTTATCAGACCTGTTTGAAAAGCTGTTAAGCTGTTATCAGAGCTGTTTTAAAAGCTGTTAAGCTGTTATCAGACCTGTTTGAAAAGCTGTTAAGCTGTTATCAGAACTGTTTTAAAAGCTGTTAAGCTGTTATCAGGCCTGTTTGAAAAGCTGTTAAGCTGTTATCAGAGCTGTTTTAAAAGCTATTAAGCTGTTATCAGAGCTGTTTAAAAGCTGTCAAGTTGTTATCAGAGCTGTTTTAAAAGCTGTTAAGCTGTTATCGGACTTGTTTTAAAAGCTGTCAAGCTGTTATCAGAGCTGTTTGAAAAGCTGTTAAGCTGTTATCAGAGCTGTTTTAAAAGCTGTTAAGCTGTTATCAGACTTGTTTGAAAAGCTGTTAAGCTGTTATTAGAGCTGTTTGAAAAGCTGTTATCAGAGCTGTTTTAAAAGCTGTTAAGCTGTTATCAGACCTGTTTTATAAGCTGATAAGCTGTTATCAGTCCTGTTTTAAAATCTGTTAAGTTGTTATCAGAGCTGTTTTAAGAGCTGTTAAGCTGTTATCGGACCTGTTTTAAAAGCTGTCAAGCTGTTATCAGAGCTGTTTGAAAAGCTGTTAAGCTGTTATCAGAGCTGTTTTAAAAGCTGTTAAGCTGTTATCAGACCTGTTTGAAAAGCTGTTAAGCTGTTATCAGAGCTGTTTGAAAAGCTGTTAAGCTGTTATCAGAGCTGTTTTAAAAGCTGTTAAGCTGTTATCAGACCTGTTTTATAAGCTGTTAAGCTGTTATAGGACCTGTTTTAAAAGCTGTCAAGCTGTTATCAGAGCTGTTTGAAAAGCTTTTAAGCTGTTATCAGAGCTGTTTTAAAAGCTGTTAAGCTGTTATCAGAGCTGTTTGAAAAGCTGTTAAGCTGTTATCAGAGCTGTTTGAGAAGCTGTTAAGCTGTTATCAGAGCTGTTTTAAAATCTGTTAAGCTGTTATCAGACCTGTTTGAAAAGCTGTTAAGCTGTTATCAGAGCTGTTTTAAAAGCTGTTAAACTGTTATCAGACCTGTTTGAAAAGCTGTTAAGCTGTTATCAGAACTGTTTTAAAAGCTGTTAAGCTGTTATCAGACCTGTTTGAAAAGCTGTTAAGCTGTTACCAGACCTGTTTTAAAAGCTGTTAAGCTGTTATCAGAACTGTTTAAAAGCTGTTAAGCTGTTACCAGATCTGTTTTATAAGCTGTTAAGCTATTACCAGAGCTGTTTTGAAAGCTGTTAAGCTGTTATCACACCTGTTTGAAAAGCTGTTAAGCTGTTATCAGAGCTGTGTTAAAAGCTGTTAAGCTGTAATCAGAACTGTTTAAAAGCTGTTAAGCTGTTATCAGACCTGTTTTATAAGCTGTTAAGCTGTTACCAGACCTGTTTTAAAAGCTTTTTAAGCTGTTATCAGACCTGTTTGAAAAGCTGTTATCAGACCTGTTTGAAAAGCTGTTAAGCTGTTATCAGAGCTGTTTTAAAAGCTGTTAAGCTGTAATCAGAACTGTTTAAAAGCTGTTAAGCTGTTATCAGACCTGTTTTATAAGCTGTTAAGCTGTTACCAGACCTGTTTTAAAAGTTGTTAAGCTGGTATCAGACCTGTTTGAAAAGCTGTTAAGCTGTTATCAGACCTGTTTGAAAAGCTGTTATCAGAGCTGTTTTAAAAGCTTTTAAGCTGTTATCAGACCTGTTTGAAAAGCTGTTAAGCTGTTATCAGAGCTGTTTTAAAAGCTGCTAAGCTGTTATCAGACCTTTTTGAAAAGCTGTTAAGCTGTTATCAGAGCTGTTTTAAAAGCTGTTAAGCTGTTATCAGACCTGTTTGAACAGCTGTTAAGCTGTTATCAGAGCTGTTTTAAAAGCTGTTAAGCTGTTACCAGAGCTGTTTAAAAGCTGTTGAGCTGTTATCAGAGCTGTTTTAAAAGCTGTTAAGCTGTTATCAGACCTGTTTGAAAAGCTGTTGAGCTGTTATCAGAGCTGTTTTAAAAGCTGTTAAGCTGTTATCAGACCTGTTTGAAAAGCTGTTAAGCTGTTATCAGAGCTGTTTTAAAAGCTGTTAAGCTGTAATCAGAGCTGTTTAAAAGCTGTTAAGCTGTTATCAGACCTGTTTTATAAGCTGTTAAGCTGTTACCAAACCTGTTTTAAAAGCTGTTAAGCTGTTATCAGACCTGTTTGAAGAGCTGTTAAGCTGTTATCAGACCTGTTTGAAAAGCTGTTATCAGAGCTGTTTTAAAAGCTTTTAAGCTGTTATCAGACCTGTTTGAAAAGCTGTTAAGCTGTTATCAGAGCTGTTTTAAAAGCTGTTAAGCTGTAATCAGAACTGTTTAAAAGCTGTTAAGCTGTTATTAGACCTGTTTTATAAGCTGTTAAGCTGTTACCAGACCTGTTTTAAAAGTTGTTAAGCTGTTATCAGACCTGTTTGAAAAGCTGTTAAGCTGTTATCAGACCTGTTTGAAAAGCTGTTATCAGAGCTGTTTTAAAAGCTTTTAAGCTGTTATCAGACCTGTTTGAAAAGCTGTTAATCTGTTATCAGAGCTGTTTTAAAAGCTGCTAAGCTGTTATCAGACCTTTTTGAAAAGCTGTTAAGCTGTTATCAGAGCTGTTTTAAAAGCTGTTAAGCTGTTATCAGACCTGTTTGAACAGCTGTTAAGCTGTTATCAGAGCTGTTTTAAAAGCTGTTAAGCTGTTACCAGAGCTGTTTAAAAGCTGTTGAGCTGTTATCAGAGCTGTTTTAAAAGCTGTTAAGCTGTTATCAGACCTGTTTGAAAAGCTGTTGAGCTGTTATCAGAGCTGTTTTAAAAGCTGTTAAGCTGTTATCAGACCTGTTTGAAAAGCTGTTAAGCTGTTATCAGAGCTGTTTTAAAAGCTGTTAAGCTGTAATCAGAGCTGTTTAAAAGCTGTTAAGCTGTTATCAGACCTGTTTTATAAGCTGTTAAGCTGTTACCAAACCTGTTTTAAAAGCTGTTAAGCTGTTATCAGACCTGTTTGAAGAGCTGTTAAGCTGTTATCAGACCTGTTTGAAAAGCTGTTATCAGAGCTGTTTTAAAAGCTTTTAAGCTGTTATCAGACCTGTTTGAAAAGCTGTTAAGCTGTTATCAGAGCTGTTTTAAAAGCTGTTAAGCTGTTATCAGACCTTTTTGAAAAGCTGTTAAGCTGTTATTAGACCTGTTTGAAAAACTGTTAAGCTGTCATCAGAGCTGTTTTAAAAGCTGTTAAGCTGTTATCAGACCTGTTTGAAAAGCTGTTAAGCTGTTATCAGAGCTGTTTTAAAAGCTGTTAAGCTGTTATCAGACGTTTCTGAAAAGCTGTTAAGCTGTTATCAGACCTGTTTTATAAGCTGTTAAGCTGTTACCAGACCTGTTTTAAAAGCTGTTAAGCTGTTATCAGACCTGTTTGAAAAGCTGTTAAGCTGTTATCAGACCTGTTTGAAAAGCTGTTATCAGAGCTGTTTTAAAAGCTTTTAAGCTGTTATCAGACCTGTTTGAAAAGCTGTTAAGCTGTTATCAGAGCTGTTTTAAAAGCTGTTAAGCTGTTATCAGACCTTTTTGAAAAGCTGTTAAGCTGTTATCAGAGCTGTTTTAAAAGCTGTTAAGCTGTTATCAGACCTGTTTGAACAGCTGTTAAGCTGTTATCAGAGCTGTTTTAAAAGCTGTTAAGCTGTTATCAGAGCTGTTTTAAAAGCTGTCAAGCTGTTATCAGACCTGTTTGAAAAGCTGTTGAGCTGTTATCAGACCTGTTTGAAAAGCTGTTAAGCTGTTATCAGAGCTGTTTTAAAAGCTGTTAAGCTGTTTAAAAGCTATTAAGCTGTTATCACACCTGTTTGAAAAGCTGTTAAGCTGTCATCAGACCTGTTTGAAAAGCTGTTAAGCTGTTATCAGACCTGTTCGAAAAGCTGTTAAGCTGTTATCAGAGCTGTTTTAAAAGCTGTTAAGCTATTATCAGACCTGTTTGAAAAGCTGCTAATCTGTTATCAGAGCAGTTTTAAAAGCTGTTAAGCTGTTATCAGACCTGTTTGAAAAGCTGTTAAATTGTTATCAGAGCTGTTTTAAAATCTGTTAAGCTGTTATCGGACCTGTTTTAAAAGCTGTCCAGCTGTTATCAGAGCTGTTTGAAAAGCTGTTAAGCTGTTTGAAAAGCTGTTAAGCTGTTTGAAAAGCTGTTAAGCTGTTATCAGAGTTGTTTTAAAAGCTGTTAAGCTGTTATCAGACCTGTTTGAAAAGCTGTTAAGCTGTTATCAGAGCTATTTGAAAAGCTGTTAAGCTGTTATCAGAGCTGTTTTAAAAGCTGTTAAGCTGTTATCAGACCTGTTTTATAAGCTGTCAAGCTGTTATCAGACGTGTTTTAAAAGCTGATAAGCTGTTATCAGAGCTGTTTGAGAAGCTGTTAAGCTGTTATCAGAGCTGTTTTAAAAGCTGTTAAGCTGTTATCAGACCTGTTTGAAAAGCTGTTGAGCTGTTATCAGACCTGTTTGAAAAGCTGTTAAGCTGTTATCAGAGCTGTTTTAAAAGCTGTTAAGCTGTTTAAAAGCTATTAAGCTGTTATCACACCTGTTTGAAAAGCTGTTAAGCTGTTATCAGACCTGTTTGAAAAGCTGTTAAGCTGTTATCAGACCTGTTCGAAAAGCTGTTAAGCTGTTATCAGAGCTGTTTTAAAAGCTGTTAAGCTATTATCAGACCTGTTTGAAAAGCTGTTAATCTGTTATCAGAGCTGTTTTAAAAGCTGTTAAGCTGTTATCAGACCTGTTTGAAAAGCTGTTAAATTGTTATCAGAGCTGTTTTAAAATCTGTGAAGCTGTTATCGGACCTGTTTTAAAAGCTGTCAAGCTGTTATCAGAGCTGTTTGAAAAGCTGTTAAGCTGTTATCAGAGCTGTTTTAAAAGCTGTTAAGCTGTTATCAGACCTGTTTGAAGAGCTGTTAAGCTGTTACCAGAGCTGTTTGAAAAGCTGTTAAGCTGTTATCAGAGCTGTTTTAAAAGCTGTTAAGCTGTTATCAGACCTATTTTATAAGCTGTGAAGCTGTTATCAGACCTGTTTTAAAAGCTGTTAAGGTGTTATCAGAGCTGTTTTAAAAGCTGTTCAGCTGTTATCAGAGCTGTTTGAAAAGCTGTTAAGCTGTTTGAAAAGCTGTTAAGCTGTTATCAGAGTTGTTTTAAAAGCTGTTAAGCTGTTATCAGACCTGTTTGAAAAGCTGTTAAGCTGTTATCAGAGCTATTTGAAAAGCTGTTAAGCTGTTATCAGAGCTGTTTTAAAAGCTGTTAAGCTGTTATCAGACCTGTTTTATAAGCTGTCAAGCTGTTATCAGACGTGTTTTAAAAGCTGTTAAGCTGTTATCAGAGCTGTGTGAGAAGCTGTTAAGCTGTTATCAGAGCTGCTTTAAAAGCTGTTAAGCTGTAATCAGAACTGTTTAAAAGCTGTTAAGCTGTTATCAGACCTGTTTTATAAGCTGTTAAGCTGTTACCAGACCTGTTTTAAAAGCTGTTAAGCTGTTATCAGACTTGTTTGAAAAGCTGTTAAGCTGTTATCAGACCTTTTTTGAAAGCTGTTAAGCTGTTATCAGAGCTGTTAAGCTGTTATCAGAGCTGTTTGAAAAACTTCTAAGCTGTTATCAGAGCTGTTTTAAAAGCTGTTAAGCTGTTATCAGGCCTGTTTGAAAAGCTGTTAAGCTGTTACCAGAGCTGTTTTAAAAGCTGTTAAGCTGTTATCAGACCTGTTTGAAAAGCTGTTAAGCTGTTATCAGAGCTGTTTTAAAAGCTGTTAAGCTGTTATCAGAGCTATTTTAAAAGCTGTTAAGCTATTTAAAAGCTGTTAAGCTGTTATCAGAGCTGTTTTAAAAGCTGTTAAGCTGTTATCAGACCTGTTTGAAAATCTGTTAAGCTGTTATCAGACCTGTTTGAAAAGCTGTTAAGCTGTTATCAGAGCTGTTTTAAAAGCTGTTAAGCTGTTATCAGACCTGTTTGAAAAGCTGTTAAGCTGTTATCAGAACTGTTTTAAAAGCTGTTAAGCTGTTATCAGGCCTGTTTGAAAAGCTGTTAAGCTATTATCAGAGCTGTTTTAAAAGCTGTTAAGCTGTTATCAGAGCTGTTGAAAAGCTGTCAAGTTGTTATCAGAGCTGTTTTAAAAGCTGTTAAGCTGTTATCGGACTTGTTTTAAAAGCTGTCAAGCTGTTATCAGGCCTGTTTGAAAAGCTGTTAAGCTGTTATCAGAGCTGTTTTAAAAGCTGTTAAGCTGTTATCAGACTTGTTTGAAAAGCTGTTAAGCTGTTATTAGAGCTGTTTGAAAAGCTGTTAAGCTGTTATCAGAGCTGTTTTAAAAGCTGTTAAGCTGTTATCAGACCTGTTTTATAAGCTGATAAGCTGTTATCAGTCCTGTTTTAAAATCTGTTAAGTTGTTATCAGAGCTGTTTTAAGAGCTGTTAAGCTGTTATCGGACCTGTTTTAAAAGCTGTCAAGCTGTTATCAGAGCTGCTTGAAAAGCTGTTAAGCTGTTATCAGAGCTGTTTTAAAAGCTGTTAAGCTGTTATCAGACCTGTTTGAAAAGCTGTTAAGCTGTTATCAGAGCTGTTTGAAAAGCTGTTAAGCTGTTATCAGAGCTGTTTTAAAAGCTGTTAAGCTGTTATCAGACCTGTTTTATAAGCTGTTAAGCTGTTATCGGACCTGTTTTAAAAGCTGTCAAGCTGTTATCAGAGCTGTTTGAAAAGCTTTTAACCTGTTATCAGAGCTGTTTTAAAAGCTGTTAAGCTGTTATCAGAGCTGTTTGAAAAGCTGTTAAGCTGTTATCAGAGCTGTTTGAAAAGCTGTTATGCTGTTATCAGAGCTGTTTTAAAAGCTGTTAAGCTGATATCAGAGCTGTTTTAAAAGCTGTTAAGCTGTTATCAGAGCTGTTATCAGAGCTGTTTGAGAAGCTGTTAAGCTGTTATCAGAGCTGTTTGAAAAGCTGTTAAGCTGTTATCAGAGCTGTTTTAAAAGCTGTTAAGCTGTTATCAGACCTGTTTTATAAGCTGTTTAGCTGTTATCAGATCTGTTTTAAAAGCTGTTAAGCTGTTATCAGAGCTGTTATCAGAGCAGTTTTAAAAGCTGTTAAGCTGTTATCCGAGCTGTTTAAAAGCTGTTAAGCTGTTATCAGAGCTGATTGAAAAGCTGTTAAGCTGTTTCAGAGCTGTTTCAAAAGCTGTTAAGCTGTTATTTGACCTCACTTCCGGTTGGCCTCATAGGTCAAGGTGACGTCAGAGGTCAGCGTCACATTGAAAGCTCCGATACCACGCGTCAAATATCCGTTTCAAGCGCCATCCAAGACCAGGCACCCACCATCACCACAACCAATACCACCACCCAACACCACCACCCACCACCACAACCACCACCCACCACCACCACCCGTTGTAGTGGTCAAACATTATTCGGGAGTTCTGGACTTAGTATGGGAAATTGAATAAAAAGAAGGCCATTATAAATTGAAAAATATTAACATTTATTTCTTAAGGCATCATTCTAGATTAACATTTAATTCTTAAGGTATCATTCTATATTAGGCTTCCTTAAATCGGTTACCCTATATTTATAATATTTTCCTTTATTTTACAATAGTGTATATCATCTTAGACTATAATACAATTAAAACAAACTATTTCATTAAATGGTAATTTAGCTATAAAACAATTTTTATTTACAATACATATCTTAGACTAGCCTTAGATTATATGTTTTCTGCGTCTGCTCCTTGCTGTTCTGATTGAATAGAGTAATGTCCCCATGGTAGAGCATCCGTTGTCCCAC
Organism: Dioctria linearis; assembly: GCA_963930735.1. Lineage (NCBI taxonomy): Eukaryota > Metazoa > Arthropoda > Insecta > Diptera > Asilidae > Dioctria > Dioctria linearis. Next base: position 150,995,298 of record OZ005740.1, on the reverse strand, counting down.
TCATAATATACCGCTTGTTATCATATGGACTCAATGCAATTTTCTTTTGGATGATCGTGTAGACATTATGGTTATGCGATCGTATGGAGCTCTGATTAGCAGTTAATACTCGCTTGTTATTCAAACATTCGACGTAGTCTTCGAAATTGATATGCCTCTGGACTACATTAGTGTTTACTCCTTTTGCTTTCTTTACAGTTTTACCATCGCTTATACGTAGACTGTACATTTTCGAGCGCAAGCCTGCAAATTCGCTCATGATTTTCCCATTCAGCTCACCCTTCATTAGACCAGGAATCTTTTTATTCATGAGCGGTAAATTGAATTGATTATCTTCTGGGTAATCACTTGTATCAAATTTGTTTATATTTTCAGCCATAAACTCATATGCATTTTTCTCTTCAAGTTCATATATTAGAGAATCTGTATCTGTATACATGACTTTACATTTATCTCCAAATTCACGCTGCATAAAACTGTAGTGGAAATCATAGAGGCATATCTTTGAAATTTCCAAAACTGCCATTCCAATATAGGGAGGCTTATTGAATAAGATTTTGAGTCGCCTTAATTCCACAACGACTAAATTCTCATCAAATATCGTTGCACTGTGGAAGTTGGGTACCGCAATCCGAGCTTTTGCACCATAGCGACCTTCCCACTTTACGCAAAGCTTTATATCGCTATACTTGCGAACATTTTCCATAGTCTTACTAAAAGCTGCATTATTCATCTTCTTATAGCTGTCCTTCTCATGATCGCTGGTAGCTTGCTTCCGTTTGGTGGTATTTAAATCAATATATGGTTTAAGCCAAGCTGATTGCTTGAATTGAACAAACCGGTGCACTTTTTTTCAGGATGAGGCCATGTGATAAGCATTGCTTCAAATTACGGTAGTGTATAACATATTTAGTTTTAGGATGTAATGTTGTCAAAAGCTTTTCTAATTTTGCTCCAGGTGGTGCTGCATGCTCAGAGCACAACGGTAAATCCTTATGTTTATCATGTAGATGTTGAGGAAAGTCCAAGTCGACTTCGAATATGTATCCGATTGGTGAATCATCAGGAATTTCGAAAACGTCAATATTGGGAGCATCAACCCATTTGAATCCTCCGGTTGGTAAATGCTGTGACATAGCCCATCCATAAAGGTTATTTACATCATAATACATCAGGTATTTCTCTTTCTCGTCAGGCTTAAAGTCATCCATATATTTATTATTTGCTTTGCTATATCTGTTCGAGCATTGACTTATACCACCTCGAATACCTCTCTCTATGAATAGCAGTATATCTACGTCGGTTATCAGTTCTAGTTTCACTTTGGTATATTTTAGCATAGCATCCCATGTTAGACCGGGCATGGTGTAATAATATGTAGGATCTAAATTGTACGTCTTCATACAGACATCTCGAAAGTTCTCAAACACGTCAGCCAATAGAAGGATATCAGTTTTCAGGTATAAATCGGAATATTCGCCAAGTGTCTGTATTTCAAATGTCCTCCACACCTTTTCTGCGCGGCTGTAGTCCTCAGCAGATATATCACTGTCAATCATTTTATCATAGAATTGCTCCTGTGCTGGCAAGTGTTGGAAATCCAATTTTTCCCAATCGTCAACGAAGTCGTATGGGAAGACACCTTTGCGCGTAAGTAGTTTAAAGTCATCATCGTCCAATTCCTGCCATACAGCTCTTGTAATGTTTAATTTATCCATTGGTAGCAATGATGATAGCTTATCTAATGATTCTGCCATAAAACGGAAGGAATCGATGAATCTGAATTTGATATGGCTGCCTTCAACGTGCTTGGTGAACGAGATATATCTTTCTTTATTTATTGGTAGGAGATCCACTTTCCCAAGTATAGATGTAGCTATATCCTTAATAATGAAGTGAGCATCATATCCAGATAAGTTGTGAAAAATGACTGGAACTATGGAGCAATCTTGGTACATCAGATTGCATGCATTGTGCGCTGGCCCTCGGTATTTTCCTGTTAAAAGAATTTATGAAAAAATGAATTGAATTATGATTCTCAGTATTTACCAGTTAAGTGGCAATGGTCCCGGACTCGTTCCTCATCGGCTGCAAACGTTTTTTCACATATATAGCAGCAAGTATTTTCCATATGTGAACGCCGTTCCTCTTTAGTCAGGGGTTGCATTGGCCTTATGTTCAGCTTCTCCTGTACAGCTATGGATGCAATCTTTTGCAATTCTAATGCAAAGCATTTTTGAAAGTCTTTGCCTCGATATGCTCTGTAATATGAGAGCTTAGCATCATGTTTGCAGCGGAAATAGAATCCTATGCTATGAACTTCATGTTCCTTGATTCGCTGTGTATTTTGATCGTTTCCCTGAATCGGCTTCAATATTGATTCAAGATCAGCATATACACAAAACGGGACTGGATTCTTATGGTTATAATTCTTATATTCCAACCATTTCTTTTCTTCTGAGGGAAACATAATCCTACAGTCGTTTTGTTTCTCGCATTCGGGAGTATGTGATGTTAATTTTTCTTCAGAGTAAAAGTAGAGCAAACATCTGTCGCATATATACTGTCTACCATTACGCTTCGAAGTTTGTTTCGATACAAGGCGAGAAAGATCTTTAATCCAGAGAAATGATTCTGCCATCACCAGCATCGTCATCCATATGATATTCATCCATTGCAGCATTATCATAGTCATCTTGTAGCATTAAGAGATTTACATGTCGCTCCATCCTGTGTTTCGTAAGTCTAACTGGAACTGTGGTGAAGAAACGCTCTTTCTCTAGGATGAATACGTTTACTGATATCTCGTTCTGGTCTTCAAATTGCGTTATTTGCTTAAGTGTCATGGGAAATGTTATCCCATTTAAATTAAGTACAGTTGAATAATGTGGATATGATGAGGTCCTATCGGAGCTGACAGTTGTAGGATATAGCGCTGATGTTACGGCTCATGCGAAGCATGCTTCATCATTATTTTTCAAATTAATGCAAGCTTTCTTTGATGCAATATCCTTTGGTAGAGGTATATAAAATGATCCCCGAATCGGCTCAAACTTGTTGATATGCACCGCTAAATGTATTATAGACTGCAGTACCCAGCCACTCTCTTTTTCCTGGAATTCTTCCAGCTGAGTGTTTATTGGATCCAAAATGTTTGATTTAAACCACTCCTCTAAGTTATCATCTGCACTAATTGCAGCACTTCTCGCTTGGACATATTTAATGTCTTTTATGTTTTCATTGTCGGCACTTTGTTTAATAAATTCGCCGCAAAACGTTGTAGAAACTTTAATATTAATATAACGTTTTAGAGTGTTCTTAATGCGGCGCATAAATAATTTGGCAGCGTCTTGCATAAATAGCTTCGGATGGATATGTTTTAAATTTGCAATAACACCTTGTCGAATTCTGTCTGCGAACGCTGTCTTTACTTCCTCCCACTTTACAAAATCACTTCTTCTTACGCGAGTAATTCTTCCACCTCGACGGGGAGTTCTCAAAGTGCTCTCAATGATTTAATTTGCTCGAAACAGCTCTCAAAATGTCGTTTCCTAGCACTCTTATTGCACTTCCGAAATGCAACTTGAAATTTGTGCATGTTTCTATTGCACTTTTGAACAATATAGTCTTTATTCACTGAATATTTTAAAAACTTCGACACATCTTTTCGCAAATTTTCAATTATTGAAAAACTTTTATTTACTAACACCGAAGACATTTTTAATTTTTTATGTACTATCACTGAGACTCACTAAAACTGACTGATGCTCCCCAAGAGTTTGCTTGGGCTTTTATAGCAAAAGTTTGTAAACATGAATGATCCTGCTGCTGCAATAATCATTGCACAGGATGAATTCCAACGAATTTGCTTACAGGCTGAGATGATATCGAATAAACAATAAAACACAAAAAAACATAAATCATCCAAATTAATTTGATTACATTACTTTATTCTGTTGGTTGAATTTGCAAATAAGATTGTTTACATGAATGCATACATGAAAATGTGAAAATTTGTTTACATTACAATGAAACGTTTCGATCAGCAAAATTGTTGGAACAATAAAATTTTTGGCTGCCTACAGGAAGTGTGGGTATCAAATTACGTGAAAAGAATAAATGTGCTGATATTGCTTAAATTTGTTTACACAGGTGTGCATGAATCATTCAGCTAAAATGCAAATATTTTAAACAGGAAGTTTAAACAAGTGTGTATGTACCATTCAGCTTAAATGCGAATTTGTTTACAGCGGTGATATCAAATTACATCATAAACAGGGGAAGCATGCCTAATGTTTAGTTTGATTCCCAGAACCCCACTGCCCCAGAACGCCTATAGAAAGTCATCCGGAACTTTTGATATCTACAAATTCCTCACTAAGAAATATTCAAGTAAGAAAACAGCAAATCCAAGGCGACATTATGCTGATATCTACAACTCCCCAAAGTAACTAGAATTATTAGTAAAATTGAATGGAAATATCGCTAAAATCTTGAAAACCACAGTCCGTAGAGGATTTCTGATAAAAATTTTGTCCCCCATCAGTATCAATACCCTATCCGCTGGCACCTTCTAGAATCTATTGGTATGAAAAAGAATAGCATAGCGTTAACTTGAATTATTACTAATATTAACTATATCTAAAAAGGTCAAATCTCTAATATCTCGAGAACCATAGCCCGTAGAGGATTTCTGATAAAAATTTTGTCCCCCATCAGTATCAATACCCTATCCGCTGGCACCTTCTAGAATCTATTGGTATGAAAAAGAATAGCATAGCGTTAACTTTAATTATTACTAATATTAGTTCAAAACCAAAAAGCCCACATTTAGGCGCAACACTTGAAAATAGCAAAATCATAATAAAAAGCCTACATTTAGGCGCAGCACACCATGAGTAAAAAAAATAAAACTTGAATTATTACTAAAAAAGTTAATGTCATCCCCTGGTCAGCCAGACGGTAGGAAGGAATTCCCCCAGGCAGGCCCTGTGACGTACACCACTAGACGGAATCCCCCAGGGGCCCAGAGCCTCGGTCCAGAAACCACCAAAATAGTTGGAATCTACCTTGCACTTTTTGTATGGAAAAAGTGCGCCAGAACTCCCATAGCGTAACTACTTTGAGCGATATTATTACTTGAATAATCAGCAATATTATTTATTATTACCTCTTCAGCCGTTTGATTCGAGGACGTCTTACCCATTTTAGACGAGTAAATCAAGTCGAAAAGAGAAATGTGACATGTTTAGTATAAAAAGAAATTACTAAATGGGACGGACTATTGATAAAGCAAAAAATATTTTTTTGTTTTGTTCTCTTATTTGTTGTTTTTTTATAATTATTTCATTTAATTTTCAATTCCCTAATATTTTGCTGGAAGTGGTGCTTCTGCTCGCCAGACGCAATCCTGGTGTAATTTCGTAGCTCCGCTCTGATCTTAATTTCTTTTAATGCAATATTCTGCAGGTAGCCGTTTCGTATTCTATATTCTACTATGGAGATCCGACTTGGGCCGCAAGTCGGACTCTCGCTTAATGCTACTAGTAGCGATTTCTTAACTTCTTCCATTGATTACGGACTTCGTCGACTTTTAGGACTATTCGGCTCGTTAGTTCGTGTACCGCAAGGTCACACAAGGTATCTACTTATAGAAGAAAGAAAACAAGTTAAATTTTTCTCTTTGTCAGAGAGCTTCGCAGAGCACTATATGACAAAGCGCGTGACTGGTAGGAGCTATAAGGCTCGCTATTACGCAAGCAGCTGAAGGAAGTAGGAGCTATAATGATCTCACTATAAGGTAAGCTTAACCCTTAAATGCATGATTTATCAAATTTACATGAAATAATTTTTTATGCATAGCAAATCAGATGAATAAATTCAAAAAAATATTTAAAAAAATAAATTTATATTATAAGTATTTTAACTCACAAAAAAGTAGTTTGTGCCATATATGGCACAATATGCATTTAAGAGTTCTGAATATTGACATTTTAAATACCCATTGAAACGACAAAGTTTAAATGCATTATAAACATAAGTTTAGTTTTTTATTCGATTTCTTCGAAATAATGTATGTTATCACAAAAAAAAACATAAATAAAAAAAAACTCCCTTAAAATAAAATTAAAATAAAACTAAATAAAAACTTTTTAGTTGAAGAATATTAGATATCTAATTGTTAAACTTTTAAACTTATTTTTTAATAATTTAACACTTATTTTTCGTGAAACTCCACAAAGCAATTGTTATTCTTATTGAAACATAGCGCTACACGACATTTGCGGCAAGTGATATACGTTTTGAATGTACATAGTGGTAGCTTGCACCTTACACGGAAGGTGATCAATTTGGTCATGTCGTACATCACGTGGTGGTATAGGAGCCGTGGGTCCCTTCGTTTTCTTTTCATTATGCTGTTGAGTAACTGATGATCCTGCTGAAGGTCTTCCGCGTTTTGTATAATTCGTGGTACCAATTTTACACAGGGTAGTAGCTAGCTCAACTCGATATTGATTCGCGGACATGGAGTTTGCTCCTGGAGTTCTTTTATAAAGAATCCATGAATTAATTACTGGCAAATCAATAAAATGGTAAAACAGCCTCATGTACCATTTCTTGGATTTCATAGATATTCTATTCCTTCCAATAAAACTGTCCATAAGGTCTACACCACCCATGTGACGATTATATTCACCTACAATAGCAGGGCATCTTATAATAATGTTTGTTTTAGTTTTTCTATCATATCTTCTAACTGTTCCTTCAGGATCAGTCCCGACGAAATTAGATAGTAATGTCACGCATTTGTTATCCTTCCATATCAAGTTGGCGATCGTAATATTCTCGAAGTTTGCCACATATTCACTCGAGGTCCCCCTTGGACTTTGTTTTAAATCTTCTTCCTTAGGCAACTTGCAGTTGGGGATGCGGTTCCGCCTCACCGTACCTAAACAACATATGCCTTGTTTGGCCATGTAACACACAATTTGGATAGATGTATAAAAATTATCACAATATATTTTATAGTTGCACCTACGGGGAACTTCGTGACACAATCTCACCACAATATTACTGCTAACTCCCAAATCTGGTTCTTCCGGAAAGCGTGTCAGGGGACTATTTTCCAATCCAGTATAAATTTCAATTTTATATGCAAAACCGGATACACCACATAGGACAAAATGTTTATATCCCCATTTATGAGGCTTTAAAGGCAAGTACTGCTTCAAATGATGACTAGCTTTGGAAGCACAAATCTGTTCATCAACTGATAAATGCTCCTCCATAGGAATTGTCACAAATTTTCGTTGGAGCAAATCAATTACTGGGCGGAGTTTATAAAGCTTGTCAAAAGTTGGATTAGCCTTATCAGTAATAGCTTTGGAATTATCATTAAAATGAAGAACGGATCGAATTTTTTCGAAATAATTCAAAGGCATCGTGTTTTTGACTAGTTCAAGACCTACATTTTTGTCCCAATAAAGCCTTATATTTGAAACATTGCTACAGATGACAATATCATAATTCCAATATATTTTAAAAGATCATATTTTGTAATAATAAATGGAACTGCAATGTCATTTGTCACTGAATATAAATTGCTTTCTTCAACAATTTTATTCAATAGCTCGTCGTAAAAAATACCTGAAGAATTGGTACGGAGTTTCCAGTTCTTGTATGTGTGATGGCAATTCTGAAGAGCCAGTAAATTTTTTTTCCTGATCATCAACGTGGATCTTTCCTTTTTTCCAAAGTAGGTTTCTCTTTAAGTCCGTAATATCTGACTCGCTTATATTGTCTACATTACGGCTGGTTGTGGGAACAGACGATACTGAACTCTTTCCTACACTTACAGAATCCGAAACAGTTAGATCTGCATAAAAATTTTCTGTGGAAACTGGAATAAATTCTGTTAAGTCGTCTTCATCACTTTCCAATCCATCTTCACTGTCACTAGGCATATTCAACAGCAAATTAAGAATATCTTGTTCATTCGTCGCCGTCATGTTGCCTTGGAAATTTTCTAAATATCCTAGAAACTGGAAGATAAAATCTTATAAACGATATTACCCCTTTCTGCATGATGTACCATATATGGCACAAAGCGAATTTTCCGTATGAAAACGTGCCAAATTCGGTTAAAAGTTATTTATGATGATAATGTCAAATAAATAACCCTATAAATTGCAAAAAAAAAAGTTTCAAAACTTACCTTCAAGTTTTAAATAGTTTAGTTCACTTTGGAATGAGCTGTTAGCGCACTGCTCAACTAGTCAGCAAACACTGTAAGAAAATACGTTATGTAGCTCGTACTACTTAGAAACAACAACGTAAAAGTATTCGCAGCCACGCACAATATTCCTTAGAAATTGTTCAGCATGAATTTCTAGGAAAATTTTCTGAGTAGACATATTTTCGGAAGGAAAACCAGATAGTGCCATATATGGCACAGTATGCATGGAAGGGTTAAAATATTGCCAGAACTAAGAAGCTCTATAGGCAATGAAAGCGGTAATAGCTAAAGAGCTTAGTTAACTAAAGGTGGAGCAAAGAAGAAGCGGATTTTCACTTATTTAGTTCTATAAAAACAATTCGGACATTGATGGGTTCATTATTGCTGCACTTGCAATATTTGCACAGCGAGCATTACTCCAAATTTCAGCCAGGTGAAGGTAAACAAAAAAGCTACAATGCAAATGCTTTTCATTGATTGTTTACATACAAGTACTATGTGCTGTTGTTTTGTATGCTTTTACTATCACGTAAAGCACAGAAGCTTAGCGTAACACATTGTCGTAGTAATTCATTGATATATGATACCTATATATATGTTTCGCTTGCCCAGAATAACAGTAAACATTAATTTCTGTGGCTTTTTTCTTCTCTTTTGTTATATGTATTCTTTCTGCATATACGTGAATGGGCGAATTCAGTGGCTTACTCGATTTAGCGTGTGCATATTAATATTTTATATTCCGATTTATGTATAGCAAGATGTACTCTACAATATTTCTGCTATAAATTTTTCTTTGTTCTGCGATATTGTTAATGCTATTCCATTTGTGCCGCTTGTGGGCAGCGTCGGCTTGTTATGCTTGTCGCCGATAATGAAATTGGTAATCCAGATCTGCTCATGATGAAAAAGGTCATATTTACCTTTTCGAATATTGCCCGCTATACTCGAAAAGGCTACCAAGCCATGATTACCTTTAGATCTGGCCGCATGCCTCAATCCTTACAAGATATTTGGATAAGTTGACTCATTATCTTTTTATACGTAGCAGCAGGCTACTTGTCTCGGGGTTGTTACCAACGAGATAACTGGCTAAGTTTCCCCTATATCTCTTGAACACTTGACTACTTGCCTCGGTGTTCTTACTTGAAATAAAAGAAGTCACGTCTTTTTAAAAGGAATGTTACTAGTTTAGTCCTCATTTCTTTCTTAATGCCACCTTATTTATAACCGTTAATTTTGCTTCATAATAAATTTACATTTATTTCCCTATCCTACTTACAGTCAATTTTATTTCTAATTCACCTATGTAAAATTCCAAAAGAACGATATCCTTTTGTGAACTGTCTTGCATGCTCTTCGTTATTTTTGTGCAATCTTGTGCACTGTCCATATATATTTTACGTTTTACTCTCATGGTAATCTGATAAGCGTGACTTTTGCCTTGCGATGAATGTATCACAAAATGATCATATCCAAATTTGTATATTTGTTAACTGAAAGTTTTATTTTCATTTTGTTTACTTTGAGGAGTTAATTGAACTCCGAGTTTTACTTTTTGAATGGCATGATTTACAAACATGCACAAGTTTGTTGAACTCTCCGTTTTTTTTCTATTATGAAGATGTGACTTATATGCAATTACTTGCTCTGGTGATGCAAGATTACAAATGCGTTACAACCTCATCCTGAATATACCAACCAGCTCTGGTCTCCATTTTGCGGTACACACATCGATCGCATCGAGTTTGTTCAGCGGAAGTTGATTCTTCCACCTTATAATGATCGCATGAATTTTTTTTTGAATATGTTGGTTTAATGTCGGATTTTCTTAATGCTTCTCCCATCACATGATCAAGCGCCATTTCAGCAAGAATGCCAGATAGGAGGTTTCCTATAGCAAGTCCATATTTTTATCTGTACATTTTATTATTGTATTTAAAGTAGTTGCAGTCTATAACAAAGAATTTAATTATTTCCTTGAAAAGAACTATGTCAATTGGTGTAATTTCTTCTATTAGGTGCCACTGATTGTCAATTATCTTTAATATTAGTTCGGTGTCAACATTTGTATAAAGAGATTCCACGTCTAATGAGATGAGATGATCATTCGGTTTTAGTGTTACACCATTTGTATAAAGAGATTCCACGTCTAATGAGATGAGATGATCATTCGGTTTTAGTGTTACACAATCTAGAAAAGTTTTCATTTCGTATGTATTTTTATATTCTGCGTACTGTGATTAATTGGCTGTAGTGTTGTGCATATATATTTTGAGAGATTACAACTAGGGCTATTGATTGTTGTGTTAATCCGCAATCGCACGTAAATTCTACTATATAGTCCTGACAAAAAGAATTGTATCTTTTTAGAAAAAAACAAAAAAATACATGAAAATCGAAAGCTTTCGACAGTAAGGCAAGGTAGCTCGAATCACTGAGTGAAGATTTATAATTTCAACAAATATTTATTAATAAATTAAATAACTTAAAAGAAAAGAGGAACCATTATTCTTTATTTATATTTTTACTAAATGCACGACCATGCAAATACGGATTGATTACAGTTCAATCTTCCCTGAGCACGATTCTTCACTTACATTCAATTGGCTCTTTATGATGGTTGCAGGACCACAGGTAGAAGTATGCAGCATCGTGTGGCTCTGTAATCTAGTGACAACTAGGTCGAACCCACACAGCGAATGTGCTTCCACTTTTTACACGCATGACTAAGCTCTGGCAGACGAGAAAGGTAGCCGAGGAAGAAGAAGAGTGTGGCTCCTATTTGTCGTGCCATCGATTCTTGCAAGAACCACAAAAACGCCGGTGTGACTTTTCTTTTCAGTAGTTAAAGCAGAGAGGTTAAGCCTACGAGTAAGTAACTAAAGGAGAGGCCATTGCGTGTATATATATGCCATTTTTGCGTGCCGAACGTGATGCTTTTTCTCACTTTCGAAACATATGGTTGTATCTCTGTCTACATATACCCTAGGTGTCACTTTTGTTTATGTTCTGTAAAGAAATCTACCCTAGCACAAAAGCCGTAGGTAAGGTTAAAATTGGAAGGGTACTAAATAGAAAAATATTTACATTCTTTTATATGGAAATTTAGTAAAACTGTAGTTGTTTATTTTTTAATAATAAGCTAGGAATTAGAATATTGGTAAATATTTGTAATTTTGATAAAAGTAAAAGAATTTTAATATATTTTCTTATTATGGATTTACCAAAAATGAAATTTTAAGGCAAGTTATTGGCCAACTGAAGATGGAAATAGGCTTACTGGGGAACCAGGAATCTCACAAAGTTATTTTGTATTACTAGCTCTCACTATCATGCTGCTGGTATAGAATTTTGCGTCACACTTTCAAAAACCGCGCCAAAGTCCCTTGCGTAAACTTTTTTTTCCATCCACCTGCAATGCGAATTTTTTATAGTATGTGTATAAACTTACACATTTTTGAGATTCGCACGAAAATTGTTGTTTATGGGCCTCTCCTTTAGTTTCTCACTCGTAGGGTTAAGCACAAGAAAAGTAAACTGATTGAAACGTTTATAAACACAAGTAAGGTATCTTCACCAAGTTTTATGTCGATAAAATATATCCAAATTAATTGGGGCACAGATTCTATCTATCTTGATGAGGCATTGTAGTTCGAACAAATACATAAACTACAATAATTCATGCGAATCTAAGGCACAAGCAGAAGATTGGAGGACATTTAAGGACGAAAAGCACCAAAAAAAACCTCACCTGCACAGGTGTCCATCAACCTTAAAAACGAGAAAACAATATAGTAAATCCAATAAATTGTTATAAGTACCTGTACTAAATGAAATCCAGCGATGATAATTCTAAAACACTACACAACACACAATAAAAATACAAAAAAATTAATAAAAACAAATCGCGCGCATTTGACGGTGAACTTCATACTCCCATGACATGCGATACGTCAAATTGGGGTAAAATCGACGCTTTTGTTTCGCGATATTTTTCGCGCAATTTGCGATATTTATAATTCTAATACACACCAATGAGTGTGAAAGAGTGGCAAGGTGAGAGCAAGACAGAACAGCGAAATTCATGAGAAGAATTTATTGGAATGAACCGAAAAATGGCGTGTCGATAAAGTATATCAAGTTTACGAAAAAATCAATTAAAATTAATAAAATTAATATTAAATCTTTATGGGAAGGATGCTGAAAAGTGTAAAATGCATTTTGGCATATACAAATAATAATATAAAACTCTAGCAAAGTTATAAAAAGGTTATATTTCGATGATTTCACTTTATGGATAATGAAATCCGGGCAAAATTTTCTATAAAAAACGCGTCATTCCTTCATTCACTCTCTTATTTTTTCGAGTTGTCATCAAGTAAACACATGCCATTTGGTCATCCAGTTCATTTGTTATTGGTCTTAGAGTAAAAAATGTTCATCAGTTCTATTCAATTTGGGAGTAAACATCTGTCACCAAATTTCGTGACAATTTGTCGGGATTTCTTTACGAGCTTCCAGAATTCAAAATTTAAGGACAAATGTTATTTCATCAATATTGGCAAGGAAGGTATTTTTTGTTCATTTTTTTTCCCAACCAATTTGAGGTTATGGGATAAATGCAATTGCATTGATCATTCACTAATAAAATTTAATCCCTTTTTTCAGAATTTTTTAGTATAATTACTTACATACACTGAATTGTAATTTTCTTGTTTGTTGACATTTTATGAAAGATATGCCTATATGGAATGTTTCGCAAATCATGCTCATACAATAAAAATTTAAATAAAGTAATCATTTAAGTGAAATAGTTAATTAATGAATATATTAGCAAAACATTTTTTAAATATAAGGAGAAACATGAAATTAAAAATAGAATAAATTAAAAAAACGGAAGTAATTCTGTTTAATAAATTAAAGTTTGGTATAATATTGGAGTAAGATAATTAAGTAAATAGTGTATTTGTTTTTGAATTTCATAAAGGGAATTGAATTATGTTGGATTTGTCTAAGTACCATTGAATTCCGAGAATTAAAGTAAATGATAACCAAACGATATCTTTTTAATCGCTACACTACCCACCACCATTTTGATTTTCAGAACAGCAGAATTGTGGTTTGTAAACGCAACTCAACTAATGTCAATTATTGGAATTGACTGGTGAATTGGTTTATAAACGCTGGCCACTATATGTCAATTACAGGAATTGAGATGTGGTGTAATTACAGTGCGTTCGGATGAACATTATGTGAGCCACTGTATGAATATATTCCAAATTGCTACCATATTAACTAATAATAAAATATTGTTTATAAAGTAATGCCGCATTAAGGCTATTTCCTCTTTCTTCCTCGCTCTCGCAGAGCCCGTCTTTAGATGAAGTAGAATAGTATGTGAGCTACTGTATGAATATATTCCAAATTGCTACTATGTTAACTTGTGATAGATCCCCTCTTGGGACGAAAGTCTGATAAGGTCTGCTTCTCCGCTCGTTTTCAGGTCATCATAGAGACATTGAAAACATAGTGTCATTGGGTGGATGGGGCACGGCAAGGAATGCATGTCATCTACGTCTCCAAGGTGAGTCAAGATAAGTGGTGTAAGGCTCCCTTCTGGACCGGATGTAGTGCTGCGTTTGTTTTGCAATAAGCCACGACGTTTTTTGTATATGGGTTGTGACAACGGCAGGATTTTGATAACCCACGAGGATTTCGTTTGGCTCATTCATTTTTTTTCATCCAGTTCATTTATTTCGTTCATTCCTATTGAACATCGTATTTTGGATATTAAACCAATTCACAATAGCTTCAGTGTACATAGGTGAAACTAGTACATTTTTTGAGTAATTTACATTTGTCAATTCAAACTGCATTAAGTTCGATGCATTTTAGTCAGAGTTAGCACAATTTGACGTATTTGCATTCTTTTCAAGTCATCTTCGACATTATAATGAATTCAATTTAACACAAGTGGATGTGCAAAACAGAAAGAAGTTCGTTACAACAAATAGACATTGCTACAATTGTCTCTCTAAGAGCATCCAGTAACAGAATGTTCATGCAGGTATAGGTGTCTCAAATGCAAGAAAAGGCATCATACCACACTTTGTAGAGCGCATCACCACACACACACCATTGCCAATTAAATTAAATGAAATTAATTATGGGTGTCTTCAGAAGGTGATTCACTGCATTCTTTTGTACATTCAGAAGGATTAAAACAAGAAAGAACATTGATCAGGCAAAACACCCATTAGGTGATTCGCAGCATTCTTTTGTATATGCAGAATGCCATACAAAATGTGAAAATAAAACAAAAGTCATGTCCACCTGTTTATGGACAAGCGAAGTGCATTATGCACATATGAGTGTCATGTATCAATGAATACATGACGCCAAAGCTAATAGTAAAAGCAAAACCAACAGCATATGGTACGATAGAGTAAACCACCAATGAAAAGCACTACATTGTAGCTTTCTTTGTTTACTTCTACCTGGCTGAAACTTTGGGTAATGCCCGTTGTGCATTATTTGCATGCACAGAAATTATGATCAATATTGAAAATAGCAATGGCCAAAGGTGTGTGATTGGTTGAAATGATCGAAATAAGTAATGTCAGCAATTTTTATAATGTATAAATTCAGTGTAATTATATGAAATAAATCAGAGTTTATATTGAACTCCACAGGTGCGCATCTTATTTTTTAGATCCTAACTGCGAGCTCCCTTAGCTCCGACATAGCTGCATCTCAAGGTAATTGAGCTCTCCAGCTCTACCTTATTTTTATCTGGCTATCCTAACAGAGAGCTCTATAGCTCCCACTTGGAATAGCCGCTTGGCTAACAGAGAACTTCATCGCTCCTACCTGCCAAGCACACTGTTTTACGGCGCTTTAAGAAGGACTAAGATAGCAGAAAACTTTAACGTTTCTTTTGCATTACCTGATTTGAGTAAAGAAAAAACAAGTTTTCTACAACTTCACGAGAACGTAAAGGCAAACAATATACATCCCAAAGCTGTAGAGACAAGCAATCTACACAACAACAATGATAATGAGGCCACGCAAACAAGGCCAGCAATCAGTACTGAACCTGACTCAACACAAGTGACTCAAATCTACATGAGTAGGGAGTGATCATATGCCTTATTATCAACAGCTTTAGTTATGGTTAACGCTCAGCCAGGAAAATCACAAACATTTCGATGTCTTATTGACTCAGGCTCAGAATGCTCCTTCATTACAAAGGTGGAATGCTACAAACTACAAGCCAATTGAGACATTGGTAGTGGAAACTGAACTAAACAAAAGTTCAATGAGCAATTTAAACATGCATACCAAGCCAACGCTACAATCCTTCAATCCAAACAAGACAACAATCGAAGAAAACTTCCTAGTGATCAACAACATAACTAATAATTTGCCAATCAAGCCAATTGTCATAGGAAATTATCAACATCTAGACAAACTAAAACTAGCACTAGCAACTAGTACGGTAAAATTGTACAAGAAGGAGTTGTGCAAAGTACAGACACTAGTCCAACAGCAATAAAGACAATTTTCGGTTGGATACTACTCGGGACTGCAGAGAACACAACGAGTGAAAACCACGTTAACACATTCATGGCTACTACTACTGAGCTAGATACTCAGCTCAGACAATTCTGGGAAACAGACCATGTTTCCACAGATTGCATCCTAACCATCGATGAACAACTATGTTAAACCAGATATGAAAGCACATGCATCAAGTTAGACACAGGGAGGTATCAAGTAAAACTAACTTTTGTAGATAACACGATACCAATCTTAGGCAATTCTAGACAACAGGCAATCAGGCCTTTTGAGAGCTTACAAAGGCAATTCTCAAAAAACTCTAAATTCAAATCAGATTATGAAAACTGTTTAGATGAATATATTGAACTAGATCAGAAGTAGTTCTGGCTCACTTTTCCCATACAAAAAGTGGCAACTTTTTTCCCAATTTTGAGAGTTCTGGATCACGGAGGGTTCAGGGAAGGGGAGGAGGTGGTGGTTCTGAGGCTGCTTTTGTACTGAAAATTTGACGTTATCTTGAAGTTTTCTTATAGGAGGATACTGATACTAACAACAGCATCCAATGTAGGTAGGTATGTTGACTTGGAAATGTCCGTCTTCAGGCCGATAATCAAATTCCGATAGTGTAAACAAAGTTTTCACAGAGCCGAGTAATGTAAACAAAGTCGAATAATGTAAACAAATTCGCACTGTGTGTGCGTGTGTGTGTGTGTGCTATGGTTTTCGAGATATTAGCGATCTTACCATTTCAGGTGTATTCAATATTAGGAATAGTTCAAGTTAGCCCTATACCATTATTTTTCATGCCAATAGATTCTAGAAGGTGCCAGTGGATAGGGTATTGGTAGTGTTGTGGGACAAAATTTTCATC
Organism: Dioctria linearis; assembly: GCA_963930735.1. Classification (NCBI taxonomy): domain Eukaryota; kingdom Metazoa; phylum Arthropoda; class Insecta; order Diptera; family Asilidae; genus Dioctria; species Dioctria linearis. Next base: position 150,978,628 of record OZ005740.1, on the reverse strand, counting down.
AGAAATCCTTGAGGTATTAGTGATCTGAGCTTCTCAGGTCTAATTAATATTAGTAGCTGAAAAACAACAACTATAACCTAAGTTCTGCATTAAAGATTTGATGATATTAGACGTCTTTATAAACAAGATTGCACCATATGATGTTGTGACTCAGGCACCAATGCCCTAAATCACAACCATAAGGTTAATACAACAATATATTGCCCTATGCAATATATTGATGCATTACAAGTGACCATGAAAAAGAAAAATCATTTCATTTAAAATTTCGTTTAAAATTTAAGATGCATTTAAAAATGCATTTCCATGTCATAACACAATGCAATTTAGCATAAATTGCATTTTGTTATCAGGCAGGCCTTACATTCTCACGATATGCACTGCATACTTACCTACGTACACAAGTGCATATCGGATTACGGTTTTGCATTGATGCATATAGCTCGCATCAAAAAAACTTTTGCATTTTCTCACGTACGTTTTTTCAACGTCGTGAGAAAACAATAAAAATGAAAAAAGAGCTTTTGAAGCTATCACGGGTACCTGGGTGCAATTTGCCCAAACCTCGGGGAGTCGTTTTAAAAAATCCGCCGTGAGTTGTACGGAGATAAAGAAATTGAAATTGGTAGTAAAGAGAGTGTCCAAAGAAATTTTGTCAATCGATTCGGGTCGAATAATAAAAATTAAAATATAATTTGTGCCAAAAATAATTTTATCCAGTGACTCGAAATAAGTGATAAGAAATTGAAAGTTTGTCTCAAAACAAATGATAAGAAATTAAAACTTAGTCGAAATTTGTAATAAAAAGATTTTGCGAAAAAAAAAATAATCAAGTGAGAAGAAAGGAGTTTGTTTAATTATAAAGGTGGTGTGCTCTCCTTCAGGAGCACGGCACGCACGCACGACACAACAAATTGGTGGCAGCGGTGTACCTACCGAGAATCAGTGCCTTATTTCTGTTAAAAATAAAATTTCGTTATAGTAAACTTAATGAAACAAGATTAAAAATCAACAAGTTTCATTTGGAAACTGTTATAATCGATAACACGTAATAAGTGCCGAAATTCTACAATAAGTGAAAAAAAAAAATCAAAAGTGTCCCTTGTTGGAATACAATAACCAGTGATAATACAAAAATCTAAAGGAATAACAAATTAATCGAAACAATAATAAAAATAATTTAACAAGAAACAAATAAATTATAAATACTTGTATCCAATAAAGAAAAATTGTGTACAATAAAAAGAAAAAAAAATAAGCCCGGGTACCCTAAAAAGGGTACTTAGAGGAAACAAATATAATAAAATTTTAAGCGCCAGAGCGCTCAACGTGGGACCGAAGGAGGCTTCATCCCGGCCTCAAATAAGACGAATATCCACAGAAAGACGACTACAGGAAATCGTCGTCCAGGACGCGCGACGTACCACCCTACAACAACATCATCAACTATCAATACAGCATACTTCAGACTACACCTTCATCAACATCAACTATTAATAAAAGATATTTCAGCCTGCAACCCTATACCGAAATACTATATTGGATAAAGTAGAAGGTACCGTAAAAGTTGTTTTTTTTCCCTTCATAATTTACATCCATTTTGATGCATATATATATAAGTGTCAAGTTATTTTTATCATAAGTTTATTTGTCCAGAAAAACCCTTGGTGCAATATATATACATAAATATATATATATTTTGTTTTTATCTTAAAGTGGAGTGCAAAATGTCTGTTTTTTTAACATCTTACAAAAATCTTTTTTTTTTAAATAAAAAAAAAAAATTACCTTAATTACATTACAATTATAAATTTAAATACGTATACCCTCTTCCTAGAAGCGACCTCTGCGGTAAGACTTCGTGAGATTGCTGGTCAGAGGACTTCGAACAAAACCAATAATTGATCCCCTGCGATAGGACTTTACGAGCTTATCGGCCAGGAGAAAGATATTGGTTGGAAGAGTGATCGTAAATTGTTTTTTTTTTCTCTCCTCTTCGAATACATTTTGCTTTTCTTTTTCTCTTCTACGCATTATTTAAAATTAAAAAATAATTGTCTTTTAAAAAGTACATATACTTATATATATAACTTTTATTTTTTTTTGATAATTTTCATTACAATTCGACTCGAGTGTTTTTGTCTTTGACTTTACATATATTTTTGTGTATGTACATTGTGTACATTTGTTGAGTGTCAACATTTTATTTTTTGTTCTTTCTCTTCTACCTAATTTTTACGCCTCCCTCCAAACAACAACACAAACATGACTGACGAAAACAAATCTTTCGATGAGCTTTGCTTGTCACAAGTCCCAAAAATGACAGAAATTAGACAAATTCTGGCCGATTATCACAGAGCGAATAAAAGTAAAAGGACTTCAGATTTTACTTCTGGAAAACTCCAACAGTTGGAAGAACTATGGGCTTCATTTGAAAAAATTTAAACCCTGATCCAGGATCATGATGAATTCGATGCAACTCATGATTATTTCAAACAGTCATGCTATGACAAGACAGAGGACTGGTATAGTCTTACCAAGGTAACTCTATCTGATAGGCTGAAGTCCATATCAATTCACACAGAACGCACAAATAACCCCTTTTACATTCCACCCCCCAAGACTTCGCAGAAAACAACTGCAGCTGATACCCAAGATAATACAGACAAGGATCAGTCAAATGCAATACGGTACAAATTGCAGGATCACAGGCAAAAGTCTATATCACGAATTATACAATCGATCAATTCTAATTCATTATCGACCACAACCCAGACATATCTGACACAAAAAATTAATTCATTGCAAAAATACTGGGATGATTTTGAGGACACGCATAATGAAATAATTTCATACACCGGCCCTAATGATTTGGAGCATGATTATGTAAAAATGATGTTTACGCCGAGGTAGAAACATCATACACAGACACTGTAATTGCGTTGCAAGAACAATTGGACTCTCGATTCCAAAATGTAACAAATAATACAACTAATTTCAGGGAAAATCATACTAATGTCTCCTTTAGAGACCAATCTACCTTCTTCCTATCAGAAGCTAGGTCACTTATTCCCAATTTTAGTGGAAATCCAAAAGATCTCCACAAATTTGTTTCAAGTTGCGATGATATTTACACAACAACATCAACGGAAAATGAAAGGCACTCCCTCCTTAGCTTAATAAGGAGTAAATTACCTGCAGAGGCATATGATGTATATAGGTACAATCAAATTTCAGATTGGCATGAATTGAAATCAATTCTGCAACAAACTTTTGAATTAAAAATTCCCAAATCTACTCTGCAATCTCAATTAAACAATTGCAAGCAAAGAATAGGAGAAGATGTAAAAGATTTTCTACAAAGACTTAGCACAACTCTATCCAAACTAAATGAGGCAACGCACTCATATACAAGCGATAAACTTCTTTTAAAATCTCTTTTAAAAGATAATGAATGTCAAGCAGTGAGAGCTATAGAGGACGGATTATCCAATCCACAACTACAGACTTTAGCAAAAGTTCAGTCTGATAAATCTTTCGCTGCACTAAAGTCACATATCCTAGAGCACGCATCACGTTTGGAACGGGGACAATCCAATTTTCAAAAGAACTACAAAGTAAACCCACCCTTTCAAAAGAATACGAATCTCAATCTGCATTGTTTCAAATGTAAGGGACTGGGGCATGCTGCGTCAAGATGTCCAGTCACACAACGCTCAACGCAAGATCTAAACGCAATTCCAAGAACAAACTCGGAATTACAACGCCCTACAGATTTCAATAGGGTTACATTTACTTCTCCGACACAAGCGCTTACATGTCGATATTGTTATCGGATGGGACATTCTATCGAAGAATGTCGCACAAGTGCGGCGAACAACAATCGTTCTGGCAACAATCAGGGAAATCAAAACAATTTCCAGAAGGTGAGCAATACTCCTCCAACAAACACGGCTGACAGACAGCCTCAAAATAGGAACTGGCAGCAGCCAGTATTCCGAGATAGTCGAACTCCACCGCGGAGATATAATAATGCCAATATCTCGGCTAGATCGCCATCTCCAAAGAGGAGGGATAGAAAAAGTCCATCGGCATCTAGGCAGGGAGACTGGATGCAGCGGGGGGTCAATTTAGGCAACCCCTCGCACATACAAACAAAAGCACAAATTCACAGGACTCCCGAGATAATATCGGCAAAGGCAACAACAAATTAATTCGTATCCCCGTCCAAATTAATAAAAATTCATTAACACTTTCTTTGCCTGTCGACATCTGCTCTGCTCCAAGACTTATATTTTTAATTGATACTGGAGCAGAGATCAGCCTAATTAAACTCCATCCATTGAAGCCGGATAGCATCTGCTACAGAGATGCTGTCTGCAATATAAATACGTTATTTACAGAGTCCGCTTCTACAGAAGGGCTCATCTTCGCGAAATTAACTCTGGAATCTACGAAATTTAACTCCATCATAGAATACCCATTTCAAATTGTGGGAAATAACTCCATCCTCTCATTCGATGGCCTACTTGGTCATGACTTTTTATCTCGATACAAAGCTAGTATCAATTATAAAAATAAATACATTTCTTTAGAAATAAACGATTCAAACGAATTCTACCCGTATGAAGAATTTTACACCAACTACCCATACGCTTATTTGAAAAGCGAAGACCCAGAAAAGAGGTCTCAAACAAAAAGTCTTTTATATACGGAGATAACATTCTCCGATATAAATACTAATACAAATCTATCTCCATCAATTGCTTCGAAAAGCAATGCAAATCGATCGCCAGCAAAGCTTCACAAGAAATGAAGCAAGAACGTAAAAGTATATCTCCATCTACAGCCGCACAAAAGGCTGCATCTAGTACAATTCTATCTCCTTCATCAACAAATTTACAAAAAGTGAATTCCAGAAATAAATCAGAAAAGAAGTTAAAGAATTTCAATAAAGTTTTAACTCCTTCAAATTCTATCGAGTCGGAATTATCGAATAGCTCCTTCCAAATTCCACAAAAGTTGGGATCATATCTCCTTCCTTTTAAAAATCCGAAAGAATCGGATAAATTAAATAAAATTGAAATTCCCGCTCAATCAGAGTTCATCATTGAAATTCCAACTCCTTCTATTCAGAATCAATCGGTATGCTTCAAGAAAGAAATAAGGCCAGGGTTGTTTCTTGGAAATTCGATAATCGAACCAGTCAACGGTATGGCAAAAGTCCTAATCCTCAACACAAATGAGGAGGACGCCGATCTGGCACCTTACGAGGTGAACCCAGTTTACCAAGACTTGGGCGACTTTGTGGTAATCTCCACAGACTCTGGCAGAGATCTAATTAAGGGCAGAATAAATAAACTGCAAAACCTTATCAAATTGAATCACTGTAATTCAGAGGAATCTGAGAGTGTTCGCAATATCTGCAGGGAATTCAACGATCTCTTCTTCATAGAAGGGGATTTCCTTTCATATACAGATGCGATTACCCACAAAATCGAGACACTCCAAGACAAACCGCCAATTTATACCAAGCCTTATAGACTTCCTGAAGCAAGCCGAACGGAAATAAATCGGCAAATACAAGAAATGCTTGAGTCAGACATCATCAGACCTTCACATAGCCCCTGGAATTCACCACTTCTCCTGGTTCCTAAAAAACCAGATGAAAATGGAAACAAAAAGTGGCGAGTAATGGTAGACTTTCGTCGTATTAACGACATTACCATTGGCGATTCGTACCCACTGCTAATATCACTGATATATTAGAACAGGTGGGGAAGTCGAAATACTTTACCACACTCGACTTAGCCAGTGGATTTCACCAGATAAATATGGACTCGAAGGACAGGGAGAAAACTGCCTTTAGCACACCCTATGGCCACTACGAATACAATCGTATGCCATTTGGTTTAAAAGGAGCCCCTGCTACTTTTCAACGAGCTATGAATAATGTCTTATCTGGCCTTCAAGGCATTTATTGCTTCGTATACATGGACGATATTGTAGTCCATGGATACAATCTCAAAGATCATAATACAAGACTCACAGCAGTATTTAGCCGTCTCCGCAATTTCAACCTCAAACTTCAACCCGACAACTGCCACTTCCTAAGAAAGGAAATTATGTATTTAGGGCACATAATTACAGAAAATGGAGTCGAATCAGACCCAGCAAAAATCAAGTCAGTTCAGTCCTATCCTAGACCCAAGAAGGAGAAAGATATTAGAGCCTTCCTTGGTTTCGTCGGCTACTATCGCCGCTTTATACCAAACTTTTCAAAAATAGCTAAACCACTTACAAATCTTTTAAAAAAATATATCCCTTTCAAGTTCGACGCAATTTGTGATGAAGCATTTTGCGAATTACGCAATAAACTAATTTCAGCACCAATTCTATCATATCCCGATTTTGACAAAGAATTTTTTGTCACCTCCGATGCCAGTGACTACGCCATCGGAGCAGTTCTTTCACATGTTGATGATCAAGGTGATCATCCAATCGCCTACGTAAGTCGAGTTCTCAGTGGTGCAGAGACACGTTACTCAACAATAGAAAAAGAGCTCTTAGCCATCGTTTCGCAGTTGAGCAATTCAGACCATACGTTTATGGCAGACAGTTTACAATTATAACTGACTATAAACCATTAGTATGGCTCATGAATCTGAAAGATCACTCCTCAAGACTGATGAGATGGAGAATACGTCTTGAGGAATATGACTACAAAATAGTCCATAAATCAGGTAAGCTCAACACAAATGCAGATGCTCTCAGTAGAGCAATTCCGGAAAATTCCGAACATTCTGCAGAACCAACCACCTTCATAAATGTGGTAACTAGAAATCAAGCCAGAGCTCAGGCGAATATAAATACATAAATAAGTGTAACTACTCCAAACCCAACTCCATCACCTGTAAACAATTCCTCAGTCATAATAACTGAGACAAATTTTCCCCTTCTACTAACTAAGTATGCAAATCCTAATTTTTTCATCTTGCCAATGCAAGATACAGAACTTGAAAGAGTGTTGGATTCGAAACTAAAATTTTCAGATAAATCCCCACTTTCAGAAACTGAACTGAACTTCTTCAAGAAAAAAGACTCATCAATAATTATATCAAAAACTAATTTACCTTGTCGATCACAAAGAGATAGATCAGACCTCGAAAAGATTTTAACTGAAATCTGCTCATACACAGAAGCAAATCAGTTAAACCAAATAAATATCTCCTTCCCTATATTAGATCCACAGAATCTAATAATTATTAAAAACGCTTTTGTCCAGATCTTCGCTAATAAGCAGATAAACATAAAACTGCATCAGGATTCAATTAAATATTTATCAGACATTAATGACATCGAACAAGTTTTAAAAGATTTTCATTCACTACCGACGGGTGGCCATCAAGGTATTTCCCGTACTATTAAAAGAATCAAAAAGCAATTCTACTGGCCTGGCATGTCGGATGACGTGGTCAAATATGTAAGGAAATGTAAACTTTGTCACGTGAAGTTATCCAGAAACCCTAAAATTCCAATGAAAATCTCGAGTATTAGCTCCAAACCTTTCGAAAGAGTGTACCTAGATGTTGTAGGACCTCTCCCAATATCTCATTCTGGAAACAAATACATCCTTACATTTCAAGACGACCTTTCAAAATTTTCTGAGGCTATTCCCATAGTCGACACCGAGTCCAAGACATTAGCGGAAGCCTTCACAGATATTAACATGGTGTCATCTTACAGGTTTCCAAAATGATTCATATAGCATCCATTCTAATTTTCATCCCCATAATCTACGGCTCAGGAATAGAGGTAAAGCAGCTAAATGCTACTGCAGGCATTTACTTCGAAGAGATTGGCAGAGCCAACCTCTACACCAACGAATGGAAAATCGACACCTATTACGACCTAGTGAATTTTAAATCAGAATTAAGGAATATCCAGTTCATCGCACAGCAAATAACAGCAACCTGCCAGAAACTCAATAGTAATTCAGCGATGGCCCACACCTGCAATGGTACGTTACTGCAAATCAATCTTATTATAGCAAACATAGAATACAAAAATATGTTACTTGTGACCCAAAGTAGACAACAAAGGGCCTTATTTAATGCGATAGGCTCAATCTCCAAAGCTCTCTTCGGTACATTAGACGAAGATGACGCCAAAGTTTATGATGAGCAAATCCGTAACCTCACCCTGAACCAAAACTCCCTCATATCACTTATGAAAAGCCAAACCGCGATAGTCGAAGCAACCGCAAACATTTTCAACAAATCTAAAGCCGCTGTTGAAAAGGAATTCATGGTTATGCATAAAAAGTTAATTTCAATACAGATAGCTACTTCAATAATGGAAAACAGAACATTGGATAACAAAAAATTGATTGAAATTGAATCACTTATTTCCCTGGTTTCGTTAATGGCATTCAGATACCAAAATACCCAGTCGGAATTAATAGATATTTTAACAGATTCCAAGCATGGGAAATTCCATCCTACACTAGTATCACCGAAAAATATTGACGAGCTTTTATCAAAGATCAGGCAAGAATTACCAAATTCACTGATGCTTCCTATAAATTCCAGAGACAATATTTTATCACAATTTTACAAATTGAGTACAATAGCAGCGAATATTTGCAATAATAAAATAATTATCGAGCTCCGAATTCCACTTCCATTCAAGGAACCATACCAATTATTCAAAGTAATGCCATTACCCACACTCCTTAATGGATCATTCGTATATATCGAACCAGCAAAGGAATATATTCTAATAGACTACTATCGTGAGCACTATGTTGAACTAGCATTACATGATATCCATAATTGCGCAACGTTGGATCATATGCATTTCTATTGCAGGAACCATCACCGATCCTTAACGCAAATAAAAAAACAAACCAATGCGAAGTAAATCTGATAAAAAAGGAATCAATTACATCAAAATGTAACATCCTAACATTAGAACAAGATTATTATTGGAAGCAATTAACGCAGCCGAACGCTTGGCTTTTCTCCTTAAAAGAATCCCTACACATAGGTGTAATTTGTGAAAATTCGATCCATTCAAAAAGCCTGCAAGGAACAGGAATAATGTATATTAATCCCGGTTGCTATGTTCGCAGCAAGGAACTCATCTTGCACGGACATAGCGTAAAAGTTTCCAAATTCAATTCCCATTTTATCCCAACGATAAGCATTTCCAATATAATACGGAATATGACGTCTTCTCCCATGGAAACGTTTATAGAAACAAATCCCTTAAATATTACAACAAACACGGATCTAGAGAAACTTCTCGAATCCATTCATTTCCAAAAAATATCAAGAGGAAATTCCTCTTAATCCCATAAATAACCACCATATCCACCATTACGCACTGTCATATTTAACAGTAGCTTCTATCATCTTTATAGTCTGTGCTTATCTGTATATTAAATACAAACCGAAAGTACGCGAATCGAAAGAAATACTTCCTGAACATAAACAGGAGAATGTGCCTACTCCGGCATCGAGAGAATAAAAATTCAAAATAACTCCTGCTCCACAAAGAAAAACCACAGAAAACGATCAACTCACAGACAATGACAAAAGGAAACGGTAACCCCTCGCTTCCCAATGTTTATGCTCCTTTATCCATCACCATCCAAACAAAACACTACTAAAGAATTAAGGAGGAAAATAATATCTCACGTTTTTTTTTTTTATAAATGTATATACCTATATGTAGTTTTTTTTATATAAAGAAAAATAAATAACTATTAATGAAAAAATAATAATAGATTTTGGAATAATGTAAATAACATAGAGATATAAACAAAAAAATAAATACTAGTTTTTTTTTTACAAATTAACTTGTATAAATATATAGTATAAAAAAAAAATCAATAAATACCCTTAACAGAAAGGGATCAGTTTTAAACAACAATTCCTAAAAAAGCAATGTACAACCAACTGGTTAATATTATATAATAGCACCACTTTAAGGAATATATTAAATAATTAAGTAACAAATACTCATAAATACTATAAGATAATATATTATACAAATAGATAACGCAGATCGAAATCAGTAGGTCAAAATATATACATATATAAAGAAATAAAAAAAAAATGAATTTATACAAATAAATAAATAATTAATGCAAATGCAGTAGTTGTAAAATTATAAAAAAAAAAAAATATATATATATATGTGTACCATTATAACTATGCTTATAGAATAATAATACCTTTTTTTATTTTTATAAATAGTATATAAAATAGTAATAAATAAATAGTATCTACATTTTTTGTTTTTTTTCATAAAGAAAATATAAATATTGAAATAACTTCAGTAGATAAGAATAAATAAAAAAATAAAAAATGTATGTAACTTCTCCTCTTATAATAATATGTAAATAGGCAAACATATCTAATTTACCTATACAAATAGGAGCTTACAATTTTGTTTAAGAAACTCCGTAATTGTTGAGAAAGAAAGTTTTCTTCTACAAAGAATAAAACTTTCTTTTCCCCAGGGGGGAGGGATGTTGTGACTCAGGTACCAATGCCCTAAATCACAACCATAAGGTCAATACAACAATATATTGCCCTATGCAATATATTGATGCATTACAAGTGACCATGAAAAAGAAAAATCATTTCATTTAAAATTTCGTTTAAAATTTAAGATGCATTTAAAAATGCATTTCCATGTCATAACAAAATGCAATTTAGCATAAATTGCATTTTGTTATCAGGCGGGCCTTACATTCTCACGATATGCACCGCATACTTACCTACGTACACACGTGCATATCGGATTACGGTTTTGCATTGATGCATATAGCTGGCATCAAAAAAACTTTTGCATTTTCTCACGTACGTTTTTTCAACGTCGTGAGAAAACAATAAAAATGAAAAAAGAGCTTTTGAAGCTATCACGGGTACCTGGGTGCAATTTGCCCAAACCTCGGGGAGTCGTTTTAAAAAATCCGCCGTGAGTTGTACGGAGATAAAGAAATTGAAATTGGTAGTAAAGAGAGTGTCCAAAGAAATTTTGTCAAGCGATTCGGGTCGAATAATAAAAATTAAAATATAATTTGTGCCAAAAATAATTTTATCCAGTGACTCGAAATAAGTGATAAGAAATTGAAAGTTTGTCTCAAAACAAATGATAAGAAATTAAAACTTAGTCGAAATTTGTAATAAAAAGATTTTGCGAAAAAAAAAATAATCAAGTGAGAAGAAAGGAGTTTGTTTAATTATAAAGGTGGTGTGCTCTCCTTCAGGAGCACGGCACGCACGCACGACACAACAATGATGATATATCTAAAAATAGATCAGGCGAAACTGATGGGGATGAATTTAGGTAGATATGTTGAAATTTGCCTAATTTTTCTGTTCAGGTACTTCTAATTTGGTATCTTGCGAAGATAAATTCGCAGTCCAGTAAAGTAAACAAATTCGGACATCAGAGTAATGTAAACCAATTCACACAGAGCCGAGTAATGTAAACAAAGTCGCAGTCGAATAATCTAAACAAAATTTGCACAGAGTAAACAAATTTGTGAAAGATTCTCAATTTCTTTAGCTGAAAAGAACAACAACTGATATGCTGTCTTAGATGTGTTATAATTGAAAATTGCTTCTGCTGAAAAAAAAAAAATAACTGTGGATTAAAAAGCCAAGAGTGATCATGATATCTAAAAATAGATCATGGATGCTTGTAAGAAGTAGTGGAAATTAAAGCCTCGGTGGCCAGCTGACTGGTAATTTGATATCACCCCACTTCCTGTAAGCAAACAAAAAATTTTATTGTTCCAAGAATTTTACCGATCGAAACGTTTCATTGGAATTCGCGTAAAGTAAACAAATTTTCACATTTTCTTTTTATCTTGAAATGTGTTCATGTAAACAATCTCATTTGATATTTTCAAATTCGACCAGCAGAATAAAGTAATCAAACTTAAGCAATTAATTTGAGTGATTTATGTTTTCCTGTTTATCGTGTAATTAAATATCATCTCAGTCTGTAAGCAAATTTATTGGAATTCATCCTGTGGAATGAATATTGTAGCAGCAGAATCATTCATGTTTGCAAACTGTTGCTATAAAGAGCAAGCAAACCGCTAAGAGCCATCATTCAGTTTCAGTAAGTCTCAGTGTTAGTTTAAAATATAAAAAAAATTAAAAATGTCTTCGGTGTTAGTAAATAAAAGTTTTTCAATAATTGAAAATTTGTGAAAAGATGTAATGGAGTGTTTAAAAAATTCATTGTATAAAAACAGTACTGTTAAAAAGTGCAACAGAATCATGCATAAATTTTAAGTTGCATTTCGAATGCTAGGAATGACATTTCGATAGCTGCATCGAGCAAATTAAAGCATTGAGAGCACCCCGTCTAGGTGGACGGATTACTCGCATAAGAAGAAGTGATTTTGTAAAGTGGGAGGAAATAAAGACAGCGTTCGCAGACAGAATTCGAAAAGTTCTTATTGCAAATTTAAAACATATCGATCCGCAGCTGTTTATGCAAGGCGCTGCCTAATTATTTACGCGTCGTGTTAAAAATACCTTAAAACATTATTTTAGTATTAAAGTTTCTACAACGTTTTGCGGTGAATTTGTTAAAGAAACTAGTGACAATGAAATTATAAAAGACATTAAATATTTCCAAGCAAGAACTGCTCCAATTAGTGCAGATGATAATTTAGAGGAGTGGTTCAAATGAAACATTTTGGATCCAATACACACTCAGCTGGAAGAATTCCAGGAAAAGAGAGTAGTTGGGCACTACACTCTATAATACATCTAGCAGAACACATCAACAAGTTTGAACAGCTCCGAGGATCTTCGCATATAGCCCTACGAACGGAAATTGTATCAAAGAAAGCTTGCATTAATGTGAAAAATATTGATGAAGCATGCTTCTCATGGGACCTCATCATATCCATTATATCATTATTCTTCTGTACGTAATTTAACTGGAATAACATTTCCCATGACACTTATGCAAATTCCGCAATTTGAAGACCAGAACGATTTATGAATAAATGTATTCATCCTAGAGAAAGAGCGCTTCTTCACCACAGTTTCAGTTAGACTTACGAAACACAGGATGGGGCGACATGTAAATCTCTTAATGCTACAAGATGACTATGACCAGGCTGATGGTCATATGGATGACGATGATGATGACGATGCTGGCAGATATCACTTCTGTTGAAATTAAGATCTTTCCCGACTCATATCAACGCAAATTTCGAAACATATTGATAGAGTGTATATATGCGACAGATGTTTGCTCTACTTTTACTCTGAAGAAAAATGAGCATCACACACTCCTGAATGCGAGAAACAAAACGACTGTAGGATTATGTTTCCTTCAGAGGAAAAGAAATGGTTGGAATATAAGAATTATAACCATAAGAATCCACTCTCGTTTTGTGTGTATGCAGATCTTGAGACAATATTGAAGCCGATTCCGGGAAACGCTCAAAATACACAGCGAATCCAGGAGCATGAAGTTCATAGCATAGGATTCTATTTCCACTGCAAACAGGATGCTAAGCTCTCATATTACATCGCATATCGAGGCAAGAATTTCCAACACTGATTTGCATTAGAATTGCGAAAAATTGCATCCACAGCTGTACAGGAGAAGCTGAAAATCAGGCCAATGCAAACCCTGACTATAGAGGAACGGCGTTCACATATGAAAAATACTTGTTGCCATATATGTGAAAAAACGTTTGCAGCCGATGAGGAACGAGTCCGGGATCATTGTCACTTAACTGGTAAATACTGAGTATCATAATTCCATACATTTTTTCATAATTTCTTTTAACAGCAAAATACCGAGAACCAGCGCACAATGCGTATAATCTCATGTATCATGATTGCGCCATAGTTCCAGTCATTTTTCACAATTCATCTGGATATGATCCACTTCATTATTAAGGATATAGCTAAATCTTTTCCAGGAAAACTTGATCTCTTATCAATAAACAAGGAAAGATATATATCGTTCACCAAGCACATGGAAGGCAGCCATATAAAATTCAGATTCATCGATTCCTTCCGTGTTATGTCTGAATCTTTAGATAAGCTACCATCATTGCTGCCAATGGATAAATTAGACACTACAAAAGCAGAATGGCGGGGATTGGATGATGACACTATCAAACTTCTTACACGCAAAGGTGTCTTCCCATATGATTTTATTGATGACTGGGATAAATTGGATTTCCTCAACTTGGCAACACAGGAAGCGTTCTACAATACTGACGGACAGTGCTATATCTCCTGACCACAATCATGCTGAAAAGGTCTGGCAGGCAGACATTTGAAATACAAACACTTGGGGAATATTCAGATCTATACCTTAAGACTGATGTTCTCCTATTGGCCAATGTATTGGGAACTTTCGAAAAGTGTGCATGAAGACTTACAATTTAGATAGAATAAACCAAAGTGAAACTAGAGCTGATAACCGACGTAGATATACTGCTATTCATAGAGAGAGGCATTCGAGGTGGTATAAGTCAATGCTAGAACAGATATAGTAACGCAAATAATAAATATATGGATGATTTTAAGCCTGAGGAGAAAGAGAAATACCTGATGTATTATGATGTGAATAACCTTTATGAATGGGCTATGTCACAGCATTTACCAATATTGACGTTTTCAAAATTCCTTATGATTCTCCAACTGGATACATATTCGAAGTCGACTTGGATTATCCTCAACATGTACAGGGTTGTAGCCTTCAAGACACACTTACGGATGAAGTTCAAGGACTTGACGCCCTTCTGGTTTCAAAGGTGATGCCAGTGGTCAAAGTCGAGCCCACGTGCAAATGTCTTTTCTCAAACCGTCCTAGCATTCTGGCTAAAACGCTCAACCGCCCGATTAGGAGCTCGCTGTAGTGGGCAAATATTATTCGGGAGTTCTGGAATTAGTAGGGAAATTGAATAAAAAGAAAAGCATATATAAAATATCATTATTAGTTTATTATAAATTGAAAAATATTAACATTTAATTCTAAATCTATAATTCTATATGGTTAGGCTTCCTTAAATCGGTTACCGTATAATTAGAAGTTTTTCTTTATATTACAATAATGTATATCTTAGACTATAATAAAATTAAAGCAAACTATTTCATTAAATGGTATTTTAGCTATAATACAACTTTTTATTTACAATACATATCTTAGACTAGCCTTAGGTTATATATTTTCTGGGACTGCTCCTTCCTGTTCTGATTGAATAGAGTAATGTCCCCATGGTAGAGTATCCGTTTTTCCACTCATAACATACCGTTTTTTGGACTCAATGCAATCTTCTTTTGGCTGATTGTGTAGACATTATTGTTATGCGATCGTATGGAGCTCTGATTAGCAGTTAATACACGGCTGTTATTCAAACATTCGATGTAGTATTCGAAATTGATATGCCTCTGGACTACATTAGTCTTTACTCCTTTTGCTTACATTACAGTTTTACCATCGTTTATACGTAGACTGAACATTTTCGAGCGCAAGCCGACAAATTCGCTCATGATTTTTCCATTCAGCTCATCCTTCCATAGGCCAGAATTCTTTTTATTCATGAGCGGTAAATTGAAATGATTATCTTCTGGGTAATCACTTGTATCAAATTTGTTTTTATTTTCGACCATAAACTCATATGAATTTTTCTCTTCAATTTCATATATTAGAGAATCTGATGACTTTACATTTATCTCCAAATTCACGCTGCATAAAACTGTAGTGGAAATCATAGAGGAATATCTTTGAAATTTCCAAAACTGCCATTCCGGTGTTTTGCAAGTGGAAAAGTAAGTGGAAAAATTGTATTGTCTGCTTTTGTTGCGTTTTGTGAAGGTTACTAGATACCTAGGATATTCAAATTTAGTTATGTATGCACTGCGTATCCTGGCTATATTGTAAAAATTATGGAAATCCATGCAATATTTACAGAGGAATATGAATTTTGTCTCTCAAGGTACCCGCTAAAAATTATAAATCACGCGAAAATGATCAATTTGGTCGTCGTACAGTACAGAAGAGATGCTGTAAAATTTTTAAATATACACGGTAAAGCTCGTGTATAGGATGAAATCGCATCTACGTTACGTCCCCTAAATTATTAAACATGTAATTAATTTTTGAATCCAATAAACGGTTTTGGAAATAACTGTAAAAGAAGTGTAGCAGTCCTTTTCAAGGTGAAAAATTGGCCGTTTTTGGTACAAAAATGGACATATTTTCAACTCATCATTGCGAGGAACTGGTAAGTCCTGGAAATTTACTTCCCATGACAAAAATGTTTACAACGGAGTACTAATAGATGTGAAACAAAGAACGGAAGAAATATATACAAAATAATGGAAACTGGGGTGTATATGACCCTAGTGCAAAAATACCGTTTTTCGGCGGTCAAAAGTCAGCTATCACGTTAAAACGATCAAAGACAAACTACACCACTCGATTATCCTATCCTCCCTCTTTAATTTGGTACCAAACATGACGTAGTTTGGACAACCCCCTATGAGGGGTGGTACGACCCCCAACCCGCAAAGCACCCTCCCCCCAAAATTGTTCAGCTATATTTTTGTACTCTAAAGCCTTAATCCATCAGAAGAAACCCCAATACTCTACAGCTCTCCCACACAGAATTAGGCGCGCGTGAATATTGCGACAACATAATTTACCACCGAGGCCGCTCAAATCTGCAAATTACCGTTAATCGAAATAAAATATAGCCTATAATACCTATGCAGACCTAATTACCAAAGCGAATTCTTGTTAGTTTTTTATTGGGCCTGAAGATCCTAAGCTTACCCCTGCGAATTATTGCAGCTCCTGATATTGTCTTTATTTTTTTTTTAATTTCCGTTAATCAGCTACCATTTCTACCCTGCACTCTCCCCGCCCCACGTCCTCCACATATCTTGTTCACCCTAAGCTCCCATTTTTTTTGATACCACATACATTCTCCATCTGCTCTCCATTCTCTCGTTATCCCGGAAAAACTCGAGAAACCTACCCTCCTACATCCCTCAAAACTACCCCTACGAAAAAAGAAATTTTAATTTATTTCGACAGTGGAAAGTAATAGACAGATGTATCTCAAATGTGAAAAAAAGTCCAGCCCTCTGCAACAAAAAGTGATACCCTTAATCGTCCCAGGCGATTTGCACTTTTTCACATTTCTTACGTTTTCCATAATTCTCCTTTGCATGAAATCAAAATATTTTCCCACAAAACGACTTGGGAAAAATAAAAGTTTTATGTTTCATCCCAAGTCGTTTCAATAGAAAAAAGCCCCACGACAAATCTTACCTTCAGTAAAATTTGTCGTAAATACGATATGTATGTACATATATACATACATACATATCGGGCGCATGACATTTTACGACGATGGTGACTGATACGATCAAGTCGTCACCAAAAAAGCTCTTATAAGCAAATTGTCGCGAGCTGCATACATTGTGATCGCAACAATGTATGCACGAAAGCAAGACGATGGTTTGATATTTATGAAAATATCAAATTTCATTTCAACCATCGTCCGTCGCGATAATTCTGGGCATGATTAAACATGTCCAGCGGCAAACAATTTTCTCAGTATAAGTATGCTAATTAAGCATTTTCCTATCCTGAACGAAGAGACTTGAGATTAAAAAAATCTAAGTCTCCACAGAGTCGGTTTTTAGAAGCGAATTACGGTACTTGCAGTTGCGTGGTCACGGTAGTTTTAGGCAAAGAAAAGAAAATCTAAATAACAAGAAAAGTAGCTGTTACAAAAAGGTTGTGTAAAAGAAAATCTGAAAAGGAAGAAAAGTTTTTGGCAGAGAAAAGTATAAAATCTAAATAATAAGAAAAGTGGTTGTTACAGAAAATTTTTGTTAAGGAAAATCTGAAAAAGAAGAAAAGTATTGTTAAAGGAAGGGTTGTTAAGAAATGAAAAGTTATTACGATCAAGTGTTTATCAAATGAAAACACCACGGGACACATACCTCCATTACACACGCTAAGTGACAGTGAGTACCCCTCTTTGATTGTATGTATATAACAAAATTGGTTGTTGTATATAACAAACTCAATGGGGTTATTTTTCAAATAATCCTTTTGTTTTTAATTAAACACTGTATTGAGGTTTGATTTAAAACTCTCAACAATCTTTTTATTTTTGATAATTTTTACACGCTCTTATTTATATTTCTTATATCATTTTATTTTTTAAAAATACTTCCGACTCTCGTTATCTCTGACATAAAAAATATCTTTTATTTTAAAATCAATTCTAAAATCTGGCCTACTTTTAAATCTGTCTTCGTATCCGTACAGCAGTTACAACGAAATGATTTTTTTAACGAATAGTTTAGTTGTGGAGTAGTGCCAGAGTAATCGCCCAAGTAGCACCATATAACTTAAAAGTCATATAAACCTTCTGTGTGCCATATGACGCTGATATAACTATGCATTACAACAGAATCGTCCTAGAGTTGAGTCTTATTATAGTCACAATTAATTAATTTTATAAAAGTCGTGAATAAGTCTTTAAGAAGTGTAAATTAATTCAGCTATTAGAATTATTCATATACGTTAACTAAACGACTCTTCGTATTAGAGTAGTATTGCTGCCACAAAACAAATAAAATAACTGTGTTAAATTCCTAATATAACCGAAATAAGACAGCCATACGCATAACGGCCGGATATACGTCGCGTAATAGTTGGTTTCAGTGAAGTTTTAACCTGACTATTTTAAGGCAAATCGTTCGTATATCTCACTAGTATACAACAAATAAGTTACAATACGGCATAAATGCCAAAATGGACTCAAACAAGGGAAAAAAAGGAATACCAGAATACTCTAAAGTATTTAATGTAAAGTGTAAAATGATAAGTTTATTTTACAAAACGCAACTAATCTGTATTCCATTAATTCACACAGTTGATTTATAATAATATATATAAGTATATGTAATAAATGCAGCAGAAGCTTACATAGTGGAATTCTATTTAAGACACTAAAATCAATTTCTACCGTTTCCAATGATGTATATTCAGTATTAGGTTCCTTATTTAATGCAGTTCGTGAAAGAATAGCGTTACTGTTTACTGCCCTTTTTCATAGGCAGATGCTGGGAGAATGGCACTGCCTTGCATCAAGTTTGTGTCATTAATTACGATCAGCTCGTCTTGTGAAGCTTCGCTTTTACATTGGATCATGTTGTTTCATTCAATTGTATTCCTGACGGGTCTGGCTGATTTATGCTGTCGAAAAGATTATCAAAGTTTCGATAATCGGCTGTATATAGTAATTCTTCCGCTTTTTGGGTGTAAAAGAAAAACATTATTACAACATAGTTTAAGTAATTCTATTAGTGCCCATCTCCTTATAGACCGTAAGTAAATGGCAGCTTAAGGCAGTAATACAGCGAAAATTAGGCATCTGATTCGAATCTTATGCACAAAAATGCTACTATTAAAAACAAATTTACTAACAAATTTGTTACTTTTTGACATTTTCTTCGGTAAATATCACTTTAACCATTTTAACTATCGCGCAACAAAAATCGAAGCCGCACGCACGAGGTAGAGAAGTAATCTGACAAACTTATATCAGTCGCGAAAAAGTCGGAGAGAAGACTCAGACAGTAACTTAATATAAGAGTCGTACAAGAGTTGTTTATTAGTCCTATTTTCTAATTTAAGATTGCAAACTATCTCAAATACAACTAAAGCCATATACAAGGTTCTTGAGCTGTATATACGTCGCTATGCTATACAGTCACAAATAAATGCGCCATATTATTATGGATAGAAAATCGATCTATCTTATTTTATCTATCTATTTTACAAAACTACACAGTAAAGTTTTCTCCGCAATATATTTCAACATTTACGGGAAAAGATCCAACTCAATCACAAAAATGAAAAGTGTTATAATATTATGTATATTATACTTAGGATTGTTTTCGTAAAAAGCTTTTATAGTTTCTAGATGGAGATATGTTGGATCTTAATTTTGATTTTCAAAAGACCAAAAAGTTTCATGAACGTTATTACAAGGTTTTACTATTGAATGCTATTATGCAATTAATCAATCATGCCGAAAACGTAATGCAGATGCATAAAGGTCTTACGCGTGTTAAATTGTCAAATTTACAACCGTCCTCTGATACTTGTTTGACTTTATTTATGTTGTGAAAAAGTCATTTTAGTGCTTACAAATGAGCTACAACAGCGTCGTGTAACTGAAATACGATTCCCCATTTTAGTTATATGAACGTTATGTATATGATTTAATCACATCGTAAGTGTAAGTCGTTATGACTATGGTCAGTCATAAGAAAGTGACACGAATATCTTATAACTCGATTGTGCTACTTGGGCGGAAGACAAAATATTTCTAATTGCCCGAGGATTCTTACGCTACCGTAAACTAATGTGTATACTACTAGTTGAATCATTGCTGTAAAGCAAAATCCTGCATGTTGGAAATGCTAGATGTTCAAACCAAACAACTCTGGAAATAAATTTATCATACGTCGAGGTTGATGTGTTTATAATAAGGGATTTTTAAAATAAAACAGTTTTGAATCGTTTTAAATTTTTTTTTATTTTTCATATGATCTCTTAATCTAATTTACAATATTTTCTTATATTCAGATTTACCTATTTCAATTATATAATAATGACCCCACGGTAACGTTTCATGGATATTGTTACGAGCGTGGCCTTAGTTCGTTATTTAAAACACAATATTTCAGATATAATTCAAAAGTTCTTTCTTTATTTAACTTTATTGTTTACTCTCACAAATTCACAAATAATTATCAAATCAACTCTTTATGTATCGCTAGTACTGTACTTCTAATTATCGCAATCCCAATAGTTTACTTCGTTCACTTCGCTGTCTGAAATAATACTCCGCCTCCTAGCTGTCAGAGCGCCGTATTTATACTCTACGAATTATCCTAGAACCTTCCTGAATATTCCGTTCTCCGAACCCAAAGTTTACTAAGATGACACTAACCTAAAGTTGCTTCCATTCCTAACAGATGTCGCTTGATTCACTTTGTGGCACGTAACACTGCCCCCTTCTTAAAATTTGTTCGTCCCGAACAACAGATGGTCCACGGTCGTGGTGCTCTCCGTATTGACCCAAGCGATCTAGATGAACGATTTTTCTTTTGCATCTTGTACCGCGCTGATTCTTGTATGGCATGTTATTAATTTTAGTTTTAACTGCATACGGTCTCTCCCAGTGTTGTGGTAACTTTGGAGAACGTCTCGTGGCCTCGTGCACATCAGCTAATCGTTGTCTGAGCTTTGTGACGTAGTCTTCTGGTAACTTTTGGTCGCCTTTGGGTATACCAAACTTGAGGTCGCTAGGTAAGCGCATTTCCTTTCCGAAAATGACCTTAAATGGGCTTTGTCTGGTCATATTGTAAATAGCTGATATATAAGCCATTAGAAATATAGGAATATGTCGAAACCAATCGCGTTGATTATAGTTGAAGACCTTCCTCAGATGTTTGATTAATGTTCTGTTGAAATACTCTTCCATGCTTTCATTTTTCTTTCGTCTTTTATCTTTGATTCCTTTGTCCTCAAATTTCTTGCCCTTTTGATTGCCGTTGTCATCCTTTTCATTGCCGCCTTTGCGCTTCTTATTATCATCATCGTCAGAAACTTTATCTTTACCTTTTCCGACCTTCATTATACCCTTATCATCGTCATTATCAGCATCTTTAGACCCTTTACTTTTCGTCTTTTTCTTTCTTTCATTGTCCTCGCTCTTGGATTTCTTTCCTTTCTTCTTTTTACTTTTATCACCGTTATCATCATCATCTTTGGATTTCTTTCCTTTCTTCTTTCGACTTTCGTTATCATCATTGTAGTCATCGTCATCTTTTTCTTCCATCCGTCCGCAATGATTCCATTCAGGATTGCATGGACGTTGTGAAAAAGCTTCTGCATATCCGTGGATACGTCCTTTGCGGTATGGGATTTCAAAGTCATGAGGTTGCAGTCTAGTCTCTCCACGGAAAGCTTGCTCTCTAGCTCGCCATCTTCTCCCTTCTTCTTCTGTTGTTTTCATTCGTCCTCGTTTCCTACAGTCGTTTTGCACGTATCCCAGTCTACTACATTTCCAGCATCGAATGACACCACGCGAAGGAGTGGTCTCTGATGACGGTATTCTGCTGTGAGTCTGCTGCCCAACTCGATATCTTTGCCCAGCTCGATATCTCTGCCCTTCTTCTAGCGCTTCCATTCGTCGGCGTTTTCTGCAGTCCCTTTGGAGGTGTCCTGGTCTATTACAATTCCAGCATCGCAGAATACCGCGTGTAGAATTGCTCTGCATTCTATTACAAGTACATTCCTCCACCGAAATTTCTCTCACTCGTACTGCACTTCGAGAAGCTTGCCTGGCAGATTCATACGCTAGTGCATAGGCTAGTGCTTCTGCTGTTGATTTCTTTCCTGCTAGCCTCAACGCTTGTTGTAAATTTTGATCTGCAATAGCGTTCACAAATGCTTCTGTTGCCACTTCATTAAGGAAATCCACATTTACGCTAGAGTATGAGAGATAAGCTAATCTTTCCACATCAGCCTGCAGTTGTTGTAGTGATTCGCCATGCTTTTGAATCCTGTTGCGTAGCTGTAGGCGATATACTTGCTGCATGTGTTCATCTCCATAACGTAACTCTATCGCCTGTACTAATGAAGTATAATCACGTTGCCTTTCTATCGGTATAGTTTGTAAAAGCTCTGATGCAGAACCTCGAAGTGCTAATACCAGAGCTGTAGCTTTGTCTGCATCATTCCATCCGTTTACTTCGGAAGCAGCCTCGAATTGTCTCTTGAAAATATGCCACGAATTTTGTCCATCAAATATTGGAGGTTTCATTCTGCCTGCATTGGATATTTCAATTCCTTCGTGCCGTGTTTGTCGATGCTTCATCTTCTCCAAATCTGATTTGAAATTGTCAAGCTGTTCGGTCACTTTTTGTTGAACTTCCGCCACTTCTTGCTCGATTCCTTCAATTTTTAAATTTTGTTCGTCTAACGAGTTTTTCAGGAAATTCTTTTGTTCCTCTAAGCGACTTTCTAGACAATTCTCCAGAGAACTCTTTTGTTCATCCAAACGCGTTTCCAGTGATTTCTTCTGCTCATCTAAACGGGATTCCATAGAATTCTTTTGTTCATCCAAAGCATTCTTCTGCTCATCTAAACGTGATTCCATAGAATTCTTTTGTTCCTGGAGAGAATTCTTTTGTTCGTCCAAACGGGTTTCTATAGATTTCTTGTGTTCCTGGAGAGAATTCTTTTGTTCGTCCAAACGGGTTTCCATAGATTTCTTGTGGTCCTCGAGAGAATTTTTTGTTCCTGGAGAGAATTCTTTTGTTCGTCCAAACGGGTTTCCATAGATTTCTTGTGGTCCTCGAGGGAATTCTTTTGTTCCTGGAGAGAATTCTTTTGTTCTTGGAGAGAATTCTTTTGTTCCTGGAGAGAATTCTTTTGTTCATCAAAACGGGCTTCCATTTTGCTCATTAAAGTACTTAAAAGCTGTTCTATGTTCATTGCAGGCTCTTCCTCAATTTCTGGTTCTTCTTCGAAAACGAATGTCTCAGGATTCTTTTCTTCCTCTATCAAAGCTTGTCTAAGTCGCTCGACTAGAACATTCTTTAGGCCAGTCGTTTGTAATGACCGCTTCCCCAACTCCACTTTCAATTCCTGTATGCGAAGCTCCTCTAGTTTGCGTCCCATTCTTGCGCGATTTCACAAAATTAATCACTCTTTGAATTTCAAAGTCAAATGCCACCACTTTATTTCGCGATTTTTATTTTACTTCTGACACCAGTTGTTACGAGCGTGGCCTTAGTTCGTTATTTAAAACACAATATTTCAGATATAATTCAAAAGTTCTTTCTTTATTTAACTTTACTGTTTACTCTCACAAATTCACAAATAATTATCAAATCAACTCTTTATTTATCGCTAGTACTGTACTTCTAATTATCGCAATCCCAATAGTTTACTTCGTTCACTTCGCTGTCTGAAATAATACTCCGCCTCCTAGCTGTCAGAGCGCCGTATTTATACTCTACGAATTATCCTAGAACCTTCCTGAATATTCCGTTCTCCGAACCCAAAGTTTACTAAGATGACACTAACATAAAGTTGCTTCCATTCCTAACAGATGTCGCTTGATTCACTTTGTGGCACGTAACAATATCTTCAATAAAATATCTTTTACCGTCGTGAAGACTTAGCGCGATTTTTTTTTCAGTTATTGAGCTAATTTCAAGATTTTGAGATTTACTAAATTTTCGGTTACTATTTTTCCATAGCTAGCGTTAAAACATTCAACGTAATCATCAAAAGTAATTCTATTCTTCACAATGTGTCGTTTCACCCCTTGAATTTTTTAGTCTCATTCTGGTCCTCTACCCTGAGCGCATACATTTTTGATCTCAAACCCACAAATTCTGTCATAATGCAACAGTTGCTCTTATCTTTCATGAGGCCCTTTTTGTTGACTAGAGGGATGTACAAGACGTCGTTAGAAGGATAATCACTGGTGTCCAAACGCAAATGACAGACCCGTTTAATAATATTATATAATTCGGGACAACTAATTTCATAAATTAGGCTGTTTGTATCCGTATAACCAGCAGTACAATTCGAACCAAACTGGGGAATCATATAATCGTAATGGAATTTATAAATGGTTGTATTTGTCAAGTCTTAGATTCACATGGCTATATGGATTGGTTTAATGAAGTATATTTCTGATCTGTTTAGTTCAATGGCTACCAAGCTCTCGTTAACAATTAACGAAGATTTGAACTCTGGCTTAGAGCTTAGAGCCTCAGCTCCTTAACGACCTAACCATTACGTCACCAATTTGACAGTACTGTGCTTTGGAATGTTTTCCATAGTCCTTCCGAACATGGCGTTGTTCATGAGCTCGAAGAGATTTTTCTCGAAATCGTTCCTAACTGATGCTCTCAATTGTGTATTTAAATCTATGTATGATTTTAACCACTGGAATTGGTTAAACTATAGGATTCTATGAATTTTGGTTAACTTTAATCCGCGAAGAAGAACTTGTTATAAATTGCAATAATGAATTACATATTTCCGCTTATTGTGGAGAGTGGCCATTAGTTTTTTTCTGTTTTGAATTGGGGCGTTGCAATTCTCTGGACAGAAAGGTATAATCATTATGAAGACCATGAAGTTGTTGGGGATATTCCAAATCTGCTTCTAAAATATAGCCTGTGGGGGAATCATCCGGTACATCTTCAACCTTAACGTTGTTCGTGTTATCCGTCCACTTGAAGCCACCGTAAGATAGGGATTGTGACATTTCCCAGCCATATTTGTTATTGACATCGAAATATTTATTATTAGCTTTAGAATAACGTTTGCAGCAATGGCTTAGACCGCCCTTATACCCCATTCAGCAAACATAACCATATACATATATGTCGGTGAGTAATTCCAAAGTTACATCAGTATGCTTCAACATAGCGTCCCAAGTATAACCTGGAAGTGTGAAATGGTGAGCGGGATCTAATCCATATGTCTGGAGGCTACTTGTACGGAACTGTTCAAAAACACCGCCAACAGAAGAACATCGGTCTTTAAATACAAATCGGTGTACTCACTCAAATTTTGCATTGAAAGCTCATTCCAGAATTTATGAGCATGTGCATATTCTTCTTGACTAACATTAGTGTCATTAAGTTTATTGTGAAATTGAAGGAAGTTTCAGAGAATTTTCAAGGGTCATTAACATAATTGTACGGGTAATTGTAATACCTTCACGTGTTAAAAGTTGAAACTGATTATCAGATAAATGTTGAAATTGAGATTTTAAAATGGTTAGAGTGGTTAAGTAGGAGGGGAGGGTATCTGGTACTTGCAAGAAATCTAAATGAATCAGGGAATCTAAATGTAATTGGATGATAGATTAAAAGTTTCGTGAATGCAATATAACGTTCTTTGTTGATAGGGAGTAGATCAATGCGGCTTTCTAGGTCTGGTGTTAGATTTTTATAATGAAATGAGAATCATAATCGCTGACATTGTGGAAAGCGACTATCCGTAAAATTAATATTACGCTGCCCATGTACATACCAGTAAGGTGAGGGTGATCACGTACACTTTTGTGTTTATGCACAAATAGCTTTTCACAAATTATGACAGACTGTGGCTCTGTTATAATTCTCTTGCTCATCAGTATTAAGTTGATTCATTGGTAAAGGGCAAAGTAATATTGTTTTTAAGTCCTCAGAAAATTTACTCAATTGACCCATAAACGACACAATGTAATCTTCACCACGATAACATTTGTAAAAGGATAACGTTGGGTCATATGAACATTTCACAAAACATCCTGTACTACACGGAACATGAATCGAAATCTACAATAATTCAGCTTCATGCAGTCCTGCATGTGGTGTTCTAATCCAGTAGATGAGTAAAAGTAGTGGTCGCAGAAAATTTTTTGATGGTTATTTTTTAATAATTAGAAAGACAAAAGTCGGGCTAAATTATTAATCTTAACGTAGTGGTATTTGATTGCTTCAGCAGCATAGTTGGATACTTTCTCGTTTTCACCCTCATCGTGGTATTTATTCTGGATCATTAATACATGTCTCCTTTTTATTCTTTGTCAAGTATGTTGGTAGCGTGATCAATTCTTCTTTTTGATTCTTGGTAATCTTCCTCAATATATCTATATTGATAGAGATGTTGTTCTGCTCCTCAAATAGTGAAATCCGCTTAACTGTTATCGGAAACAGAATTCCTGTCAAACTAAAATTATGGTCTAGTGGAGGTATTTTGTTACACGTTGTGGATCCTTCTTTACAGGACGTAGGGCTGATAGTACCGCCCAACCGAAACAAGTATCATCATCATTTTGAACGTTTATACAAGTTTCCTTTTGTTTTACTTCGTGATGCAGTTCTATGTAAGAGGATCCCAGTTGTGGTGTAAGCTTGCTGATATTAACGACCAAGTTTATAACTGCAGATAAAGGCCACCCACTATCCTTTTCTCGAAACTCCTCAAGATCTTTCATGATCACGTTCTGAATTTTTTCCTTGAACCACATATTCAAGTAAATGGCGGCGATTTTCATGCTTACGTATTTAAGTTCAAATACTTTTTCAGCCCCTTTCTCAATTCTAAATTCACCTCAAAATATGGCATTAACTTTAACCGCCGCATCCTTTTCCAAAGCGTTGTTGATACGACGGCGAAACAAAGCACTGCAATCTTCCAAAAACTTTAGTGGTTCTTTATGCTTTAACTTGGCTATTACTCAAGTCCGCAAGCGATTCTGCAACGCTGACTGGACATCTTTACATTTAACCCGGGAAGAAGCCCAACTACAATGGCGTGAGTTGTGTCCACCTCCTGATATTAAACTTTGCGCTTTTAGTTAAATGCGTATTCCTTTCAATAACCAATCAGTTGAGTCTTTTCTCTCACGATCATTGTCTGCCACAAAAAATTATTAAGCTTACGTAAAGAATTATAAAGCTTTTTTAGTGTGGCACTTATTAATTCACGGTTATTTTTGGCATTGGTAAATGCTGTTTGCGTGAATTCAACTAAATTTGTGTGATGATGTCACTTAAGATGAGGTTTGCTATTTAAAGTTCTTATAATTTTAACGCTAATATTTTCGACTTACTATATTTTACCATAAATGCAAACGATACATGTCGGAAATGCAGGATGTTCAAACCGAAGAACTCTGGAAACAAATGAGTTGTCTTGTATCATACGTCGAGGCCGATGTGTTTATATTAAGGGATTTTTAACATAAAACAGCTTTAAAACGATATAAAAATTCTTAAATTTTTCATATGATGTCTTAATCTAATTTACAATATTTTCTTATATTCACATTAAACTATTTTCATTATACGATAGTGACCCAACGGTAACGTTTCATGGCTATCTTTAATAAAATTTCTTTTATCGTCGTGAGTACTTAAGGCGAATTTTGTTTGAGTTATTGAGCTAACTTCATGTTTTTGAGATTGTATTAAGTTTTCGGTTACTATTTTCTTATAGTTAGCGTTTAAACATTCAACGTAATCATGGATTTTGTCACATCATCATTGCTCTCTACAATTAGCGCATACATTTTTGATCTCAAAACAGTAGTTACGATATGGGAGTTCTGGCTCACGGGGTTTCTTCCAGGATTTCGCCACAGATATCGCCACCGTCACTGGGTGGTTAGAGCCCTTACTAAATATGCGGTTGTGTCTTCAATGTGCTGTTTTATGTCTTGGATGCATCATTGCCTCTTGACTGCACTACTTTATGTCTTGGATGCACCATTGAATCTTGACTGGCTTATGTCTTGGATGTGTCATTTGGTGTTGACTGCGCCCTAGCAGCATTAGTCGGTACTACCAGTATGCCTGGGTTTTGCTATATTCTTGCTTGATTTTGGTGCACTTAAACGTAGGCTTTTTGATTATAATTTTTCTGCTTTGAAGTGTTGCGCCCCGAATTTTTGGGGATACGAGATCACTTTCGGCAATCTCCAGCATAGGAAAGTAGCATAGGATTTCGATTTTGTTTCTGGAATTCACTCATTTTTCATCTCAAGTTTTGGGATACGAGATACCTCGAGGATACGAAATCACTTTCAGCACTCTCCAGCATAGGGAAGTAGCATAGGATTTCGATTCTGTTTCTGGAGTTCGCTTATTTTTCATCGCGAGTTTTGGGCATACTAGATCACTTTGGGGATGCGAGATCACTTTGAGCACTCTCCAGCATAGAGAACCCTCTAAGTTGACATTAACATTTTTCATCTCGAGTTTTGTGAATACGAGATCGCTTTGGGGATACGAGATCACTTTCAACACTCTTCTGCATAGGGAAATAGCATAGAATTTCGATTTTGCTTCTGGAATTCACTCCTTTTCATCTCGAGTTTTGCGGATACGAGATCACTTTCAGCACTCTCCAGCATAGGGAAGTAGCATATGATTTCGATTTTGTTTCTGGAATTCACTCATTTTTCATCTCGAGTTTTGTGGATACAAGATCACTTTGGTAATACGAGATCGCTTTCAGCACTCTCCAGCATAGGGAAATAAAATAGGTTTTTGATTTTATTTCTGAAGTTCGATTATTGCTCATCTCGAGGAACGCAACCCTAACCATTTTTGAAGGGGGGGGGGGGGGGGGGGTTTATTGGTGGAGGTTGCTGGTTAAGCTTGATATGGTCTTGGGGGCTACAATTTGACCTTGATGTGCCCCCTGCTGTGTCTGGGAACTGGAGGTTGGCTGAGAACTTAAGTGGCAATATCTGATACTATGACTAAGATATCCTGGGGTTTGTTGGGCTGGGCTACGTTACCTGTCCCAAGGCTTGGGCAGAATGTGTGCGTCTTATTTTTTTTAAGTAGTGATGTGAAATACTTTATGCGAATTTATATCGGGGCTGTATGCTTGTCAGATTGAGTTTGGTGTTAGTTTTTTACTTTAGCAAAAGTGCCTGTGGTGTGTTGGGCCGGGCTACTCGGTGGCCGATGAAACGTTACCTAAGGCGTGGGTGGATGTGTGCAGCTGTGAATTTATATCGATAAGAAATGTTGTGAAATTTCCTAAGCGAATTAGTGTAATTCGTATTAGTAACAATTCACGTTAACCTAGAATATTTTTGTTCATGCCAATAGATTTTAGAACGTATCAGTGTGGGTCTTAGTTCTAGGGGTGGACAAAATTTTCATCAGAAATCCTCCAAAGGCTATAGGTTTCGAGATATTAGCGATCTTTTCTTTTCAGGTATAGTTAGTAGTAGTAATAATTCAAGTTAATACTAGGATGTTTTTTGTTCTTGCCAATAGTATTAGTACTAGCGGGGTAAAATTTTCATGAGAAATCCTCTACGGGCTATGGTTCGAGATATTAGCGAAATTACCTTCTCAGGTGTAGCTAATATTAGTAGGTGAAAGAAAACAACAACAACTATAACCTATGTTATGGATCAAAGATTTGATGATATTATTCTGTAGTTGTCTTTTATAAACAAGATTGCACAATTTGATCATATATCTAAAAATAGATCAAGCGAAGGTGGTTGGGGTGAATGTAGGTAGATCTGTTGACTTAGATAAGTAATGGAAATTAGCAAATGCCTAATTGCTCTTCAGGTGTAATGCTTCTAATTTTATTCCTTGCATTAACAAATTCGCACAGTCCAGTAAAGTAAACAAATTCGCAGTATAATTATGTAAACAAATTCGCACATCAGCCGAATAAACTAAACAAATTGAGCGATTATGTTTTTTAATGTAACCCAATTTCTTTAATTGAAAACAACAACAACAACAACTCATATTATATAGGATATGATGCCTTAGATGACCAATGGAACTTATAATTAAAAATTTCCTTTGCTGAAAAAACAACAACACGTAAGTTGTGTATAAAAAATCTTTTATAAACAAGAGTGATCATGATATTAGATATCTGAAAGTAGATCACGGAAACTAAAGCCTTGTCAGAAAATTTTCGATGTAGGTGTGTGTGTATTGAAAAGTCTTAGGTTTTATGAAAAATTGTTTTTTTATTGTCAATAAAATTTCTTTTCGGGTTGGTTAAATGTAAAGCTCTGATGAGCTATGATATCAATGTAAGATGATACTAATAGAGTATGATATCTTGACTTAGATGAGTAGTAAAAGTTGTATGGGTACAGTAAGAGACTTTTCACCAAATTTTTGGTGATAAGGTGTAATGGCATGACAAGTGTTGCCACAAGAAATCTTTCTAGAGTACCTTCTTAACCTAGACTGAAATTGGTTGCAGCAGCCACATCTGAAAAAATTACATATTATGATTAAGAAAGCTTCATGATATATATCAAAAGTGATACCAACTGATTATATAAGGAAAGTAGGATCACTTAATCTGCAAGCAACAAATTTGACTGAAAGCGACACACGATGTGAGCAATGATCATTTTTGCTCCAATTATCACTCTTAAGCGGCGTGTGCCGCAGAAAATATATTTAGTCTAATGTAAAATATGCATTGAAAATAAAAATTGTATTATGGTTATAATGCCATTTATTGAAATAACTTGTTTTAATACCGGCAATGTCGTGTCTTAGAGGATACAATTTGGCCTTTATTCAGCTTCGTTTTCTAAAAAATAGTTCACACGAAGCTGATAAGAATATGGTAATTTTATCTTCGCAATGGTGGTGTGGGGGGGGCATTAATTTTTTACTATTAATGAAAGTGTATCATAGAGTGAATAAACAAGTCTTGTCAAATATTTAATGAAGATTGTAGCGGAAGAGTGGATAGTGTAAGTAGCAATGTTGAATAAAAATCAGTTGGATGATGAGTAGTGCAAGTTGTATGGGAGATTATAATTAGCTGTGAGTAAACAGTAAAGAAGAAGATTTCTGGTAGCAGTATGTTCCATACAGGTGGAAGAAAATTTTATAGCAATCTGGTAACTGCATTTCCTTCTAAGCTTTATATAAATTCATATGTGTGCAAACCGATTTATAGATTTTTGTTCCAAATGTAAGCACATTCTATAATATCAGAAAATAGATAGCAGCAAAATAAAAGGCTATAAGAATTTGGTGGTAGTATGTTTTATACGAAGAAGATTTCTCGTCTAACAGACTGAAATTTATTGAAAATAATTTCAATAAATTTACAAAATGCATTTAAGTGCAAAAAAAATTATTGAACTTTTCGACCAAGCGATCAGAGAGGTCTCATCGGTATGGTTATCTCTGATCGCCTATACAAAATCTAATAACCAGAAGAAAATTTTATAAGAATCTGGTAATATGTTCAGTTCACAATTTAAAAAGTATAAGAAAATTTTATAAGAATCTGGTAATAGTATGTTCTGTACAAAATCTAACAAGCGGAAGAAAATTTTATAAGAATCTGGTAAGAATCCGATAACAGTATGTTCCATACAAAATCTAATAGACAGAAGAAAATTTTACTAGAATCTGGTAACAGTATGTTCCAAACAAAAATCAAAGATTTTATGGATTTCCTGATGTGTAAGCCTTATATAAATTCACATGTTCTATATAAAAAAATCGAGATATAAATTTCGGTGAAAAATATTATATACCTCATAGTGATTTTAAAAATTCATATCTCCAAAATGAAGCCGAGAACCATTTTCTTACATCTGTTCTAAATGAAAGTATATCCTATAATATCTAAAAATAGATAGAGGCAAACAAAATTTTATACGAATTTGGTAACAGTATATTCTATCCAAAATCTACGGTAGGAGGCAATTTTATAAGAATCTGATATGTTCTATACAAAATCTAAAAAGCGAAAAGAAAATTGCATGAGATTTTGGTTAGTGGTTAGTGTCTTCCCGAATGTTGGACTGTTAAGATGGATATTGAAGAGTTTTTAAGAGAATATAATAACATTTTACTCGATGAGAATAAGAAACAATTTCAAGAATCCTATAACTTTTTAAAATTATATGAAAATATTGAAAAAGTCGAGTCAAAATTTGGTGAGCACTATATAAGCTGACCTTGGTCAAGAAATGATTGAACGGATGGTCCAGATACATGTGAATATTGTGGTGTTTATACATGACTAAAACAAGTTATGGAGCTAAATAAATTCTATCAAACATTGACACAAAGTAATTGCGAGGCATGCCTTAAAAAGTGCGATTTAACTTAGCACTAGAAATTCTCATCTTGAATACCTGGAGAGCTAATAAAGGATCACCGAAACTTACAATGTAGGCAGATGTTGATTTCAACGACAGATTCATCAAACAGAGGAATTTTTGGTTACATCTAACATAAATATTACATCTCTGTACCATAAGAATATAAGAAATAATACTTTTTAAATTTTTAATAAATGATATTTTATATATGGCCTTCATTTTATTTAATTTCCCATACTAAGTCCGGAACTCCCGAATAATATTTGTCCACTATAACGAACGGCGCTGGTGGTGGTGGTGGGTGCCTGGTCTTGGACGGCGCTTTGAAACGGTCCCTGGCAGCCCAGCTGAAAATTATTTTCCAAAAATCGCACGATAGTGGTTGTTTCCCGCAGCTATGGAAATATTATTTTATCATAGGTACCTATCCACAAAAAAGGTAATAAAAGTTGTTACGCTTCCCTATTTAGCGTAAGAAAGGTAGCTCAGTGGAGTAGGGTTTGGGTTGCCGGAGTTTTGCTTCAGTGAGTGAGAGGTGGGCGCCACGTGGTTTTTTGTTGTTCCTTTAACTTTGAGATGCGGAGGTACCACGAAACTCACGACAGCAAGTTAAATATCTCATGGGCGACACAAAACAAAAAAGAAGCGAAACACACTTTTCACTAATAATATAATATGTCACCACGATATATTTAAAAAAAGAAAATTAATTCCACAAATGCATGCACTAATTTAACTATTTAAGTAAAACTTACATTAACATTCTTAATAAGATTTCTCCTTGATGGCATAGGCACGCGATTCAAGATTCAAGTTACTTTATTTGGTTTTCCTTTTTTTGTTTGCTGTCCAGTCCCCTTATTCGACTTTTTTGTCTTTTCCTTCCTTTTCGATTCTTTTCTCACACTACTAATCTTTTTTTTTCTTTTTTTTTATTTCTTAATTCTTTTCTTTCTACAAATTTGCCAATATTATACCCATGAACAACTCTTTCTTGCTTCGATCTCTGCACTTTTCGCGGGAAGTGATCTGTCTGCCTCTAGCAGCATCATGGCCCCCTTCTGCTTGTTCGAGTATCGAATCACTCGTAGCTTTTCCCCATTAAGAATCCGGTTAGGCCTCTTTAGGGTCAGGTCGGATGTTCGGTTTCGGAAAAGAAATCAAATAAAATGTATTAACAACTATTGTTAATTTTATATGCATAATATTTCGTAGCCATGGCTGACCAATAGGCGACGGACACCCCTTTAATGTATGTGCTGATCTAATTTTTGATAAAATTATTTTCTTTTTTTCCTTTTTTTCCTGAAGGGATCTGGACATTATTGTTCCGCGAGAAAATTCTAAGTACAGGTCCCGTGCCATCTAGAGTTTCTTATTTTTTCTGAATGTGAATATACTTAATTTTAGTGCACAACTTCAAAATTTTCAAAATAATAGGATACAATTATATGCAACATTTCTTTTTTTTTAAACAGAATTCTAAACTTTAAGTTCAATAGCTAGTGAGATGAGTTATATTATTAACATTCTATGGCTTGACATTGATTATTATCGATACTTCGTCCTTTTGGGTAGGGTTGATGTGATCCTTGCCGTTTTGATAAGTAATTCATTCCCCAATGTGCCTTTCAGTTTAAGGATAGAAAGAAGATGATCGTAAATAGATCGGCCTTAAATGTATTCTGGGTTTTATCCTGCAAAAAAAAATCTACAGCAGCATCAATCGCTCAAGGATAAAAGAAAAAAAAATAACCATAACATTCCCCCTTTCCTTCAAGATATTTCCCTGAAATCTCTAAGACAAAAAGTACATGCAAAACACACAAACAAAGAAAACATTTGTAATGGAGTCCAACACTGTAAAATGGAATCGCTCACTGTCATGGACCTTATTCAGTACTATTGTACGGCTTCAAATCCTTGGCATGCCAGATGCCTTGTGGTTTCCCATCCCTATTTGTAAGCTCATATGTCCACGGCGAGACTCTACGCAAAATTTTGAAGGGACCTATGAATTCAGGTGCAAGCTTTGCACTAAAGTAACGATCTGCGTCAGATAGGACGAAGTTTTTTCGCCAGACAAAGTCATTGGGATAATATTGTGCATCTCTTCTACGTAAATCATAAACCTTTTGCTGGTATCCGAAGCTTTCTTTAACCTCAATTGTACTTCTTCCCTAAGTCGGTCCAATGCGTTCAATCGTAAATTTTGATCGCAGATATTCTTGTCCGAGGCGGGCCTCCAGTGCTCTCCGCTAGTTATCATCTCCCTTCCGAAATTGACCAAGTATGGCGTCATCATCGTAACCTCGTGCCTAGATGTGCGAATTGCGCATGCCACCTTAGATGGGTGTATATCCCATAGACGGTGGTTTTCAGAAATGTACGCTCTTAACATAGTTTTTATTACCTGGTTCGTGCCTTCTGCCGGGTTAGCCTGCGGATGACAGAAAGCCGTGAAATTAATTTTGACCTGGTAACTTTCGCACAACGCCTTGAATTCACGGCTTTTGAATTGTACTCCATTGTCGCATACGATTTGCCTTGGTACCCCAAAAATCAGCATGACGTTATCCTCCAAGGCTTGAACAATCCATTTGGTAGTAGCACTACGCAGAGGAAATAAAAGAGGAAACTTGCTAAACTCATCTACTATAGTTAAAATATAAGAAATCCCACGGTTTGACCTTGGAAGAGGGCCAACAAGATCTACACAAATGATTTCCCAAGGAAAGCTAGCGTGCTTTCTAACCGCCATGAGCCCTGATGGTTTGCGTAGCTCTGGTTTTATTGCCTGGCATGTTTTACAACCCTTTATGTATGCTGCAATATCGCTCTTCATCTTAGGCCAATAATAGCGCTGCGCTACACGATTGTAAGTCTTTTGTATACCGAGATGGCCAGCAATTTCCGGGTCGTGATTTTCCGATATAAGAGCTTTCCTTTTACACTTAGGTACAACCTCCTTCCAATTATACTCCTCTTCGATCAGGTCAGGGTATCTCGACTTCATATGCTTTAAAAGGTTTCCATCATCGACTTTCCAGTCGGGATATTTTAAAGGTTCCTCGCGGACTAGCGTCAGCATTTTCCCGTACCACTTATCGCTCCTCGCGTTTTCCGCCGAGTTCATGCAAACAACTGCCGGCACAGATCGCGACAAAAGGTCAGGTAAAAGATGTTCTTTTCCTTTTCGATGTACTATATCGAAATTGTATTGCTGCATCTTAATTGCCAATCGGGCCAATCTGTCAGTCGGATCTTTCAAGTTGTTTAACCATATTAGGGAAGCATGGTCAGTTACCACTGTGAAGTGCGTACCTCCTAGATATGGCCTAAGTTTATCTCCAGCCCAAAGGACTGCCAGACATTCTCTCTCAGTAGTGGAGTAGTTTCTTTCACATCGACTTAGAGACCTACTCAAACATCCATTTCATTTATTCCCAGGAGGTAGTAAATTAGCTTACGATGGAATCCTAGGCATAGACTTGCTTGCTAAATACAAATGCAACCTTAATTGTTCAGAAGGTTACATAGAATTAATGACGCCATCAAAAGGCATAATTAAAAATTACTCAAAATTATGCGGTGAAAATAAAATTACCAGAGTTAGAGAAAATAAATATATACAGAGTAATACAGCTGAGAAATCCACTAAAGAGGTAGATAAAACAAAAAATGAAAAATAAAATAGAGAATATACAGAGGTATTTAAAAAGGCTAAGATACAAAATATAAAAGAGGAAGATAAGAAAAAGAGCATTATCAAATAAATATAAAAGGAAATAATTTAAAAGAGAAACCAATAAAAGTTCCAAAAGAATTAAAAAACTTGGAACTTATATCAAGTAAGCACATTGGCATGGACACGCGACGCTACGACTGCGGTTCAGGTCAAGTCATTTCATGTGATAGAGAATTAGGTACGCGACGCTACTACTGCGGCCTAACTCAATCCAGTTCATGTGACAGCAATTTAGGTACACAACGCTACGACTGTGGCCCAAATAAAGCTGACTTGAGTAATATAAGTATCCAAAGTAATCCCTTACAAAAGGAAGAACAAGAAAAAGCTGGTAAAACATATAAAGAAAATACAGCACTGATCTTCTTACAAATCATATATTACCTCTTTTCAATAATTACAAAAAATTCGAAGCTTTCTTTAGAGCAAACCATCAGTTTAAATCCCAGTGTTCATCGAATAGAAGAGAATAAAATTCGAAAGTTGTCAGGTCAGAAAAATCTGATAAAAGGGCCAGTAGGCAAAAAACTTAATCCAACTGGTATTAACGAAGAATAAGAAGAATAAGGGAGAATCACCTCTTACTCAAAACCAAATTGTATTACCTCCTAGGTCGGTAGTCATAGTCAACATACCTAATAATGAAACTAGGGAATTATACTGCAAAAAGGAAGAGATTCTACCAGGAATTTTTATAGGGAATACTCTAACCAAACCTGAAAACCAGGTCATCAAAATGTTGATGCTGAACACAAACGAAGAGGAAGCAGCTCTACCGATAAAAGAAATTAAACCATCTTGGGAATATTTAGGTGATTAGCTCAATATGATAATGACCCCGTAGACAATAGGTTGAAAAAAGCTAGAAAACACCCTAAGGTTGTATCATTGTAATAACGAAGAAAGAAAAACCATACTAGACGTATGTCGACAATACAATGAGCTGTTCTATTTGGAGGATGACTCCCTTACTTATACAGATGCAGCAACGCACACAATTCCAGTGAAAGTAGATACAACACCGATATACGTAAAACCATATTGTTTACGAGAATCCCAAAGAGATGAAATCGATAGGCAGATAGGCGAAATGCTGGATGAAGGAATCATAAGTCCAATGCGAAGCCCATGGAATTCGCCTTTACTAATAGTCCCAAAGAAACCAGACGAGACTGGAAAGAAACGATGGCGAATCGCAGTGGACTTTAGGCGTCTAAACGAGGCTACTCTAGGAGATGCCTACCCATTACCAAGCATAACTGATATATTAGATCAGTTGGGACGATCTAGATATTTTACAACCTTAGATTTGGCAAGCAGATTTCATCAGATTCCCATGGACGAAAAAGAGAAGGAAAAACAGCCTTCAGTACACCATTTGGGCACTACCATTATAATCGTATGCCATTTGGGCTGAAAGGCGCACCAAAGTGGCCGATGAACAACGTCTTGACTGGATTACAAGGATTACACAGCTTTGTGTACCTCGATGACATTGTGATCTATGGATATACTCTAAAAGACTACAATGCAAAATAAGTGTAAGTATTCGAAAGATTAAAAAGTCATTTATTAAAATTACAGCCAGATAAATGCCACTTTCTTAAGAAGGAAATTGCTTATTTAGGGCATGTCGTAAGCGCAGAAGGAGTTCAACCAGATCCTTCAAAGATAACTGTTGAAACTGGACGGCTTAAAAGAAGCTTGTTTAACGCGGTAGGCATGTTGAGCAAAACTTTATTCAGAACACTAGATGCTGATGACGCGCTAGAGCTAAACTCACATATTGAGAAAGTAAACAATGATCAAGAATACTTATCACATTTAATTAAAAGTGAAACCCTCATAATAGACACTATAGTCAACATTTTTAACAAAACCCGTTTAGCAATTAAGGAACATTTTATACGCATAGAAGATAAACTAGAGACCTTAAGATATGCAGTGAACAAAGTCAACACACAGACACTCCACCAAAACATAACCACGGACTTAGAAACCATGGTCTCTTTAACAGCACTGCTGATGTTACGTTTTCAATCTCCTCAAAATCTATTAATCGATCTAGTAACTGACGTACGCCACGGAAAACCCCATCCTTTAATTATCACACCTGACCAAATGAGAATGGTTTTAGAAATAATACAGAAAGAAATCCCTGACACCCTCACATTACCCATAAATAAAGATAAAAACAGTTTATTACAATTATATCAAATTTGTTCCGTTCGTACAGCCATAGTCGACAATAGGATAATATTCCACCTCGAAATTCCACTCTCCTTCAAGGAAAAATATCAATTAATAAAAACATATCCACTACCCACTTCATACAAAGATCAATTTGCATACATTAGACCTTCTTGTCGTTGATTACAATAGAGAACATTATTACCCCTTGAATACAATAGACCTTCAAAATTGTCAGACACATGATCTAGTATCATATCTGTGTCGAATAATCCATCCTATTTTTAATGTTCATTCAAGCAACAACCTGCGTGAAATAGACTTACTAAAACATAGCAACAAAATACCATCTCACTGTAAAATCCAAAAAGTACCTCAGTTAGATTTTTGGATTCAACTGTCTCAACCAAACAAATGGCTATTCTCCATGGAAAATTACTATTGATATACTGATACTGATTGATAAATTACTATTGATACTATTGATACTGTTTGTGGGGATGAAATTACCTCCAGATTGCTACAAAACACCGGAGTGGCTCAAATAGCTTCCGGCTGTTACTTAAAGCCTAGAGATCTAGTCATACAAGCACATAATGTAAAGCAAACAGAGGTCAATAATCATTACCGACCTTCTATTAACGTCACATATTCAATACCACAAATAAAACAAGAAAGCCTTATAGCAAAACAAGTACATGTAATTCGATTTCACGACAACCAGGAATTACAAGAACTTAATGCCGCTATAAAACAAGAGGAAAAAGACCTAGAATCACATAGATTAAAAAACTTGTCATTTCACGACATACATCATTACACGCTATCTTACTCAATAATTATCATTGTAATTATTGTCTTTGGAGCAATACTATCGAGAAGGAAGTTGCTAAAAAAGAAAAAGAAGAACATAGTAAAGATCACTTGGAGGAAGTTAAGCAT
Source organism: Dioctria linearis (assembly GCA_963930735.1). NCBI lineage: Eukaryota > Metazoa > Arthropoda > Insecta > Diptera > Asilidae > Dioctria > Dioctria linearis. Next base: position 150,938,990 of record OZ005740.1, on the reverse strand, counting down.
GACACTTCCAACCAAATGATCATGCAAACCGAACACTTACATACATACATACAGTAGCTAAAGCAAAAAAAATGCGCATAAACCATTTTCCACAAGCTTTAATTTTTTTACTCAGATACACATAAAAAGCTTACATATGTAAAAAAAAGAAGAAAATAAGATTAATTAAACTTAAAATTATATATGTAACTCCTAACATTAGTGAAAATTTTCTTTTTATAATGATTAACGCCTAACTATATGCAAATAACTTTAAAACTTTTGAACTTTCAATTATTTTTAAACATGATATTACTTACCACATAAATAAAAGAAAGACGAAAATTGTACAACCAGTGTTGGGCAAAATGTAATCTGATTAATGATTAAAAATTACAATTAACCATGGAATCTGTAATCAGATTACTTTGTAACAGATTACTATTGCAATCCATTTCCATAATTACATAATGTAATGGATTAATGTGTAATGTGATTACAAGTTAATCTGATTACACATTAATCGATTACAAGTTAATCCCACTACATGTTAATCTAATTAACGTAATTACATTTAAGACATTTAAGATATTTGTATTCTAATTCTTCATAAAACTCCGTAAAACTAATTTCGTACGAGAACAATACTATATCCTTTCAATTCATTTCATCATATTATTAATTACATTTAAGTAATCTACAAAGTAATCTGTTACAATGTAATTAGATTACAAAATAATCTAATTATATTGTAACAGATTACACATTTGATAGATTACATATTCTCTCATAAGTAATCTGATTGATATGTAATCGAATACAATTTAATTAGATTACTTTGTAATTTGACTAAACTCTAATGGAATTATTAATTAAATTACGCTGCAATCAGATTACGCCCAACACTATGTACAACTATATTTTAGTAACTGTAAAAAAAAACGACCTTATATTCCATACTTTTGTAACTGTTATATCCCATAGACTAGATACAATTAAATAAGTTAATCAAACCCTAAGAATATGCAAATTTTTTTTCTTTGCTTGTTGAAAGAAAGCAAATTAATGTAACTAGAATAACCCTACAAATATGGTTTTTTTTTTCTTTGCTTGTTGAAAAAAAGCAAATTAATGTAACTCGAATAACCCTAAAAATATGCTATAAGATAACCAATAATTATTGACGAAATTAATGTATCTAGTATAACCCTAACAATATGCATTAAGATGACTGACAACTAACTTAGAGATATAAAAATCAATTAATATAAGTAAAGATCAGCACACTGTGGAACCAGACTCCGAACTCACTACTTTTCTTATCAAGCAGAAAGTTCACTCCTGAACTTTATTTTACTAAGTGGGATGGTCTAATGAGCCTACACCCTCATCACTTTCTACATTGCCCCAATAGGCTAAATGCCAAAACTCCATCAATTATTCATATCTGCATCATTTAATTCTCGAATATCAATAACATCGATATCCGGAAATCCAAATTTCAATTCCCATGGTAGAGAAATTATAAATTCTCAGGGAAGATATTTCAAACGAAAACAAACCTATAAACCTTCAAAAATTCATCCAAAAGAACCAAGTGTATACTTACATGCATTAGTTTCGCTTTCTAAGAGCAAATATTTTCGCGTAAACAATGCAACACATTTCCACATTAGTTCCGCATGACCAATTGTTCGAAGAACAAACATTCCCCATATGTGTAAATGCAGTCGCATCACAATGGAAACAAAGTCACTATCTCATAAAATGTCGCAACCCATTTTCAAGTACACGACGCTTATGCACTTAAAGTATTGACCGTCATATACACCCCACAGCGCTGGGTCTTGCACGTGCTACTAGCAGCCGTTAAGGAGTTATTAGCTCACAATCTTTTCAGGTCACACCAATATTGGACGATATTTTTTTTAAATGACGTGTTTTCAGTCAGTAAAAGAACAAATTTAGGTTTGAGAATAGCTTTCAGAAACGCTTTTGAGCTAATAACTCTTAAAGGTCAAATTAAAGAGTAAAGTTTACAGTTTAGACTTTTTATAAAAAAAAAGTAATGTTAATGACCTTTTTGCAGAGGCCAAATTAAAAAAAAAAGGAAGAAAATCCCAAATTTTTATTTTCCCCTATAACTCCTGCGATGATGGACACGGAGCTGGTTGACCAGTCATTGGAAAGGACGTCAAGCTCTGCATACAATGAGTCCTTAATTGGTAACCTGTGTACTTTTTACGATACATGGTGTGATGTGAAAATGTAGCTTTTTCCTTAATCACCCTGTAACACCCAAACGGTTGATGTGGAACCCCCCCCCCCCCCCCCCGCTCCTGCTATTCAATTTCTTGTTTTTCTATGTGTCTAGTATCCCCACATTTCGTTTGATCTAGTTTGGAAAATACACATTGTATAGTGCTCAACAAATTTTGACTCGACTTTTTCAATATTTTCATATAACTTTATAAAGTTATAGCATTCTTGAATTTGTTTCTTATGCTCATCGAGTAAGATGTTACTATATTTTCTTAAAAACTCCTCAATATCCATCTTAACAGTCCAATATTCGGGAAGACACTAACCACTAACCAAATTCTGATGCAATCTTCTTTTCCATTTTTAGATTTTGTATAGAACATACCAGATTCTTATAAAATTGCCTCCTACCTGGTAGATTTTGTATAGAATATACTGCTACCAAGTTCTCATACAATTTTGTTTGCCACTGTCTATTTTTAATTATTATAGGATATACTTTCATCTAGAACAGATTTAAGAAAATGGTTCTCGGCTTCGTTTTGGAGATATGAATTTTTAAAATGACTATAAGGCATATAATTTTTTTCACAGAAATTTATATCCCGATTTGTTTATATAGAATATATAAATGGCTTACACATCAGGAAATGCATAACATCTTGGATTTTTGTTTGGAACACACCCAGATTCTAATAAAATCTTCTTCTATTTGTTAAATTTTGTATGGAACATACCGTTACCGGATTCTTACCAGATTCCTATAAAATTTTCTTCCGCTTGTTAGATTTTGTACGGAACATACTATTACCAGATTCTTGTAAAATTGTTTTTTACTTTTTAAATTGTGAACTGAACATGTCACCAGATTCGTATAACATTTTCTTCTAGTTATTAGATCTTGTATAGAACATACTGCCACCAAATTCTTAAGCCTTTCATTTTGCTGCTATGTACTTTCAGATATTATAGAATATGCTTTCATATAGAACAAAAATCTATGGCTCGGTTTGGACACATATGAATTTATATTATTTATAAGGAAATACAGTCACCAGATTCTTACAATTTTCTCCAACCTGTAAGATTATATATGGCACATACTGTTACCAGAAATCTTCTTCTTTACTGTTTACTCACAGCTGCTTATAATCTCCCATACAACTTGCACTACTCATCATCCAAGTGATTTTTTAGTCAACATTGCAACTAACACTATCCACACTCCCGCTACAATCTTCTTGACAAGACTTGTTTATTCACTGTATGATACGCTTTCATTAATAGTAAAAAAATTATGCCCACCCACACCAACATTACGAAGATAAAATTACTATACATATTCTTATCAGCTTCGTGTGAACTATTTTTTAGAAATCGAAGCGGAATCAAGGCCAAATTGTAGCCTCTAAGACCCGACACTGCCGGTATTAAAACAAATTATTTCAATAAATGTCATTATAACCATAATAAAATTTTTATTTACAATGCATATTTTAGATAGATTAGACTTAATATATTTTCTGCGGCACACGCCGCTTAAGAGTGATTATTGAAGCAAAAATGATCACTGCTCACATCGTGTGTCGCTTTCTGTCAAATTTGTTGTTTTCAGATTAAGTGAACCTACTTTACTTATGTAATCCATTGGTATATTTCTGCTCACACCACTTTTAGCCTAGGCTAAGAAGGCATTCCAGAAAGATTTCGTGTGGCAACACTGGTCATGCCATTACACCTTATCACCAACAGTTTGATGACAAATCTCTTACTGTGCCCATACAACTTTCGCTACTCATGTAAGTCAACATATCTTACTATATTAGTATCATCATACATTGATATCATAGCTCATCAAAACTTAACATTTAACCCACCCAAAAAGAAATTTTATTGAAAATAAAAAAACTATTTTTCATAAAACCCAATGCCCTAGACACACAGCGCTCTTAATGAAGAAAGAACTAACGACTCATTAGTCTATAATGATTCATTATAAACTGCAGACACACAGCTATTTCTTTAATTAAGTCGTGCTGTCAAACTGGTTTTTATAAACTTATCACATTAAAGAAGCAATATGCATCGAATTAACGCGAAAAACTTTTTTTTATTATTTTATTTTTCAATTTAACAATTTACTAATGAGAAAAACATTATATTAAAAAGGATATTGATAGTATAATTTGTGACTTGTATTTCTTTGCAATTCTTCTTCTTATTTTTCATATCGGCAGATGCACAGCGGAGCTCCGGATTTACATTATATGCCAAATCTAGCACATACTCCTTATTATAGCTATAATGAAGGAGGATAACAATTCATTAGTGTACTTCATTACCATCTGATTTTCGCGCCATAATGACGTATGTATACATACTGTGTGAGGCATTTTGATGAATTTTTAGTACTAATGATTCATTATATCGTGATGTATGACTAGGGTATAAGACTTTTCAATTCAAACATACACACCTACATCGAAAATTTTCTGATAAGGCTTTAATTTCCATTACTACATATTTCTTAGCATCCCACGCAGCCGTGATCTAATTGTAGATATCGAATATCATACCATGAGCACTCTTGCTTAAAAAAGAATTTTAATCCACAACTTACGTTATAGTTGTTGTTGTTTTTTTCAGCAAGAGAAATTATAACTTGAACTACTCATCTAAGACATCATATCTTACAGACTAATATCAGTTGTTGTTGTTTTCAGCTAAAGAAATTGGGAATCTTACATTGAAAAACATAAATCGCTCAGTTTGTTTACTTTACTCGGCTGATATGCGAAATTGTTTACATTATTCGACTGCGCATTTGTTAACTTTACTGGAATGTGCGAATTTGTTTATGCAAGGAATCAAATTAGAAGCATTACACCTGAAGAGCACAGAGCACCTACCGATTAATATCATCAAATCTTTAATCCACAATTTAGGTTATAGTTGTTTTTTTTTTGTTTTTTTGTTTTTCAGCTCCTAATATGAATAACACCTGAGAAGATAAGATCGCTAATATCTGGAACCATAGCTCGTAGAGGATTTCTGATGAAAATTTTACCCCCCTAGTACTAATACTGTTGGCAATAACAAAAAACAGCCTAGGATTAACTTGAATTATTCTACTATTAACTATACCTGAAAAGGTGAGATCGCTAATATCTCGAAACCCATAGCCCGTGGAGGATTTCTGATGAAAATTTCGTCTATTAGTAGACATTCTACGTCAGCATACATAGTAAAAGGTGTTTCTATCTTATTCTAGCTAACTCCTTCTGGGCCTCTGCTGCCAATCGAATTCTACATTAGTTCAGCTTCATGCAGTTCTCCATGTGGTGTTCTAATGCAATAGATGAGTAAAAGTAATGGAGGCAGCGGTCGCAGAAAAATTGTTGATGGTTATTTTTTGATAATTGGGATGACAAAAGCCGGGGTAAATTCTTAATCCAAACGAACTGGCTTGTTGTGGCTGTTGCTTCAGCAACATCGCTGCCTTCTTTCTATTTTTCATGCTCATCGTAGTATACATTCCGGATCATTAAAAGATTGATATTATATTCCTTTTTATTCTTTGTCCAGTATGTTGGTAGCGTGATGAATTCTCCCTTTTGCTTCATGGTAAGCTTCCTCAATATATATACATTGATAGAGTTGTTGTTCTGCTCCTCAAATCATGGAATCTGCTTAAAAGTCATCGGAAACAGAGTTCCTGTCAAGCTCAAAATAGTGGTCTAGTTGGGTTTTCTTCTTACACTTTGTGGATTCTTCTTTGCAGGATGTAGGGCTGATATTACCGCCAAGTTTTCTTTTATTTTACTTCGGGATGCAGTTCTATGTAAGAGGATCCCAATTGTTGTGTAAGCTTGTTGATATTAACGTCCAAGCTTATAACTGCAAAATAAAGACCACCCACTATCCTTGTCTTGAAACTCCTCAAGATCTTATATGATCGCGTTCTGAATCTTTGCCTTGAATCACGTATTCAAGTCTGTGTTATTGTAAATGGGGGCGTTTTTCGTGTTTATGTATTTAGGCTCAAATATTTCTTCACGCCCTTTCACAATTTTAATTCACTTCAAAACACGGCAATATCTTTAACCGCCACATCCTTTTTCAAAGCGTTGTTGATATGACGGTGAAACAAAGCACTGTAATCTCCAAAAAACGTTAACGGTTCTTTATGCGTTAAACTGGCTATAACTCATTTCCGCAAACGATTCTGGAACGCTGACCTCATATTTTCCCATTTAACCCGGGAAGAAGCCCAACTAGAACGGCGTGAGTTGTGTCCACCTCCTGACATTAACCTTTGCGCTTTTAGTTAAATGCGTATCCCTGTCAATAAACCAATAGCTGCAATCAGTTGAGCCTTGTTACTCACGTTCATGATCTGCAACAAAAAATTATTAATCTTACGTAAAGAATTATAAAGCTTTTTTAGTGTGGCACTTATTAATTCACGGTTATTTTTAGCATTGATAAATGCTGTTTGCGTGAATTCAACTAAATTTGTGTGATGATGTTACTTAAGATGAGGTTTGCTATTTAAAGTTCTTATAATTTTAACGCTAATATTTTCGACTTACTATATTTTACCATAAATGCAAATGCTACATGTTGGAAATGCAGGATGTTCAAACCGAACAGCTCTGGAAACAAATGAGGCATCTTGTCTAATACGTCGAGGCCGATGTGTTTATAATAAGGGATTTTTAACATAAAACAGTTAAGCTTACGTAAACAATTATTAAGTTTTATAGTGTGGCACTTATTAATTCGCGGTAATTTTCAGCATTGGTAAATGCTGTTTGTTTCAACAAGATTGTAACTTTTTACCTGATTTATATGTAAAGTATTGTATGAACTGTATCGCACGCTAGGTACTTCTTCAATGATGTTACTTAAGATGAGGTTTGATATGTATATTTTTTTAAATTTGAACGCTAATATTTTCGACTTCCTTTATTTTAAAATAATATATTTAAACTAAGACTTTACGGATTTTCTTAAGGGTCCTCATCGGTAGCTATAGAACTGTGAAATATGCACGAAAAATTCCATTTTATATACAATTGTGGCCGAACTCGTAAAAACTTTCTACTGATTTACATGCTTTTATATACACTCAGAGAAAAAGATTGTCAAGTCAACTAAAACTGATGTAAATTCAACAATTTACGGCATTGACTTTCACCCAAACGGAAAATTGTCAAAACGATCTTTATCTATTATAAACGAACACATTTCGATTTTATAAAAGCAACAATTAATTTGTTAATTTGAACAGTTCAAGATTCTGGTATATTTGACAATTTTGTTGTACTTTCTTCAATTGTAAAATACAATAATAAATAGCTAGTTTTACAATCCAGTTATATTAACAAACAACTAGTAATTATTACTATTGAGGTTTATTTGGTTAGCAATAATTACAAATAATTATATTAACAATTTAATTGTACCTTACACCATTTATGAGATTGCAAGCGCCCCGCAGTTTAGGCTTTTAAGCCATTTATTAAAAATTTCAGAGGATTTCTAGCCGAGGTGCTCCGTTATGTGGTTTTTCGTCTATAGAAGATTTTAGTTTTCGTGCTTGTAAGTAGATTTCAACGAAAAATGTAAGTACACTACGCCATAAAGGAAGTCGATATAAATGGCTATCAAATAGTTGTATTTGAATATAGAAAAAATCACAATTTTTGTTTATTTAAAACAAATCACATGTTATAGTACATATATACTTATATTTAGAAAGTGCAGATGCATAATTAAAAGTTCAATTACATAAACGAAAAATGGTACAGTAATGGTAGATGATAATTTGTAAAATGATCAATTCCTATAAAAGGATTGTAACTAGTCTCAAATTTAGTCTTTTTTTTTATTACGTTTATACAAAAGGTCTGTTCGCGTACTTTTTCAAGTAAAAACATGAAAAACGTCAAAATGTATGATATAGAGAGAAATTGAGAGTAACACTCACAAAGTACGCGAACGGCTTCGAGTAAAAACTTGTGAAAACTTGCAATTATTCGGGATCTGTAATAACGACGTGAAATTTTCCTAGCACATAGTACAATAAACAAATTTAATTTACCACTTTGAATACGTTGAAATGTTCTTGGAGAACATTCTACTTCTACTGGAGGAGGCGTAACAGGTTTTTCCATTTTTTTTAAAACTAAAAACTTGAAAAATAACTGATCTGTCAAAACTGACACTTTCGAAGTTTTTACTCGACGATTTTTCTCGAGTTAAATCAAGTAATAAATTGAACGGAGGGGAAATGTGACGTCAATAATTTCTCTCTCAATTTTCGAGTACACGAACGCCTTCGAGTAAAATCTTACAAAAAATTTTACAAGTTTGTACTTTCAAGCTAGTACGCGAACAGACCTATTAACTATAACTTGAACAAAAAAGACTTTAACAATGGTAAATGAAAATTAATAGAACAAGAAACTTAAATTTTTCAAATAAACATAATTAATATAACAAAAATTTTCGATTTCAATTATTTCAAAAGGTCTATTTCAAGGGTATGATTTCAGTTCTTGGTGTTTGCTTTCGAATCGAAACGACCACAAATATTTAATTGGATCTGATTCTGTTATTATACGACCATAGTGTGTCATAAAATGATATTTGGGCTTTAGTGTTTGCTTAAATAATTGACAGAAAAGCTCATTGTGACGGGAAACTAACATATCCAAATGTGTTACCATTCTATTTGACATTCTTGGGCTTAATATCATGTCAATCAATTTTGAAAGGATAATGACGTAATTCCATATTTCATCTCCTTCTGGCATCAAATCTCCGATTATTAATGGAAAAAGAGAAGCAAAACACCAAAGTTCCCGAGCTGACATGTCTAGAATATTCCTTTTTAAATGTTCTAATTTGATTGGTTCAGAAAAATTGCCTATTTCGATCGGCCCATAGTTAAAATGCTGTTTCCGATAATTTAATTGATTCAAGTCAAAAAAGTAGTATTATTAATATAAAATAGGATTACTTGACATTATCCGTATTTCGCTACACCCAAAAAAACATCGTGCATAATATCAACAGAATAGTTTTCAGTTACGTGAAAGTGTTTTAAGCCGTTGAAAATATTTCTCTCATTAATACCTGTGTGGAAAAAGTCTCTCCTTGTTAAATCTTCTTCATAATTCTGTTTATTACGGATATGATTTGGGTCCTCTTTTAAAGATATTTGTGTTTGCGATTTAGGCATTTTGCAAAATCGGCAAAACTGATTAGCGCTAAAGGATTTAGAAAATCCCATTATTGAATTTAGGCCTAAATTATCTCCTATCAAAAGCCCCAGAAAGAAATAAATAGTTTCTTCTCCATTTTTCGTTTTTATTTTTACATCGTCGCGTGCGATTCGTTTTAATACTTCCACCAAAGAATGTAAACAAGAATCATTTCCAAACGATTTTAAATATTTTGCTTTAACTAATGAAGCTAGAAAAATATTGTCTAGTGTAGAGACACAACAAGTTGGAAGAGAAGGAAAACTGTAATAAAATGCTGTCAAAGAATTCTCTCCAGAATGAGATCCTAAAGGATCATCTACCTGAAAATCGTCGCTGTACAAAAAATATGGAATTACAGTTTTACCTTCATAATGCTGCAGAATATTTTTCCATCTATTTCCATTAACGAAACTGCAAAAATCAGTGCTGGAAATAATTTTTTGCATGTTTTTAATTATTCTATCTAATACAATGGGTATCTCCACAAAGCTTTTTATTTGGAATTCAATATTCATCAATACACCTTTGTGAGTAACAGGTCCTACAACTGCTGCACCATTTCGGTAATAAAGTGTGTTTTCTGAATTAATCACGAATGATTCAGGAGGTGAAAACAGATCTCATTTTTGTAAATAATTAATAAATTTATGTTCAGTATTAAGTAATTCAATAATTTTCAGTGGTTTTTTCAAATTTTTTTCGCTTTCTAGACTGGCTACATTTGGATATGTTGAAATAATTTGCCTAATGTGCTCATCACTAAACGCGTGTAGTACTATTTGTAAAGAGCTACAAATATCAAATATCTGTGCTCTTGATAAAGAAGGTTTCTCGTGAAGCTTACATAAGAAAGTCAATAAGTCATTGGAAGGGTTTTTATTCGAAATAAGTAACTCCTGGGGCCGTACTATGGAGCATGCTCCATAAACGGAATCATCTCTTACGTCAGAAGTTGCATTCAAACTAGGTCGAAATGATTCGGCTTCTCTTTCGTAATAAGAGTCTTGTACTTTTTCTAAATTTTCCGATCGTGAAAGAGATGTTATGTTCTGTAAATTTTTGGCGTAGTCCAAATTCTGTGAAATTGGAATCAATTCGTTAGGTATTTAATTTTTAGTTGAACTAGAACAGTTTTTTTTTAGATATGTGCCTTCTAAATGAATAAACTGATTGGAAACTATGTAAACAATTTTTCTCGGAATATTTATAAGTTTTTTCAAATGAATTTTTAGGAGTATGCATGATATCAATATGACTAGTAAGTGTTGAGACATTTTTATATCCTTTTCCACATTCAAAGCAGTAGAACATTATTAAGCGTAATCCAATCAATCACTATATGTAATATAAATTAATTATTATTTAAATTTAATTTTTAAAAGTTATAAAATATTGTAAATAGTTTAATTATTATCTTTGACGATATTAAGTTCAGTAATAAGGCTTGCTACAGATGATATCTGCTTATAAATATTAGTTTTAATTTCGTAGAAATATCTCTGGATAAAGTACCAAACATTATGACATTGACGAGGATATGAAAGATGGAAAACACGAAATGTTTTGAAACAGATATCAAGTGCAGCAAGAAGGGAGTGTTGTATATATATTGTTTCATCTATCCTAACAATAATAGGTTGCAGTGTTAGGTTTTTTATTTTTAGTTCCTTATTTAGTTCATTCACCTTTTCTTCAATTGTAGCCTCATCGGAGCAAAAAATAAACATGGAATTAATGGAGTCTTGTATGGACGGCTTCCAATGTGTACTATTTTCACCAGCTTTCAATTTGTAGTAAATTGTGGATCGATTTCAAAATATTTAAAACACGCAAATCTGAAATAATGGAAAGATCAGCAAAACTAAACCATGTATTATGTATGGTTATAGTACTATTATTCGTATCACCAGATGGAAAACATATCTTTCTTATTAGCGTAGCTATATCAATAATTCTAGTTGATCTTACATCAAAGTGGGAAAAAAAGCTTACTTGCATTTGATTCATATAAATATGCAAAAGCGAGATCTATATGCAAAAGAAATTACATTTATAATTCATTTTAATATTAAGAAATATAACTTAAATTACCAAGCGATGACCAGATGGATCTCTATATCGAGGCCATTGTGAAAAAATTGAGGCAATATTTGTTTCCTTACAAGATAATATATCAGCTCTGCGTTGTACTCTTGTTGTTATCCATTTTTCTTCAACAGCAGACCAAGGACTGTTTTTGTAACAAAGCCAGAGTTTATCGGATTCGTCATAATTTTCTTCTAAAATATAACGTTATATCTTTTATTTAAAAAAAATAGTTACATGGGCATATACAAATTTCAAAGAGTTAAGATATCACACAAAAAATTAAGAATTTATTAATCCAATTAATCATTAACAACTTAATCATAACACAATACAAAAAATGGCGTGAAATAATTTGCAAAATTTAAATTAAGTACCTGTTTCCAATGTACCAAAGCTATTTTGCTGTTTATAAATCCTATTAAATCTATTCACGCAACCTTCTTCACGAAGCTTTCTCATTGCATTGTGAACATTGTGGTATTTATTATATAAAGTACCCCTAGGCTGAGTACTTTCAGTTCAAAATCAAACAGAGTATAAATTCTTTCTACACAATGAAGAAGATTTGGATTTAGATATACAGACTTGTGCTCCAACTTTTTTTTTTTTTTATATTATTAAGCCAAGCTCAGGGGATACCCTATGATGCAAAGCACAGCATGGCAGGAAGGAGATAGGGAAAGGATTAGGGGATATGAGGAGAATGGCGGAGGTGCCGATGTATGTCACCCTTAAACTTCCGCAGATTGTATGCCGGAGGAAAAACAGAAGATGGTAAGCTGTTCCACATTCACACTGTTCGGGATAAAAAAGCATCACGGAATTTTACTGTACGGCCGAAAGTAATTTGAAGGGTTAAGGGATGTGCGCGGTTTGCAGCGCGAGTATTGCGTGCAGGAATCATTCTACAAGGGATTAGACTAGAGATTTCATCAGAACATTGACCATGCATATAGCGATAAAGGAGCGAAAGGAATCCAACATTGCGGCAGTGCTCGAGTGAGTCGATATGACAAGTTATTGCCAAATCGCCAATGAGCTTGAAGGCTCTCTTTTGGACAATATCCAATGAAGCTAAGGCTGTGCGACCAGCCCCAGCCCATATATGGGAGTTGTATTCCATTCTAGGTCTAATGTAGGACTTGTATAGGAGCGCTAGATTTGACGGGCTGAAATATTTCTTACAACTTTTCAGAAATCCAAGACATTTCGATGCTTCTTTGGCAACAGAGAAGATGTGATCTGTCCAATTTAACTTACTAGAAATATTAATGCCAAGAATGCTTAGTGACGGTGAATCAGAAATTAATGCTCCATCAAAAAAAAGGGGTGTGGTTAAGTTATGATCTTGTTTTAATGAGATGAGACAGGCTTTGGGTCATAGATGCATTGAATTCGACGCGATTCGCTTTGCCCCAAGCGAGGATATTGTTAAGATCGTTATTCAATGATCTAGTCATACAATCTCTTTTAACACATGCGGCGTTCCCCCTAGAGTCCGCAAGAGTGTCAAAGGAGTAAGCGAAATCAAGAGTACTATCATCTGCGAAACTATGGATGGGATTGAAAGTAAGGGAAAGCAGATCATTAATGAAAATTAAAAAGAGAGTTGGAGAGATAACAGAGCCTTGAGGCACACCGGCATTTATGGGATGCGGTTCAGATGTAACGCCATCTAATACAACACGTAATTGGCGACTAGATAGGAAACTTTCAATCCATAATAGAAGAGGAGGAGAGAGACCAAGTGCTTTAAGTTTGGCTAAAAGGGCTGGATGCCAGACTCTATCAAAGGCCTTTGAAATATCCAGGGCAACGATTTTAGACTCACCAAAATTGTGAAAACTACTGTTCCAACGCTCCGTCAGAAAGGTCAGCAAGTCTCCAGATGAGCGTCCAGCTCGGAAGCCATATTGGCGATCGTTGATGAGATGATTATTTTCTAGATACTTCATTAATTTTGAGTTAATGATAGATTCAAAAACCTTTGAAAGAATCGAAGTGATCGCAATTGGTCGATAATTTGAGGGATCGCTACCCTCTCCTTTTTTGGGAATAGGCTGAACGTGAGCTAGTTTCCAAGCAGTTGGGAATTTTCCTGTCGAATAAGACAAGTAGAATAGTTCGCGCAGAGGTTTATGTGTGAGATTATAAATATTTCTTATGTAAATGTTATTAACAATTTAGTTTCTTCATACACATAAATTACCGAGTATACGAATAAGCTCCCAGTAATTCCAGTAATTTAAAAGTTTCACTCCTTTCAAAATAAAATTTATGTTGAAATGATAATGCACACAAATTCCTACTTTACTCAGTATACTTGTGACTGTTCTCAGCTATGAGTTTTTTATAGTAAGTCATAACGTTTCATTTCAACAGAATTTTCTCTATAATCTTGTAATTTTACTCGACACTTTTAATTACTTTAAATTACTGGAAGAGAGACATGAAACGGGAAAAAATTAAACTGTTAGTCACTTTTGTATGAGAAGCACAAAAACCCACAATCTTACACTAAATAAAGCCTGCTTGGGTTAGAAAAGTATGAATGGAAACTTCTGCTTCATTGTTTGGAGGTACATTATAAATTAAAGACTGCAAAAAATACTTACAAACATTTTCGGCAATGCGTAAATTATTTCCTTCCATAATATTACTGCCTGTTGATGTTTCAGATAAGTAACTGGTATTGTCCCTATGTTGTACAAAATTACTGCTCGTCGTCATTGCTTCATTGGAATTTGAATCCATTTGGAAATTTGGAATATGCACAAAACACGATAAACTGATCACCTTCACAATATTCTGCTTATAAAGTTTGAAAGTATACTTAATAATAACTCTTCAGAAAAAAAATAACTTTTTATAATAATATACTCGCGACAGAGCGTACATTCGTATTTCACTGGCACGACATGATATGGTTATACGACATGATCCGTTTTGGAAAAAAAAAAATAATTCCTTGACCGAAAGTTGTAATGCACTTGTTCACGTTCAAAACTAGAATGCGAAAGAATCTATATGATTCTTATTTAATTGCTAATGCAAATACCGAAAAACAGTTAACAAATGTTGAAAAAGTAAAATTAAAATGTCTAAACTAATGCGGATTTGTTAATTTTACGATTTTGTAATTGATTCTGCCTTTTCAATACAAAGTCGTGTTAAAGAGAAATCTAGTAATTGGAGGAACTACAAGCCGATATATGTAAATTCAACATTTTATTCGTATTTTTCGTGCCTCGTGGTAAATTTGAGACCTTTTTACAATTAAATTGTAGATCTTACCAGAGGCAAATAAACTCAAAGTTTAACGATTCTGTAATTAAATTTGCAATCCTCTGAAAAGCATTTTTATTCAAAAAAAGCTAATGCAAAAATTATTCTGGTGTTCAATTCTACTATTTCTTATTATTTTTTACAAAAAGTCATTGTTAAAATTGTTTTTCATACCGATGTAGCAAAATAATCTAGTTTTGTATCTTTAACAATTCCAATCTGTAATTTTTACAATTATTTTTCTCTGAGTGTAGACAGAGTATTGACATTTTAAAAAATGTGGAATATTTCAATACCTTAATGTTCCACCTCTTAACTTAGTTCCACTTAGTTAACCATCATATTATTATACTCGACATATGTTAAAGGAGAAGTTAGCAACAATGTTGAATTTAATTGCTGGTACTTTCTCGACGGTGAAAGTGAAAACAAAAATCGGCTAATGGACTGGATTTATTACTTTGTAAGTCGGGCACGCACTTAAACAGAAGAGACTGGTTTGTATAAAAGGTGCCCGAAAATATCGTCGATTTTGTTGAAAGTGATCTTTATAAGCAAATGGTTTTAAAATAAAAATTGTAGTTTTTACCACTTGCTTGCACGCGGAAAAACATGCAAAACTGCAGACTTAATGAACTAAAAAGTAAAAATTCTAAGGCAAAAGTCGTCATATGTCGTCTCGCATTGCACAACCAACCAAAATTTCTAAGAAAAAATCAAAAATATTCCAAACACGTCACGACAGTAAAACATGAACGCAAATGTTGTGCAACATATAATCCGATAACATTCTTCACTCCACCCGTTTTTCTGCTCCGTCAACGAAACATTCGCACTTCTCTTGGTTGCTAGCTCCTGAACCAAAATGTTGCAGAATTGAAATAACCGGACACATGTTAGTGGATATAGCGATGTGTCCACCCTAAGCTTCTTTCGCTGTTCCTGTCGCACCCTTACAAGATAGGGGTTGGTCACCATGGACTTTTTTATGTAGAATCATATTTTGAATAAAATGGCATTTTTAAATTTTTTACAAATTTCACCACTTCTGGTCCACACTCATGGCAAATAGATAATCACGCGTTTTGGGGTGTTTTTATTATCTTTCACCCCTTTGTTTTGTCCTTGGGACGCCGCATCCCAGGACCACCCTACACCAACCCTCCAAATTGCAGCCTGAAAGGAATTAAATATGATCTTTAACATTTTTTCGGCTTATTTGACTGGACTATTAGTTGACTTCTAACCCTGACATATGAATGACATGACTAGATTTACTTACTTAATGCTGAAGTTTCTATTTTTAATCTGCATGAAAACTAATTAAAGCTAACTTTTAACCTAGAGATAGTCTTTTAAGAATGCATTACATATTTATATTTAACTTTTTAATGCTGAGCTTTCTAATTGTAATCAGCTGCCCCCAAAATATGATTATGATTATTCGAATTTGCTGATTGGTTTTGCAATTTTATAATTGTTTAAGTATTCACGTTCTTTCTTTTAAATTTGTGTTTTTATGATTTTTTGTTTTTGCAATTTTATGATTTTTTTGTTTTTTTTTTTTTTAATTATTGCGTTTTATGATTTTTTTGCAATTTCCCGATTGTTTTATTTTATTCTACAAGACACCTCAGAGCGCGATTTAAAAACCAGGTGATGGAGGTAAATTTAAGAATTTTAAACGGATCAGCAACTAGAGTTGACTTTATCCGATAGCTTCCTTTGTTAAATTATTTCTAGTAAGCTCGCAACGCATAAAATATTCGCATTCAAAGCATCGGTTCATTCAATGAAATTAATATGACCCACATTTCGCTTTCAGCTCACAATTCAAGATTTTTTTCGTTTTTCTTCCAAACCGTTTTTGTTTACATTCATAACTTCCTACATTTCTACTCATATAATTAAAGATCATTGAGCCCCCATTCATATCACACGCTCGTAATGGCAAAGTGGAGGCAATTTTGTGATATTATGCTAATTTAATTGGATGAAGCAGCAGTAGCAAGCAAGCGGCTCTAAAAGTGGAGTAGCAGGAGCATATAATTTAAACGTTTGCACACGTGATCGTAAAGATGTGGCGTGCTGTCAACCTTCACGGTGTCTTTTCTATTATTGATGTTTTGTGGTTTGCAACGAAGAAGCAAAAATGAATAACGCTTGTTTTTTTTTTTTTTTGGTAATAAAGGTTTTTGCATATTATTTTGCACACCTGCTATCACCCTTTTGAGGCGAGTCGCAGCAAATCCACTTTTGTATGGCTGCGGGGGTCGGGGACACTATGCAACCCAACCTTTCACGACATCATCACCTACAACAACGAAGAATGTACTTGTTCAGTTATGTTGCTCATATTTATAGCTTCTAAAATATTAACGCTAACAAGTAATAAAGTTTTTCCTTGCTAACTGCCCAAAAAGCTTTACGTGAGGAAAGGTGTTATCATTCAATAATTAAAACTGTAAAACAAGATTTATCTCATACAAATTATACATGTGGAGTAAAGTGCAGATTGTTAGGATCTGCATAGCTTGCGACTCCGCTGCCGAGTTCTGATTGCCTATGATAGGGTCTGGTCGCCATCTGTTTTTGCCGGTAGCTGATTCGTCGGCATTGAAAAGAATGATAAAATGTATAGAAATTTTTATTTAATACGATAGACTCACGTTTACATGAATACTTGAAGCATACTTGAAATTTGCTTGAAGTAATCAAAATATCATGAAAACGCTCATTTAATGTGTAAATTTCGACTTATATAATTGGAAAATTAAATTCAAGAAAAATTCAATTCATGTAATTGGAATTAATTCAATCAACTGCCCTACCTGAGTTTCAAGTGGATTTCAAGTCAACTACTCAAGCATTCATGTAAACGTGCTGTATATTTCTAAATAAGAAGTAAATTAGAACATTCCAAAGATAATGTATTTAAACGTAATAAATAAAATTTAACATATAAACAAACAAACAAATTAAATCTACATGAAATAAATGAACAATCATAACAACAAACTTCTGTTTACATAGCACCATGTAGGCACTATACAAACTGATAAAGCTTTATATTCTACAACATAAAATTATACACACAATAAAGTACAAGGGACGTATACATAATCTAATTACCTGTTACAAGGAATGCATAGATACCTTATGTGATATTTTGCAAAATAGTTCGATTCACCTTGACAGATACCTATGCCATTTGTATAAGGCAGAAATTTGCACAAAATTAACACATAAAAGAAATAATACGTACCAACCTGTGTGAAAATGCATAATTCCCACAATGAATGCACATAAGCCACGCAAAACACACACTTTAAAACAAAAATCTAATAATATTATCACTCGCGCGAATTAACTTTTTCCTTTAAGAGGAGTCAGTACTCAGCAAAAGTTTCAATTTAGATACCAGCGATCCTGTAGGCAATAAAATTTACTATTCTTAGGTTTGTGTCCTGAAAGTGAGAAACTTCATATAAAATTAGCATAGATCTAGACCACAAGTGACGTTAGAAGCATCTAGCGTAAAAGACAGAAACCCAACATGCGATAATTTAAGACGAAAATTGAAAATTTGTAGTTCAAAGAAATTGAAAATTTTTAACTAGATTTAACTCTCCTAAATTTTTTGTGCACATAATTGTTAAATATACTATTTTTCTTTGTATTTCAACCATTTTCAGCGAAATATTGCAATTTCTAGTCGGTGAAATATCGGGAGAAAAAGCAAGTACTGTTAGAGTCAAATAATTTAAAAAAACGACACTAAAATAGTCACAATCTAAAGAAATAAGAATACCTACTAACAGGAATTTGATTGAAAAAACTTCAGTTTTTACCATTTTTTACAAGTCTCCGAGCTAATATCTCCATTCCAATACATTTTTTTTTAATTTTTGCCGACGTTATTTACTAGACTTCTTCGTTACCTTTAATTTAGGATATAAATTATAATTCTGCTACAAATAGTTTGACAGAAATTCGCAATGAAAAATGTATAAAACTTGCAAATTTGGTACTGATGATAATAAAAAAAAACACAGAGGATAGATTTCATTAAATAAAACACAACTTCCACTGTACTGAACAATAGTATATAGTATTGTAACGTTTTTATCTACTGGATAAAAATTTGCTCCGGCCGAGCGGTAAACGAGGTAGCAGTTTTATTATAATATTTAAAACTCCTTTAAGAAATTCACTGAAATCTTCGCAATTTAAAAAGGTTACGACAATTTATGTAAGGTTAGTAGTAAGATTATTTTAAAAGAAAATTTATTTTGCTGTATTTGACTTTGTACTCACCTGATCAGTGTTTGGCAGCTGATTAACTTGGTTCTTTATTAAGGTTGTTAGGATTGGGATGTTCTTTATTCCAGTTGAGACCCAGAATAAAGTGAGGTTGGTAATTCTGGCTGCAGTCGATACCCACAGAAAGAATCCTTTATCACAGTCGAGACCCGCGATAAAGTGTTTTGTGTTAGTAATTTATTCTTACTGCAGTCGCTACACACAGAAAGAATCTTTATCACAGTCGAAACACGCGATAAAGTGTTTTGAGTTAGTAATTTATTTTTACTGCAGTCGATACCCACAGAAAGAATCTTTATCACAGTCGAGACCCGCGCTAAATTATTTGGTGTTAGTAATTTATTCTTATTGCAGTCGATACCCACAATAAGATTCTTCATTACAGTCGAGACCCACAATAAAGAGTTTGGTGTTAGCAATTTATTTTTATAGCAGTCGATATCCACAATAAGAATCTTTACTACAGTCGAGAGCCGCAATAAAGAGTTTGGTGTTAGTAATTTATTCTTACTGCAGTCGATACTCACAGTAAGAATCTTTAATTTAGCTGCTGTCACAAAGAAGATCTTTAATCCAGTCTCAGGTCACGGCACCCTACACCACAGCCACTACGATGCTCCCATAAAGGGGCCATCCCAAGTTGAGGTGGATAAAACCTTGTTATCCAGGTCTCCTCTAACCCCGTAGTACAAAGTTAGCCAATGTCGGGCCGCCCATTTGGTATGGCTTTCATAAAGCATGTTCAACGGACCGTGAATACTCCCAGTTTCATATCTTCATACAAGATATTCTTTTTTAAACGGTACTGGTAACTCCGTTCGGGTAACGTCTAAAAGAATTGTGCTTGTCGTGTCCCAATAATAAAACTCACGAATCAATCAAACAATAAGAGAATAAATCTTTAAACCAAAGAAAACACACGAATTGCATTTAAAACAATACTTTATTAATCCGAAAACTGACCTAACTTAATAACAATATAACTAAGCTACCTGGCGCTTAGGTAACCTGAACCGACTCTAATCACGATAAGACAGTACACTTTACGGAATTCGCCAGTCCAGTCATTGGTCTTTTATGCACTAATATTCGGAAGTGGACTTTACTTAACAACGCGGATGTAAACAAACGACAGCAACCTTGCCGATTGTTCTACTGGTTGCAGCACCTGAGTCGCTAAGTAAGAAACAATCGCTTTACATAATAATTACCATGCTAGGTTTATTATTATTGTAATCGTCGATTGCTCAACTAAGCGCTCATCGCAGCCAGCTAATCAGCAAAATAACCGAGAGTTGCAGAACAGTACCATGCGAGGTTACTGTTTAGCAATTGCTAATTATTTCACTAAAATGCGCCCTTGGCTGCTGGAAGAATCTTCCGTATATTGGGCCATAACATCCCTCCCCCCTTGCAAAAAATAGTTTCCGCCGGGAACTAGATCTGGAGTGTGCAACAATCTTAATTAAAAACTGAAAATATCTTTATCCTCGTTCGGTTCAGATTCTTTACATTTTTCATTACACACCTACTATCTAAATTGTCTTATTTTTCTTTTTCAAACCGTACATTTTATATTTTTAAATCTTTTTACATCATTTCTCTTTTTATTTTCTTTTACATTTAACTTCTTTAAATCCAATATTTCATTTTCATATTTAATTCCTTTCTTTCATTTTTACATCATTTCTTTTTTTATTTTCTTTTACATTTAATTTCTTTAAGTTCAACATTTCATTTTCAAATTTAATTTCCTTCTTACTTTCATCTCTTTTTTTTTTATTCTGATTTTACAACATATCTATTTACTTTTATTTTTACTACACATGTCCTTTCTTGGAAACTTCCTCCACTTCTTAAATACCTTATTATACTAATAATTTCCAACATTTGAATCTTATAATAATTAATCTATTACTTTCCATTGAACATGAGTGAATATTATAAACCATATATATATATATTTATTTCTATATAAATTTATACGTTAATCTCTAACTATAGGTTGCCCTTAAATTACTTCTTCGTTATACAAGTGCAAAAAATATATATATATATTTAACTAAACCTATGGCGGCTACACTAGCTGCACAAGTTATTTCCCCACAATAGTTGGCAGATTGGTGGTTGGCAAGTTCGCTGTCGTGGGCAAGATTGTCTCAATGGATATGTTTGCATTTTGGGCCTTGGGTTGCTTACTTATGGGTTGGTTGACTTATGAACTATAGGTAGAATCACTCTGTTGGTGCCGGCTTGGGTATAGTTCCTTTTCCAGCATTTCAAATGGCATAATACTCCTATCAGGATTACTAAGCTGATGACGGCTAAACATGCGGTAGTAGTTGTCGCTGCTAAATGTACTGGATGTGGAATGGCACTTCTACTTGCCTCCTCCGTGCCGATTTTGTCTTCAACCCTCTTTATAGCGGCATCCTGCTCTCTCCATGCTTGATTAAAGTTGTCACTACCCAGCAATCGTATTTCATCCTTTTTTCCTTCTACTACCTCCTCTCTCTGCCTGCCTGTCTGTGTTGCGATGCTGCTCCAGGCTGGTAACTCTATTCGTCTGGGCTGCCATAGAGACATATTTCGCTGTGCGGCATCTTCAGCTTGTATTCGTAGGTCACCGATTTGCAGGTGACAATGTTCTTCGATGAATAATGTGTGCTTCAGCTCACCGATGGAAGTTGGTGAATGTTGGCAGTTTACTTCCAGCTTGGTCTTCTCAGACATCACAAATAACCAGTGGTTTCTCGCTACCATTCTCACTAAGCTGCTCCACTTTGCTGTAACTCTTTCCTTACAGGCCTTCGCATTTACGTTGAAGCTGCGGAAAAGGTTCAGCACACAGTTTTCTCCAATAGGGGCTAATTGTGGGCATCAGATTTGCGGGTAGTCCGATGCGGTTAACAACCTCTGGCACTTCTGATACTGTTGGGAACTCAGCAAGACATACTGTCGTTCATGATTGTTGGCTGCCACAAATTCAGCGTGAAGATCATATACATGATACCCAAATTCATCTATAGCTATCGGGATCATGTATACCTTATGTAAGTCAAATGCAACTAGTTGGGGCTGTGGGATATCTACCCCAACTAGGATTTCTTGGCGTACCTGGAGTGCTTGTACCTTTGCAATTTGTACCAGCAATTGGATATTCTGGAATTTTTCATCTAAATCCAGTTTACTAGTGGAATTCTTCATTATCTCGGTCATCTCTCGTGAATGAGTTATCAGCGGAAGGAGATTAATATGTTCATCATTGTTTCGTGCATTTCGCTGATCTCTCTTAAGTGAAGGCTCATTAGCGTAGTTACCTCACTCAATTCCATTCTTAGTGTCAATGACGATAATTCCCGATATTGACCCTGCTGCTCTTTAACGATGGCTGAAAGTTTATTTTGTAGTTCTTCTCTCTCTCTTCTGCTGCCTGTAGCCTTGAAGCATTAAACAAATCGAACGTAGATTTGACGACTGTAATTTGGTCCTTCAGTAGATTTAATGTTCGGCTCACCTTCTCATTAAAGTCATCTATAGCTGCATGTATTTCTTCCGAGTGGGCATGGTCCATGGTTCCGAACAGTGTCTTGGCCAGAGATCCCACTCCATCAAAAATTGAACGCTTGCTTCTTCGGGGCGCCTCCTTTTGGGTATGATGCGAGAGTTCCTCATCCTGACGCTTAAGTTTTTCCACCCAGCCTCCTATCTCTTTGACTGCTGTCTTACACCTTGCGACGCCTCCTGTATCGGTTACGTCTGCACATAATCCGCTTATCAAATCGCTGCAGTTGCTGACGAATTTTAAGTCTTCAGTGAGATCTGGTATTTGGAACTTAGACAGAATAGTCCAATGTTTCGTGTAGAAATTAACTAGCCCGAGACGCTCGAACAACACTCCCGACTGTGGTATCGGCTCGATGCTATAACCTGCCTGCCCTGCTTGTATCCCAGCTATCAAAGAGAAGATTAAAATTATTACCGCCTTCATCGCCGCCTTCTTTTATAACTATATAAATTTAGGGCAATGCTAGTATTCTTAGACTAAATGAAATTTGTTTTTCTTTAATATAAACTCCTAATTTATTCTAATAATGTTTTTTTTTTACAGTCTTTATTTCTCTTACACTTCTTTCTTTATCAATTCTCTCTTCTGTTTACACAACTTGTATAAAAACTTCTCTTTCCTTTAAATTTCTAAACCCCTTTTTTTTAATCTTTTTATTATTAATCTCTTATTTATGCTTTCTTTCAACAGGTCTTCTTATTCATTTTCCATTATTTCTTTCAAAATCTCTTATCTCTTTTTTTAAATCTTTATATCTTGATATCTTGTTTACTATTCTTCTTTTCTTTCCCTTTTTTTAAATTATTATTTCCTTTAAAATCACTATTTCTTCTTTTTCATTCAATTAAACTGTGTATACTCTACTTTCTTCTCTTTTAAATCTCTATTTTTTCTTTTCTATTTCGTTTTTTTTTCTTTAAAAAAAATCTTCAATCATTCTTCTCCCTTTTTTTTTACATATACTTACTTACTTCCCTCCATTGGCAATCTTTTCACATCTGCCTACTTCCTTTCCACTCAGCCTAAATGCTTTAATGAACCTTGTTTTGCAAGAAAAACAAAAAAACAAGAAAAAGACTAAATAAAATAAAATATTCAAATTGAAAAACTATTCTCTCGTGCTTCATTCCACTTAGGTTATCGTCCTTATATGACGAACAAACTCTAATCTTAAAATTAATCATGATTCCTTCTCAAACGATTCGTATGAATCCGCTTGAGCTTTTTCCCTTGAAGTATAGTTACATTCTCAGGACTGTGAACGTAAATTACTTCATATGGACCTTTAAAAATGGATGCTAATTTCCCTGCCCTAGCTAAGTGTTTAACTAGAATTTTATCACCAATATGTAAGACTTCAGGCCTAGCTGAATTGTCATGGTACTTCTTTGCCACTTGTTTGCTTTTCAGTAGGTTCTCCCTAGCTAGTTGAAACACCCTCTGCAATTTAAACCGCAATACCGAATGGTACTCATCCATATTGTATACCGGTTCAAGCTGACGCTGTACGCTACTGGGGATTTCCGATACAAATCCAAACATCGTTTTCATGGGTGTAAGTTTTGTGCCTGCATGCACGGTGTTGTTGTACGCATGCGCTGCGGTTCTCAACAGCTCGTCCCAGTTTCGTGGCTCCCGATCAACGAAACTCCTCAGGTAGTTGGCTAGCGTAGAATGCTGCCTCTCCACAGCTTTGGACTGGGGATGGTAGGCAGTTGTTTGTAGCTGCTTTATCTTCAACATTTTACAAGAGCCTTTAAGACTTCTCCAGTGAAGTTTGCTCCCTGATCGGTTACTAGCTGTTTCGGTAGCGAGTACCGGCTGAGGATTTGCTCAAACAAGACCTGGGCTACCGTGTTCGCTTCTTGGTCTGGTATCGCCACGAAATCTACAAATCTAGTCAGATCATCCGTCATAGACAAGATGTACTTGTTACCCTTGTGACTAACTGGCAAAGGTCCAACTAAGTCAACATAGACTTTCTCAAAAGGTCTTTCCGCGATTTCCGTCACTACTAATGGCATCTTTATGGCTCTAGCGTGCTTATTTGTTTGGCAAATCGTACAACGTTTAACATACCGAGCTATATCAGCCTTCATTCCCTTCCAACTGTAGAAGCGCTTCACTCTGTTGAACGTTTTGTTCCTTCCAAAGTGTCCTCCAAACCTAGAGTCATGATAATCTCTTAGAATGAGCTCAATCTCTTCTGGATTGGTCACCAGTTTTGGTTCTGGTTTCTTCAGTTTTTCTTCGGTGATTATCTCAGTTCCTTCAATACTGTTACCTTCGTTTTCAGAATCTCGCAACGGTATTTGTTTTGGTTGTTCCCTTTCTTTCTGTTCCCTAGCTTGAGCACGAGTTATTGCAAGGCATGGGTACTCCTTGTTATGATATGACTCAGGTTCTGTGCCTTGGAATTCTACTTAGGGCATCGGCATTACCATTTTCCTTTCCAGTTTTATGTATAATCTCAAATTCATACTCCGATAGTTTCTGGTGAAATCTGAGCATACGTGAAGTAGTGTCCTTCATCTTGAAAACTCCCCGTAGCGGTTGGTGATCCGTTGCTATTTTGAAAGGTTTGCCCAGAAGGTAGCACCTATAGTTCCGTACTGCCCACACAATGGCCAACATCTCACGCTCTGTAGTGGAGTAGTTTCTTTCTGCCATGTTCAAGGTACGACTAGCGCAATTAATTGGCTTGCCCTCTTGCTCCAAAACTGTCCCTAAAGATTCCCCACTTGCATCAGTGATTACCGTAAATTCCTTTGTGAAATCCGGATATATCAAGAGTGGTGGTGTAGTAAGAATTTCCTTGACACGGCTGAAAGCCTTGTCACACTCGAGTCCCCATGTGAACTTAACACTTTTTTTTAATAAACTATTAATGGGTGCCAATATTTTTGAAAAATTCGGAATTGGGTAGCCCTAAAAAAGACTGAACCTGACGAACAGTTTTTGATTTTGAGAAATTTTGCACTACTTCTACTAATCGTTTATCAGGCTTCACCCCTTGTTCTGAACAAATATGGCCCGGATACACTACCTCTTTCCTTAAAAACTGACATTTTGAAAGCTGCAACTGAAGGTTGTGTTCTCTGAAGCGCTGAAAAACTTCTCGTAGTTTGCTGTTATGTTCGTCCAAACTCTTAGCAAATATCACGACATCGTCGAGATACACGAAGCATTTAATCCCTTGAAGTCCCGTTAGAATTCCGTTCACTAGGGATTGAAAAAAATGGGGGGGGGGGGGCGTTTTTAATCCAAATGGTAATCGTTTATAATGGAAATGATTAAAATTGATACTAAACGCCGTTTTTTTCTCTGTCTTTGGGTCGATTAATACTTGGTGGTACCCGTTAGCTAAATCTAACGTGGTGAAGTATCTAGAATGACCCAAACGATCTAAGATGTCCTCAATTCGGGGAAGGGGATAAGAAAAGGGGATGCAGACTTCGTTTAGTTCTCTGAAGTCTACACATAGCCGATACTTTCTTTTACCGTTATCTTCTACTCCTTTCTTAGGAATTAGAAGTACGGGGAAATTAAATGGACTGTCACTAGGTTCGATGATATTGTCCTCGAGTAATTCTTTGAGTTGTTCATGACACTCTTCTCGATGGGCTTCTGGCATTCGATATTGCTTTTTGTGTATGGGGGCCGTATTAGCCATTAACGGTAACTTAAAAGTCTTCGTTGGGGTGCATGACAATTTATCGCCTGGCAAATGAAATATATCTCTGTATTCGTAGAAAATATGGGTTACTGCTTCCCTTTCTTCGAAGTTAAGGTCTTCTACCAGCACCAGTGATTCCTTCATTAGCTTGAGCCGTTGTTGGCGATTATCAATCTTACCCTTATCCCGTCCTAGTGGATGCACAGTATACTTACTTAATTTTTCAAGCCTCGGCCTGAAATTCACTAGTTCAACGGGCTCCCTTCCTGCGTTAATAACACCTACCCACGCTTTACCGTTCCTTGGCTTAATTATAGCATTCCCACAATACACTCCTGGCCTAATTTTTTCCGCCATTCACACTAAATCTTCCTCACCTGTGACAGGAATTTCCAACAGCCGCTCTGTTCTTGGGTTCAACTTAATTCTTGTCCCCTGAGTGCTTTTACTCTTTCCTAAGTAATACTTTTCCTTTCGCTGTGTAAGATGTACCTTTTCGCTCTGAGCCTCTGCGTAAGCTGTAGCTAGAGAGAGGTCGCGCTGGACTTCCATGCGAGGAATTTCCAGCTCCTTTTCCATTTTTCCTGCTACACCTTCTTGTTCTCTGCTCCCTATCGGTTTAGTCCTATTGATGGGCGCTTCTTGAGAATCCTTTTGATTCGTTCCCGTGCAAAGGGACTCGACCAATTGTACAAAGGCCACTCCTCAGCTGTTAGAGCTGGCTGTACATAATCGCCTTTTGGAAAAGTCATCTTTCTTTCTTTTGTTTCATCATCTTGGTAAGATTCTACCTCTGAAAGATAGTTTGTGAGGCTATCTGATACCACGCCCGCTTTGGATATAATGTTGCGCAAGGCTGCGACTCCATTCTTCATTCGTTGCTGAATGTCTTTTGGGGAAGAATACACTGACTCTTCTTTCTGGATAAACTGGTGATGATTGTGGTAGGTGCTTTCCTTGAACTCTATTATCTCGATTTTCTCCATTCCAGTGATGCATCCAAAAAGAGGTTTTTCTTCCTTTATTTTCTCCATGCCTTTCACTGACAGTTTTCCATTTATACAATCAATGACTCCTTTGTCCTTCAGGAATTCAATCCCCAGAATACCGTCAGCTGGAATCGAATTAGTGTCATAAATGGTGTTAAACTCGCATGGCTGTTCTACTCCACCTATGCGTGGTGTGGCTTTGAAAGTTCTAATTGAGCTTTCTTGTGCCCCAAACAACCCTCCAATCATTATTTTCTTGAAAGTTTGTATAGGCGGTTTCCTTTAATACGCTTTACCTTAATTATATTACATGTTGCACCTGTATCTACTAATAATGTTAATTTACCCGTTCTACCTATATCCGATTCTACTGAGATAAAGCAGTTATTGAACAAACTTAACTCTATGACACTGGCTTCTTTCTGTGAGGTCTTCATGGTCTTGAATTCCGTTAATTGAAGTGTAACATACATACATACAGGCATACATATTGCCAATCTAAATTGTACACTGAACCAAAAAGGTACGTGAATATAACAAAAAGATTTATTATATTAATTAATATTTTAATAATTTTTGTCCGATGAACTAGCTCATTAATATAATGAATCTGTTCATTAATAAAATAATTATAAACAAGTTCATTGAAATAATGAAGAAAGTCCGTAATAATCATAATCCGTTAATTCAATAAGAAATATTCGTTGAAATAATGAAAAAACGTACGTTGCGGTAATATTCACAGTTCGTTAGTTCAATAACTAATATTCGTTGAAACAATGAAAAAACGTACGTTGCCGTAATAATTACAGTTCGTTAATTCAATAACCAATGTTCGTTGAAATAATGAAAGAACGTAGGTTGCCGTAATAATCACAATTCGTTAATTCAATAAAATTAAATTTAATAAAACGAAAAATTTCCAATGAAATTATTTATTGAAATTAATTAAATACTCCATAAATAGTGTATAAGTTGCATTACGTTATCCCTTTTACACATATTAGATAATAAAACATTGTTTGCCAATAAAAAGGTTTTTTCTTTATACTATAGCAGAAGATTATACATTTACATTACATTATTTTTTGTCTTGTAGCTCCTGAATAAGGATAGATACTTTTGGAAACTTTTTATTGCTAGGATTAATACTGAAAAAATAATCTTGAATGAAACTCCAGAACGACAAGCTTGCTATTGGGAATTCTAAATTAAAAAGAAAGAAAATTTTAAGACATATATCTACTGCTCGTATAAAACTTTGAAAAGGGAAATTGACTCCGTCAAAATACAAAAAAAGTTCTTTAATATTTAACACGTCTTCCCCAATGGTTAAAATAAAAGGCTGAATATTTGCGGATTTCTGTTGTATAAAACGTAGATGATCTTCTAATTCTTTGGAGCACTTGCCTACTAAAAGGAACGATTCCTGGGAGTCCTTGATGGTGTATTTCGTTGTGGACTTTTTTCCAGTATTATCTTTACGGACAACTTTCTGTGTAGGGACGAGATAGCCGTGAAGAGCCCAGAGCAATGCAGCGAATTGACCATCTGAACAAATAAATGAAAGCATCAATCATTAAAAAATTAAATATATCTCTTTTTAGCTTACTTTCAGTCAAATTTGTTCCTTCTTTTAAAGTTTTAATAACTGTCTTAATATTTTTCTCCTTAATAGAACCTTCGGATGATAGAAAATCCAATAATTTTTTATAATCTTCGCTCCAATTATCTAATATAGAGTGGTTATTGTTGTGAATTATCTGGAAATCCATTTCAACCTGCAAATTATGAAAAAAAATAGTTGAAAATTTAGTTTGCTTTTTTCTTTATAAAGTAAAACTTAGAATTTGCAAAATACTCACCAATCGGTAACCTGAAGGTCTTTTATATTCTGGCCATTTTTCAAAAATGCTGCACTGCACTGCAATTTTTTTATTTCATTGAGCCGGTACTGACTGCAAGCTCTCCAGTAATGATCAAACTCCTGTGCAGTTAAGTTATCGTATTTAAGTGAACGTGTACAACTTTCAGCGTCAACTTCCGGTTCTATGATATACAAAATTAATAGCCTTATAATATTAAACTGCAAATTTAATAAAATATGATTAAATAATTTAACATACCAATAGAACTCGAAGGACCTTCCTCAGTTGAAGGTAATCTTTCAATAATTTTCGAGAAGTTTTTAATTGTTTTCAAATTGCAATATTTGTTATATATCCTTCCTCTTTTGCCTGTTCTATAAAATTCCTGCAAAAAATTACATTATAACGTGCCATTATACTCGTGTTGAAAGCGAAAAAATCCTTACCAATTTTTCTGTAGGAAACCGGATAATTATTTCGTATTCCAATCTGTAGCTTGCTGATAAGGTTAAATGCGAGCTAATATCATCGAAGTATTGAGCTACACAATTGATGAGCACAGATCGCTGATCATCCGTAAATTTTGAATTTTTTTCATACAGTTCAGATAGTAACAAGCCTTTTGATATATCATTTAAAATGTTCGACAATTTGATCATGTGTGTCTTAAGAGGCTCTGGTGTTTGTGTTCTAGACGGATATGGCGACGACCTGGGCGAAACGGTTAGCGGGGATGCGATTTTCTCTATATTGTGTGGATCATTCGAATGGCAGAGAGAACAGTGACTTGCAAGCGATAATCCAATTGACTCCCTCCACTTTTCTAAATGGTGTTCAAATAAGACTCGTTTACCCAAATGGCAATCCTTGAGAAGAGGTCCTATATGATGTCTTTTTATAACTTTTAAAACTTCAACATTTACATCTTCCGCTAGAGAACAATTTTTTATGTATCGACAAAATAGAACTCAGATAGTCTAAGATATTTACCTATGAGATTCTCAAGCAAGTTTTGTAGGTTCCATTCCTTTAGTAGGTTAATTAATTCTTCTCTTTGAGAATCAGAAGTTCTACAATTTTCGGTCATTGGTTGATTTAGGGAATTATTATTTCGCTCTGACGTTCTTGTGACAGAATTATTACCACAAAGTGGAGTAATGGAATCGTTTGAATACAAACCATCCAAATTTGATTCATATGACCCCAATATTGTATAACGTACAGGTGATTGTGATGATATTATTGGTGTGTCCAATTTTTGTTGAGTATTCGAAGTTTGGCTGTTTTCCCAGGATATAGGATAGTTGGGATATGTGTTGGATTCTATCATATTTAATTCCTGAATGTGAGTTTCATTTGGCAAGGTATCCATTTTGAATACTGGAGATAGACGGGGTAATGATAATATTCTAATTTAATTAAAAATTCTACTTCACTGACACAAAAAATAAAATAAAGTTACAAAGTTGAAGAAAAGTGTTCGTTTACTCGTATCATTTGCTTTCCCTTGGAAGTATTTGTAATATTTAATGGAGGTCCCATTAAATTTTCCATAGGTAGGATTGAAAAATCTGTTAAGCAGGAAGGATCAACTTCGTAAGCTAGATAGTGTGGGCTATATAGCACATTATATAATTTTTGACAAAACAAATATACATTTGTCCTTTTGAAGAAAACAATATCTAGTATTAAGGATAATTGTATTTCATCTTTATAAACTGCAACATAAAAACCCTTTTCGTAATCTATGCCTTGAAACTGCAACCGGCTGTATGCCTTGATATCATCAACATTACATTGTAAGTTTTCACAACTAATTGTCTGAAAGTTACTTGTAATTTGTTTGCTGTCGTAGATTTTATGGTTAGAAATTGTTGAACATTTTTGCAGATTAAATAAATTATAAGCAAATTTGAGTTGATATTTCCGTCCTAATGTTAAGCAGATATTTTTTCGGGAAGTAATAACGTGAGAATAAAGTTTAAACTGCCGGTGCTTTCAAATTTAAAACACCAAAATTTTGTTAATGAGCCACACTGTTCTATTATAGTGTGGTAGTGAGTTAAGTTATGGAGTTTTGGTTTAAGTGTATCATTAAAAAGAATGATATATTCTCTGTTGTGCATGTCAATTTTATTCCTCAGTAAAGTGATACATTCATGATTCACTTCAAAGCAAAGAATTAAATCAATTATTTCAATAAGATTCAATAAAGACTTCCAAACTTCGTCGTCCAAAGGTATTAAATCGCCTATCATCAAAAGCAAGTAATTAACGAAGGTCATCATTTCCCGTGTCGACATTTTAAAGTGTTTTTTATTTAAATGATGAGGCTGTATTTCACCTGAGATATTACCGATTTCTATCGGACCATAATCGAAGCATTGTTTTTTAGAATTTAAAGTATCTAAAGAAAAATACCGCATTTTGTATACAAAGTAGGTAATTATGTGACATAAATCGTAGTGACACACTCCTTCAAAAATATCATGCATAACGTCAGCACTAAAATTTTCAACGACATGAAACGAAGGTATAAAATTTAATACAGAATCTTTAACTATACCCGTTTCGGAGGCATTATTTATTTTTGCATCAGTCTTGTAGTTAGCTTTCGTTCGCATAATAGTTTTATTTTCTAAACTTAAAATCTGACTTTCAGCCTTCTTAGCTTTGCAAAACCTGCAAACTGAGTTACTTGAAAATGATTTATTAAAGTCAAGAATGCTGCTTAGTCTTAGGTTGTCGCCGAGAATTAAACCCAGTATGAAATGAACTCTTCTTACAAGGCTGTCGTTAGTTTTAATTTCAATACCTATTGTTTCTAAACGTTGAAGTTCGTTCACCAACTCTCTTACACATTTCTCATTAGCAAAATTTTTAAAGTCCCTTGATCGTATTATAGCTGCTAAGAAAATGTTATCAAGCTTAAGCTCATCTCCCGGTAAACAAGGAAAGGAGTAGTAAATTTTGCATACTGTATGCACAACAGTGTGAGTGCCTAATGGATTGTTAAGCTCGATATCATCTAAATATAAAAAGTATGGAATACATATCTTATTAGGGTACAAGTCAGTCTTTTTTTTCCACAATTCTCCTTGAGTAAAATTTGTAAAATTTGTATCAGCATTAAATCGTTCAATATTAATTATCATTTCACCTAAAATATTTCCACTTTTGAAAATTTTTCTAAATTGAAAATTTAAAGGCATTAGTATTCCCTTAATATCTTTTTCATTGTAATGTAGATGACCTTTTTGAAATGTTGTTGCTACTATACCATTCTCAATAGTAAATTCGTTAATATCGTTTAAGTAGTCTCCTTTTTGTAAGGATTGAATTAGCTGATAATCTGTTTTACAGAATTTAAATGGATCTCTACATGCAGTAACAAGGCTTACCATATTGTTGTAAATTGTTGTAAATTGTTAAATCTTTTTTTAGGTAATGATCAGAAAATAATTTCAATACGTTTAGTAATGGATTTACAATGCAATCAACGAAATTCTCTTGAATTTCTATTATGTCTTTTCTAGTAAAATTATTGTTATTATGTAAACTTAGCGTAAATTTTGTTGCCGATTCAAATAATTCAAGAACACATTTTTCTTCGTTAAAATTATCTAGTATTTCAAAACTCATTCCAACAATTTCACTATTTTCGTCGTTAGTATCACTATCTAAATTATATTTACACAATTCATGTGAATTGCTGAACTCCGAGCTATTTACGTCTATATTAATATGGGGAGATTTGTGACAAACATTAAAGAAATGATGTTTTCGAGTTACATGCTTTTTACAACTTCCTAAATTTTGGAAAGTTTGTATACATTCAGTGCATCTATAAACACTATATGAGCCTAAATTATGTACCTGCTTAAAATGTAATGTTAGCAGACTAAAAGTAATAAAATCCGAATTGCATATAAAACACAACATAATGAAAAATAATAATCAATATATCAGTTACAATTATAACACTCACAAATTTTCAATTATTGATAAAGAATCACAGAACACAGCACTTTAATTTTTATTGCATATAGGACTATATTTTCACCGCTATTTGTTGTACTGCACTTTACATATCATGAATATGCACAATTATAAAACAGTAAAATTTTCTTTTTATATTTTTTCACTTGTTATGTTACACTGTTCAACTTCTGAAAAAGAATGAATCGCGAATATAGAGAATGCATATTCCAAGCGGCATTTAAATGTAATTCTAACGGGGCTTTGAATAAAATTGGACCTGCCAATGAAACATTTCATTAATTCAATGAAAAGTTTCATTGACTCAATGAATAAAGTACGTAAAAAAATTATTTTCTATATATTAAATCTAACTTACGGAGAAAAGAACGAACATTTTTATTAAATCAACGAAACTGTACATTAATTCAACGAATTCTTTTTCTCTCTCAATGAAAGAAGTTTTTTGGGTATATGAACTGGGATTCGTTCAGACAATGAAATGTTTATCATTTGGAGAATTCAGAAATTGTAAAAATTCGTTGTGTTAAAGAAAAAGTTATTCTGATAACGTACTTTAACTCAATAAACGATGTTCGTTGATAAAATGAACAATATTTTTTTCAGTGTAACCAAGTCCAAACAAAATTAGTCGAAACAAGTAAAAACAATTTCGACACAGTTCAAATTCTTTAACATGCCTACATGAATCTAAATTGTGAAAGAATTTTCAAATCATAAATTATTGCCCCATAAAATAAAGAGAAACAAGATATCATAACCGCAAGCACAATGAAACGCAACTGCGAAGAAATGCATGTCAACATGCTCTGACTGCACTTGAGTGTCATAACAAATGGGTTCACGCATTTCACTGACTGACCCATTTGAAGTGGCCGTAGTAAGAATCTATTGTGCAAGATGTTTTTCTTGCTTTGTTTATCGCTAATATTTTTGTGATATTCTGAGTGGACAATTCTTGTTTTCATTTTTATTGATTTGTAAATTTCTGTTAAGAAATTTTTTTGAGTAGAAAATTTTGTTTGGACATGCACTAAGTTTTTGTATAAATTAAGTGCATTTTTATATGGAAAATACAGTTGAATTTTGGTCGAGGAATAGTGCGTTTCTCTCTAGAAGTATTCCGAGCTGCTATCTTTTAGCAAAAGGAATAACCCCAATTGGTGATAAGAGCCGGGGAATTTAAATACATAAAATTATCCAAGTACACCCAAATTAACTTTAAACTGACGATAAAACTGCGGCTTCATAGCCATCAATATATACTACCGAGAGGGAAGTAAAATCACATTTGATTTCTCCAAAGGTAAAATTATATTTATTAACAATGACGACTTATCAACAGGAAAATTCCGCTTTATTACATGCCGACCCTACAAAACGAACCAATGGAACAATTTATAAGGAAAGGAACGTTATCTGCAAAGATGACAACATCATCAAGAAAGATTGAAAAAGAAATTAAACAAATTGAAGCTGAAATTAAAGGGATTTCCAGTCAAATCAAAGGACTGACAAAATCAAGACAGGAACAAATAAAGGAACTAATAACAGGGGAACCTCGAGCCGGCCCTAAACCAATTACCATTGAAGACTACAGGAGTAGAAATATAAAAAAAAACTCTACAATTGATGAAAAACAACAAATAAAAACCAAAAGACAAAGAGGAGGAAAAGCTATGAAGATTAGACAGCAGGTGGCAGAATTATATAGAATTATCCCGATAACAACGGATAATAAGTTAAAATTTCAACTCATAAATAAAATCCAGGGACTAAAATGGGAAAGACGCAGTCTAAAGAAGAGATAATAATCGCGCAAACAGCAGCAGCAGCACCAGCAGCAGCATCTGCCTCGATCAGGCAGTTTCACCTCCGAACTGCAATAGGCATGCTAGTAGTAGTTTTAGTATTAATCATGTTAGTTTATTTTATAAAAAAATGTTTCAAAAAAGTTATTAGCTAGCAAGTGTTAAAGAACTTAGATAATGCTGATAAGGTTTAGATTTAAGATAGTATAATCATAATGGACATATAAAAAAAAATATATATATAAGATTAATCAGAATTTTTTTTGTTTACTATTATTTGTATGGATAGATGCGAAAACTTAATTAAAGAATTAAAGAAAATTTTAGAAACATTCACCAAAAACCCCTCAAGAGAATTTTCAACAAGAAATTTATTAGAAAAAAATAGTGTATCCAGGCAATTACGAAAAGAATTTCAAGAGGAAATAAATAAGGTGGAAAAAGCTCTAGCAGAGAATTTGAAACTACGTTTCAACAGCAATTATAGAAGAAAGTGCAAGTATTCTCAGACAGAGTATTGGATCTTGTCTCTCAACGCATTCCAAAATGGACTACATGAATCTCTAAAGCCAACAATATTGGCTGCACAACCAAAAACGCTGAATGAAGCCATAGGACTAGCGAATCAAATTGAGAAACCACTATATGATGCAATAAGAATTCTACAAATAAGTGGAAATCATCAGGTACATTGACGACAGCGAAATAGCTACCACAGACCAAATGGAACAAATAGTCAAAGCTGGAGGAAAAACAACTTCAGAAATAATAACTGGAGAAATAATAACAGCAACTGGAGAAACGAAAATAGCAACAATGGCCACCCTAGGCAGAATTGGCCAAATAATAAAAACCAAAACCGGAACCAGAATAGTACTTTCAGAAGAAATAACCAAAACTATAGAAGGAATCAAATAAATTTTCTTCAGGAAGACAGCGATTCTCCAAGCCCAGGTCTAGAACGACCAAACAAAAATTAAACGAAGATATAAAAATATGTAACATCAGTAATCAAGCCACAAATTTTATAACGCTGCAAGATAAAGCAACTAACACATATCAAATTTTTTAATCGATTCTGGTGCAGACATATCAATATGCAAGGTAGAAAAAATAGAAAGCTGTAATATAAAGCATGAAGACCAGTGTAAAATAACTGGCATAACAAATAATGAAACTTTCTCTCTAGGCAGCACTGAGTTAAAATTAAATTAAGAGCACAAGAGTATCAATCACAAATTTCATATGGTAAGTTCTGAGATACCAATCAGAACGGATGGAATATTGGGAAAAGATTTTCTTATGAAATACCTCTGTAAAATATACTACGAGACGTTCACAATAACAATTGTCCTAGACAATGAAGAAATCACAATCCCAATGGTCGACAAACACACGAAAATAATAAAAATACCAGCACGAACAGAGATGATTCTGCCAATAACTTTAAGTATAAAGGAAGATAGCGTCATATGCAGTGAAGAAATACAAGAAGGAGTTTTTCGAAGTAATTCAATCATACCAGCAAAAGGGATTACACATATAAAATTGCTAAATACCAAAGACACGGAAGTCACAGTAAAACCATTTTCACCAATAATACATGCACTACGAGAATATAACATCATTTACATGAGTAAAAAGAATAAATCTAAAGACAGGATTCAAAAGCTGCTAAGTGAACTCAAATTGAAAGGCATGGATGAAAAAGCCAGAGAATCAATAATAGAGATATGCAAAAAATATGAGGACATATTTTACATAGAGAATGAGAGGTTATCAACAAATAACTTCTACAAGCAACGCATAGCAACAGTGGACAAAAACCCAGTCTACATAAAGAATTACAGGCTACCACATTCACAAATTGAGCAAATAAATAAAGAAGTTGACAAATTAATAGAAAATGATATAGCTGAACCATTAGTAAGCCCATATAACTCACCACTTCTGATTGTTCCAAAGAAGTCAGAAAAAGAAAAGAAATGGAGACTAGTAATAGACTTTAGACAGCTCAACAAAAATGTAGTGAATGATAAATACACACTAACACGTTTAGAAGATGTTTTAGATCGTCTAGGAAGAGCGAAATATTTCTCAACCCTAGACATGACAAGTTCATTGCATCAAATTGAACTTGAAAAGACCTCGAGACATCTAATCGCATTCCCTACAAACAAGGACATTTTCAATTTTAAAGACTACCGTTTGGATTGAAAATATCGCCAACCAGCTTCCAGAGGATTTTATCAATTGCACTAAGTGTTCTCGAAGCAAGTGCTTTTACGTATGTTGACGAAATAATCATTCATTGACGTAGCTTGAATCACCACAATGAAAACCTACAAAATGTTTTCAGCAGGTTGCAGCAGTACAACCTAAAACTGAATCCGAGCAAATGCAATTTCCTTAAACCCGAAGTAATATATCTAGGACATCTTATCACGCAAAATGGTATAAAAACTGATCCCAGCAAATATAAAACAATTAAATCATACCCCATCCCGAAAAACGCGGATGATGTGCGAAGATTTGTAGCATTTTGCAATTATTATAGGCGATTTATTCCCCAGTTTGCGAAATTGCAAAACCTCTAAACACATTACTTAAGAAAAGCACGCTATTCAACTGGACAACGGAACGTATGGATGCATTTGAAACATTAAAGAAAAAGCTAATAACCCCACCGGTACTTCAATATCCAGATTTTCAGAAACCTTTTGTTCTATCGACTGACGCATCTAACTACGCACTAGGAGCAGTATTATCGCAAGGAGAAATTGGACAAGATTTACCCATCTCCTATGCTAACAAGACATTAAACAAACATGAACTTAACAAACCGATCATTGAAAAAGAACTATTGAGTATTTACTGGGGAATAAATTTCTTTAGACCATATCTATATGGCAGAAAATTCAAAGTAGTAACAGACCACAGGCCAGTAGTCAGCTTGTGTACTCACAAGAATCCATCATCAAAACTAACAAGAATTAGACTCGATCTAATGGACTACGATTTTGAGATAATTTATAAACAAGGAAAGATGAACACGAATGCAGATGCATTATCCAGAATAAGAATAGATACAGTTCAACTTAAATCAATGATACCAATAGAGGTCAACGAGTTAACGAGAAGAATTGTAAAATCGCAATGGATAATTAAAGAAAAGAAAAGAAAAGAAAAAGACAGTGAAAACAACAGAATAGAATCTGATCAATTCTACATCTGGGAGTGTACGTCTACTTCAGATATAAGAAATATAAAGAGGTTGCAATTTAAAATAAATGAAGATAATAAATCAAAGCAAAATAGAACAAAAAGTTTGCCCATATTAAATATAGATGCTAAAGGGGTAATCATTCAGTATAACGATAATCCGAGGCAGAACTACGGTTGGCTCTTGGAGAAGTTAATACAAAAAATGAACGAACAGCATATAAGAGAATTAGCACTAGCATAAGATGATAAAATATTTGAATTTTAATTACATTTAATGAAATCCAGCAAAGAAATGGCAAGGCAACGCCATTAAGAATATTATTATTTAAAACCCCAATAAAAATCGTAGATAATGAGAAAGCACAAGAAATAATAAAAGAGCATCATGACAGTATGCACGGAGGACACGTTGGAATAAAACGTTGTATAAACAAAATAAAGCAAAGATATAACTGGAAAAATTTAAGTAAAATGGTGAAGAATTATATAAATAATTGCAAGACATGTGCAAGAAATAAATTGCAAAAGTACACGAAGGAACCTCTCGTAATAACCGATACACCAACTAATAGTTTTGAAGTGATAACAATTGACACTGTTGGACCACTAAGAATGTCAAATGGATACAGATACATACTGACTCTTCTTATGTGAATTAAGGAAGTACATAGAAGTTTATCCTATGGAAACGAAAGAAGCACGCTCAGTAGAAAAACCAAAAGTAAAGAAATTTATTTTAAAATATGGATGTTTTAACGTTATGAAAACAGATAGAGGAACTGAATTCAATAACGAATTAACTAAAAATATCTGCAAGTTACTTAAAATAAACCATGTCACATCAACACCATTTCATCATGAAACATTAGGTACTATAGAAAGAAACCACCGAGTATTAAATGAATATTTCAGAACTTTCGTAAATGATGATGACTGCGAAGAGCTAATACCATAATATGTGTTCTGCTATAACACAACACCACACACGAACACCAACTATACTCCATTTGAACTAGTGTTTGGCAAAATAGCATCATTACCATCACAGATACTCAGAGATGAAAGTAAAACAAACGATATTGACAGCATCGATAATTATGCCAAAGAACTAAAACACAGATTAAAAAGAGCACATGCCAAAAGCAATGAATTACTGCAAAAAGCTAAGGAGCAAAGAAAAATTCTCAGAGACGAAAGTCAGCATCCCTCAAATTTCAAAGTGAATCATTTCGTATATCTACACACTGAAACTAGACATAAACATGAAAGTCCATTTCAAGGACCGTATAGAATTATTGAACAGATAGGTGTAAACTCTAAGATAGACATAAAAGGAAAGCATAAGATAGTACATAATAATAGATTAGTCAAAGATAGAAGTAAAACCGATGAAGATAGTCATAAGATTAAAAAAAAAAATTTTTCCTTTTACAAAAAAAAAAATTTTTCTTTTCTTAAAGGGATAGGCTGTAACATACATACAAACAGGCATACATATTGCCAATCTAAGTTGTAAGCAAGTCCAAATAAAATTAGTCGAAACAAGTGAAAACAATTTCGACACAGTTCAAATTCTTTAACATGCCTACATGAATCTAAACTGTGAAAGAATTTTCAAATCATAAATTATTGCCCCATAAAATAAAGAGATACAAGATTTCATAACCGCAAGCACAATGAAACGCAAGTGCGAAGAAATGCATGTCAACATGCTCTGACTGCACTTGAGTGTAACAACAAATGGGTTCTCGCATTTCACTGACTGACCCATTTGAAGTGGCCATAGTAAGAATCTATTGTGCAAGATGTTTTTCTTGCTTTGTTTATCGATAATATGTTTGTGATATTCTGAGTGGACAATTCTTGTTTTCATTAGTAGTTACGCTATAAGAGTTCTGGCGCACTTTTTCCATACAAAAAGTGTCCGGAAAATTCCAACTATTTTGGCGGATCACTGTGGGTTCTGCGGAGGGGGGGGGGGGGCTGAGGTCGCTTTGTACTGAAAATTTGACATCATCTTGAAGTTTTCTTTTAGGAGGATACTACAACAACCAATGTACTAGGTATGTTGACTTGGATATGTCCGATAATCAAATTCTGAATAATGTAAACAAGCGAATATTAACTGCTAATCAGAGCTCCATACGATCTCATCACCATAACGTATACACTATCAGTCAAAAGAAGATTGCATTGAGTCCCTATGATAATAAGCGTCATATTATGAGCGGAGCGACGGATACTCTACCATGGGGACATTACTCTATTTCATCAGATCAACAAGTAGCAGCCGCAGGAAGAATCTAATTCAAGTGTAAATAATAAATGTATTATAGTTTTAGTTTCATTTATTCAAGTAATTTGTTTTAAACATGTATAATTGTAAAATAAAAAAAGTATTGTAATTATAAATTTATTGTAATTGTATTATAGTTATAGTTGTTTTTCAAGAAATTATAAAACATCTTTGTTATTAATCCAAGAATTGTGTTTTGATGAAAATCCGAGCCATTTAACGTAAGCTTTATCTCCTCCATTCTTTAAGATTTTCTCTACGAGATATAGGTTTGGGTGTTTAAATTTAAGAAGCTCCAATTTATAAAAGCCTCCTGTGATTGGATTTCCTTGATAATCTTCCAGCTGATATGTGATGGGGTTTGCGTTTTGAACTTTAATAATTTTAAAAATCTCAGCTGTCCAGTTTGGTGTATTGGAAGTGTTGATATCACATGGCCTCATTTTTGTAGTTCGATGTATTCTTGAGTTGTATTCAGTGAGTAGTTTCTTTACCATACCAATCCACTGATAAGTTCCATTAAAGCTGAATTCCTTCCACATCATGTCCTTTAGAGTTCGGTTAAATCGTTCCACTCTTGATGCTTTGAGGAAACTGTACGTAGAGTAATGATTAATTGCATGCTTCAGCATTAGATTTTTATAGAGGCTGTTGTATAATTCCTTTCCATCATCAGTCCGCAGGTTTTTAGGTATTCGTCCCTCGCTTAATATAGACTTCATGGCATCTCTTATCTCTGCACCAGATTTACTTTTAATTGGAATTGCCCATGCGTATTTGGAGAAAGTATCAATTACTTGTTCATATACTTGTAGGGATCCATTTCAACCAAGTCTGCCTGCCACAAGTCATCTAGTCCTTTGATAAGCACACGATGTCGTTTAACAGTTTTTCTCGCTGGTTTATGCAGCTCATTTACCACTTGCCTCTTACTCATCGTAATTATAAATGAAACAGATTTCTCAAGAGTTTTTACTCATATACACCATCTTTTGGTGTCAAGTCTTTCTTGTTTATTACTGATGTAAACAGATAGTTTTCAATCTTCGCGATTTCATCATTGATACATAGCGTTAAATTTGTCACCTCTATATTAATAGTTTTTTTTTATTTCTTCAACACTTATTTTAATTTTCTTGTCAACATAGTCTTTGGTAGTAGCATCATCATTTTCAAGGGGTTCACCAAGTCGTTTTATACACTTTGAGTTTAGATCGTAGTCGCCGATTATCGTTAAATTAAATCCAATACCCCGCTTTCCCTGTTCACCAGCTGGACCTTGAGCTCCTTGTTTACCAGGTTGTCCTTGAGTTCCTTGTTTACCAGCCGACCCCTGAGCTCCTGTTGGCCCACGTTCACCTGCTTTCCCAAGATATCCTAGCTTAGAGAAACGTCCAAACTTGTCAATGCTCATCTGTAGATTGTGTAGAAGTATGGTAATGGAGTAGTATTTAAACTATAATATCTGCTTCTCGCAACTCCTCCAGGATAGATACAATTTCATTGTTGTGACTGGTGTTTCCAGCCTGCTTTGATGCCATTAGAAGACGCAGTCTATCCACTAATTCATTTGGATCATCCCAGTAAATGTGATCAATGTTTTCTTTAGGCAGACGCATTAGTCCCATGCCTTTATGCTGTATAAGTTTACTGATTATATCTTTATACTTAGCCGCTCTAGTAACTTTTATTTGTCCATCTTTAGCATAGTCACGTTTATATGCATTGCTATCTCTCAAAATAGATCCATAATTAGTTAAATCCTCTTTAGTATATAGACTTTTTACAGG
This sequence comes from Dioctria linearis, assembly GCA_963930735.1. NCBI lineage: Eukaryota > Metazoa > Arthropoda > Insecta > Diptera > Asilidae > Dioctria > Dioctria linearis. The sequence continues at coordinate 150,896,557 of OZ005740.1, read as the reverse complement.
ATCTTTCATAAATAGCAGCTCACATAACCCCAAAGTTGTTTTATAGCTCTTGTCCTTGATAACAATATTTCCTACATCATCAACATCAAACGTTGAATTACCGATTCTCCACGCGTTGTCATCATAGTAAACTCCTTAGCTTGGATCAATTTTAGGGCTATTATCAGTGAATAGCTTTAAATAGTTTGAAACGTATGTATCCAGACGTATCGGGGGAGGTGACAGGAGACGTTCCTGTCAATGTTCTTGAATGTTTGGGTGTTGCGAATTCTTCTTCAGATGTTAAGGAATAATCTCCATAATTTATAGGTGTGCTACTAGCCTCCATTTTCACATATTTTCGTTTTGGAGGAGTAAAAGGTTCCACAAGCTCATTGGCTTCTTCTTCTTCTTCTTATTTTGTATCTTTTGTCTCAAACTTGGCTATATCTGGCGGCTCGTATTTGACTCTTCTAACAAACTCTTTTAAGGGTTTAGTGACTGGATTAAAGGTTTCTTCAAGTTGAGCTTCTGCTTCAATCCTTCCCATCCTTAGAGCTTTAAATTTCCTTCGCACTGCATTCCTTGTCTTCATGATTTCTTTCAATAGCTTTTCATTCATCTTCGATATTAACCGAATAACGGGTTTTCAAACTGCTCCGATAACAGGTAAACAGCTTTCCAAACAGCTCTGATAACAGCTTTCCAAACAGCTCTGATAACATCTTAACAGCTTTACAAACAGCTCTGATAACAGCTTAACAGCTATTAAACAGCTCTGATAACAGCTTAACAGCTTTCAAAACAGCTCTGATAACAGCTTAACAGCTTTTCAAACAGCTCTGGTAACAGCTTAACAGCTTTTCAAACAGCTCTGATACCAGCTTAACTGCTTTTTAAACAGGTCTGATAACAGCTTAACAGCTTTTAAACAGCTCTGATGACAGCTTAACAGCTTTTAAAGCAGCTCTGATAACAGCTTAACAGCTTTTCAAACAAGTCTGATAACAGGTGACTAGCTTTTCAAACAGGTCTGATAACGGGTGAACAGCTTTAATCTACTCAGCAGGTCCACAGGATTCGATGTGCTTTCGGCTGAGTTACAGCTTCGACTTATGAAGATTTCGCATTTTCATCCTTTTATAGTAGAATGAAGGTATCAAATCCTTTACGGTAGCGAGCATTGGATGGGAAACTTATTAATTACCGTTAAATGTCTGTAATACCCACTAATGCCACTGGGGACCTTACTCAAGAAATGGCATTATGTAGTACCGGCTATTGCCGCTAGGGAACCTTACTCAAGAAATGGTGTTTGCACTCGAAAGATCAATACACGCACCCCCTAAAGCCAATAATAACAATAATTATTTTCTAAGAAAACACAAACCAATGTGATGTCATGTTGTGAAATTCGAATGATGCTTATATCTACAACTTCCGCGCTAATAAAACTTATTTAGGTGCAGCACCTGTAAACAGCAAGAACCAAGATGACGTCGTACGTGATATCTACAACTTCCTCGCTAATAAAAGAAAACAGCAAAACCAAGGCATGCTGGTAGTACCGACTAATGCCACTAGGGAACTTTACTCCAGAAATGGCGTTTGCACGCGAATCAAAATTATGGAATATGCTAAATTGTATCAGGGCATTGGATGGGAAACATATCACCTACCATTAAATGCCTGTAGTGCTCTCTAATGCCGCTAGGTAACCTTACTCAAGAAATGGCGTTTGCACTCGAATTCTGTAAAAGCCTGGGTGCAACATTTAAACGCAGAACCCTCACTGACATCTTCTAGAAGCTGTTTATGGTGATATCATGTTGTGAAATTCAAATGATGCTGATATCTACAACTTCCCTGCTAAGAAAACTTATTTAGGTGCAGCAAAACCATGATGACGTCATGCCAATAGCTAGAACTCTCCCGCTAATAAAAGAAAACAGCAAAACCAAGGCATGTTGGTAGTTCCGGCTAAGGCCGCTAGGGTACCTTACTCAAGAAATGGCGTTTGCGCCCGAACAAATGTCGCTAATATCTCGAAAACCAAAGCCCGTAGAGGATTTCTGATGAAAATTTCGTTCCCCCTCCCACCCCACACCGCCAAGAATCGATTTCCATGAGCAAAAATAACTTGAAATCTTAATACGCTAATATCTCGATAACCAGAGCCCGTAGAGGATTTCTGATGTAAATTTCATTCCCCCCCCCCCCCTCCCTATCTTTATTATCCCCCTCCACATACCCACCATCTAGAATCCATTGGCACAATTTTTCAATGATATAAGTCTTGGGGTTTTTTTTTTTGTTGATTTTCACACCAGGCGTTCTCGGTTCGATTCCAAGACAAAGCCAATTTTTTATTTCAGCTAAGATAGAGCTTGAGACGCCTATGTCATGAGCAAGGACTTGTGAGTTGTGACGTAATCCCTCAAATTGTATCGTGTGCATGTGTGGGTGTGTGTGTGTGTGTGAAGGTCAATGACATCAGGGTCAGGGGTCAAGGGTCAAAGGCCAAGGGTCAAAGGTCAAGGGTCAAAGGTCAATGACCTCAGGGTCGGTGACGTCACGTCTGTCTGGCCAAACTGACCCTATACCAACTAGGGTGCAGTCAAGACCAAATGACACATCCCGGAGCATGCTGGTAGTACCGGTTAATCCCACTAGGGCGCAGTCAAGGCTCAATGGTGCATCCAAGACATAAACCAGTACAGTCAAGGCACAAGCCCACATTTAGTATGTACTCAAACCACATAGCGATGGTGGCGCCGAGAGTTCTAGATAAAAACTGTTGTATAGAACTCTACCCATATATAGCAACTTTAAAGAATATTCATACAACACCTCCATGGTCTCATGGTAGAGCGCATCGGATTTTACAAAACCAAGCGTTCTCGGTTCGATTCCAGCAAAAAAATCCAACATTATTTTATTTAAAAATCAGCTATGACAGAGCTTAATCAGCTGACGGGGATCAGCCAACCAGACGACGTCATAGCCTGGTCAGCCAGGCAGGCCCTTTGATGTAGACCTGTGCGAAGAGGCGATATCAAATTACCAGCCGCCTGGCCCCTGGTGTGTGTGTGTGTGTGTGTGAATATCGCTCAATTTGTTTACTTTACTCGGCTGCGATTTTGTTTACATTATTCAGAATTTGATTATCGGACATATCCAAGTCAACATACCTAGTACATTGGTTGTCGTAGTATCCTCCTAAAAGAAAACTTCAAGATGATGTCAAATTTTCAGTACAAAGCGACCTCAGCCCCCCCCCCCCCTTCCCAGCTTTATTACAGAAGGCAGCTGCGGATAATTCCCCCAGCTAACGCTCCCTGTTTCCCTTCTTTACAGCTTCTTGTTCCGCTAGATATTTCTTCAAGCAGTTTGCGGTATAATGATCGCAGGTTCTACAAAATTGGCAATAAAGGATTTCGGGGTCCGTTTGCAGCTGTCCTGCAGAACCAGTTGAAGTTTCCGCGAACCTTATGCTTTGTCTTCGGCAACTAGCAGTATCGTGACCATAGTTTCGGCATTTTACACAGTATTGTGGCTGTTTTCTTGATTAGTATTCCCTAGAAAAATGCCTTTTTGCCCACACTGGAAGCACTGGATGGGCCTAGGTGGCGTTGCCCTCGCCTGTGATGCACGATATATTCCTTCTGCTGCTGGAGATGATCGCTTCTGTACGGCTTCTCTGAATTGTTTGCTGGTATTATTGTTGAAACGATTAGTCCCCCAGCTATCTCGCATTGTTTCGGAATTCAGTTTTCGCACACTTCCCCAGACTTCTAGTCTTCTACTCTGGAGCCTCGTTGCATCCTTTTCGAAATAACTAGCTTCTTCTTGTACTTCATCTAGAGATTGGAATCTCCTTCCCGTCAGATGCACTTGCATTGCCTTATTCCCTACGCCTGCTTTAAAATTAGCCACTGCGTCAGCTTCCAATTCTGCTATTAGTCCACCTTCCTTATTTGGGTATTTAGCTGTGACTGCTGTTTTAATTTTGTCCAGAAGCTCTTTCGTTCTTTCAGCGAATTCTCGAATGTCCTCTCCAGGTTGTTTACACTCCAGCATTTCCGTACGCAGCTCCCTCAACGATTTTCGTGGCGTATATGCAGTTGTAATAACTTGCTGCAGAGTTTAAAAATCCTTCGGCTCCTGGGAACACACTAGATAATAAGCGTCATCTGTAAGCCGAAATTTCACACATTTGATAAAGACAGCTTTTTCTTCAGTAGTCAATTGATCGTAGAGTTCCTTGCTGCAATTCAGGAAACGGTACATTTCTTTCCCCAGCTTTGGTGACCTTTCCCCAGAAAATAATAGTATATATTTGGAAACCATATCCATAACTTTCCCATGTGCTTGCGCCATACTTTTCTTGAGCAATCCGTATGATTTACTGCTTCCTGGTTCTTTTGTCTTTCCCTTCGATGAGCTACTCTTAGCTGAAATATCTTGCCTATCTTTCGTTTCTCGTAGTTTATCCTGGAACACTAATTTCCTTGGTGTCCACTTCTTACTGACTTCTTGCCTGTATACCTTCTCTTGCGGCAGTGGACCCTCGGCTCTTAATTTCGTCTCCAGTTCCTCCGCTGCCTCTTCTCCTTCCTTCAGTTGCTGTTCAAAAGACAATATTTTCTTTATTAGACCCATGTTCTTTCTTTTCTAACAATTGTTCTGCTTGGATCGCACCCCTTTGGATCACCTCGAGTGTAGCCGTTACCAGCAAGTCTAAAGCTTCGCCTTTCGTACAAAACTTGGCAGCAGTATTCCACTCCTGAATCGATTTTCTCGATTCTTCACTTGATGTTCGTTTTTGCAACTCTGCCGTGAGATGGTCTCGAATATACTGCTAGTCTTGCTCGTAGCTTTCTAACTTCTCCTTACACTCTTTTAGCTCCTGCGATCTTTCCTCTAATTCCTTCTCTTGAGTTTCGAACCGTAACAGTTGCTCTCTTGTCAGTACATTACTTCTACCCACCGACATTGAAGTCTGAACCAGAAGATCATATAATTCCTCTCTTTTCCCTCCAATCCAAGCCTAATTACATATATATATATATTATATATAACACCAAACCAAGAAAACAATCTCACCCAACAAAACAACGTACACAAAAGTTAATTAATTTTAAACTACATCTAGTAAAACTAATTCAAATTTTTCCCAACTTCCTCATTCAATCTCACTTTCTCCTGCCCTTTGTAACCTAAATGCTCCGTAGATTAACAGCTTAATCCCAAACGTTACAGTCGTTGACTTTTTGTGTGAATCACGAAGACATAACCCCAACACTCAGCAGATATCAATATCGAGACTTATAATCTCTGTTTAAAACGTGACGATTCAGACAAATATAGCATATCCAGAGTTCGGAAAAATTTATTCGCGAATGGAAAAAATACATTCTTATCATTCTTATTCATTCGCGAATGAATACTTGAGCCGAAAAATTCTTGAGAGAATGTTTCCTGCCGAGAATTTTATGAATGCATTCTATTCCTGAGAGAATGAAAATGAGAGAATATTCTTCAATGGCAGCAAAAGAATGAGAAAGAATGAAAACCAAACATTCGGAATGAAAGAGAACATTCTCATATTTCATTCTTTTACTGTCAGATATATTGTTAGGCAAAGATTATATTAAAAGTTGAAAGGTTTTCTTGTGATTTTAACTTATTACATCGGTCGCAAATCCAATATAGATAAAAATAAATTCGTGACTTATGATAAGAAACACTGATTTCTCAAAGTGCTTGTTATGTGAAAGGTTTTAAAGGGAAATTTACTAGGAAATATTAAAAGACACTAAATTTTTTCAGGACAGAAAAGGATATATAATCCATTGAAAAAATGTGGAAAATACACTGAATGAAAGCCTAAACTCACCATTATATAAATCGGTTTGCGGGGTAAAAGAATGAAAAAGAATATTCTTTTCCACTCTTTATCATCTCGCGAATGCAAAAGACGTGGGAATGAATAATTTCAATAACTTTTATTTTTAATAATTCTAAATCAAATTTATAAATACAAGAAGAAAAAACAACCGCCTCGTCCGGGATTTGAAATCGGGACCTTCCGCTTGCCGGGCGACTGCTCTTACCACTGAGCTAACGAGACAGATGATTTTCCTTCTTGCATGTATCAAATTTGTAACTAGCCTACTAAGCCACGTTTTGCTTTCAGCTGGCATTAACCAGTAACGATGAAAGCGCACAAATAAATTAAAAAATTCAATTTTATTTATTTTTCCCCGCGGACGGGAATCCGAACCTACACTTGTTAGAATCGGTCAATGATGGAGAAATAAGAATTTTAAGAACTTTTATTTTTAATGATTCTAAATCAAATTTATAAATACAAGAAGAAAAAACAACCGCCCCGTCCGGGATTTGAAACCGGGACCTTCCGCTTGCCGGGCGACTGCTCTTACCACTGAGCTAACGAGACAGATGATTTTCCTTCTTGCATTTATCAAATTTGTAACTAGCCTACTAAGCCACGTTTTGCTTTCAGCTGGCATTAACCAGTAACGATGAAAGCGCACAAATAAATTGTAAATTCAATTTTATTTATTTTTCCCGCGGACGGGAATCGAACCTACACTTGTTAGAATCGGTCAATGATGGAGAAATAAGAATTTTAAGAACTTTTATTTTTAATGATTCTAAATCAAATTTATAAATACAAGAAGAAAAAACAACCGCCTCGTCCGGGATTTGAAACCGGGACCTTCCGCTTGCCGGGCGACTGCTCTTACCACTGAGCTAACGAGACAGATGATTTTCCTTCTTGCATTTATCAAATTTGTAACTAGCCTACTAAGCCACGTTTTCCTTCTTGCATTTATCAAATTTGTAATGATTTTCCTTCTTGCATCATCTGTCTCGTTAGCTCAGTGGTAAGAGCAGTCGCCCGGCAAGCGGAAGATCCCGGTTTCAAATCCCGGACGAGGCGGTTGTTTTTTCTTCTTGTATTTATAAATTTGATTTAGAATCATTAAAAATAAAAGTTCTTAAAATTCTTATTTCTCCATCATTGACCGATTCTAACAAGTGTAGGTTCGATTCCCGTCCGCGGGAAAAATAAATAAAATTGAATTTACAATTTATTTGTGCGCTTTCATCGTTACTGGTTAATGCCAGCTGAGAGCAAAACGTGGCTTAGTAGGCTAGTTACAAATTTGATAAATGCAAGAAGGAAAATCATCTGTCTCGTTAGCTCAGTGGTAAGAGCAGTCGCCCGGCAAGCGGAAAATCCCGGTTTCAAATCCCGGACGAGGCGGTTGTTTTTTCTTCTTGTATTTATAAATTTGATTTAGAATCATTAAAAATAAAAGTTCTTAAAATTCTTATTTCCCCATCATTGACCGATTCTAACAAGTGTAGGTTCGATTCCCGTCCGCGGGAAAAATAAATAGAATAATTTCATTCTCCGCGAAAGAATGAAACCGACTCAAACATTGTGCGATTCATTCATTCGCGAGAGAATGAAAGCTAAAATTCTCCTAAGAATATTCTTTTAAAGAATGAATGAATTTCGATCATTCTTCTCACCCTGGCATATACTCTATCAATGCTATAACAAACGCGAAGTAGCTTCGAACGAACAGGAGTGAAATCCAACTTTTAAGTGGAATTATAGAAAAAACGCTATACCTAATTACCAAAATTTCCACTCCTTAACTGTTACTCTATTTAACCTATAGAAAGATTCACAGTTTTTCTTACAGGTACAAATTAATTCCTCCGCACAAAAACTGAATAACGTACTACACTTCTCATTTATAATAAAAACATAAAGCCAACGATAAAAACACAAAACATTTATTCCCCCTATTAAACAAAAAATATTGAAAATCGCCGCAATCAAACCAAAAACCAAACATCGATGAATTAGCTAATTATCCTATATCTTTAATTTTCAACCTAAACACACGGAAATCCGACAAAAAACTTTCAAACGCCCATAATGATTTAACCTCAACCTATCCAAAAACGCACATCATAATCATGAAATCAATATTACTACACTGAAATGGCTTCCCAAAATCGCACTCAACACTAAATCTAACACTTTTTAAATTTATCCTGAAAAGTAAATGGAGCAGCTAAAAGAAGCAGAGCTCGCACAATTAACAAAAATGGAGCAGCTAAAAAAGCATAACTCCCTACATATATAAATTTTAAAAACACAATACGTTTTTAAACCGGCTGCGCCAAATTGTCGTGTCCCAATAATAAAACTCACGAATCAATCAAACAATAAAAGAATAAATCTTTAAACCAAAGAAAACACACGAATTGCATTTAAAACAATACTTTATTAATCCGAGAACGACAACAATCTTGCCGTTTGTTCTACAGGTTGCAGCACCTGAGTCGCTCAGTAGTAAACAATCGCTTTACATAATAATTACCATGCTAGGTTAATTATTATTGTAATCGTCGATTGCTCCATTAAACGCTCATCGCAGGCAGCTATTGAGCTAATCAGCAAAATAACCGACAGTTGCAGAACAGTACCATGCGAGGTTACTGTTTAGCAATTGCTAATTATTTCACTAGAATACGCCCTTGGCTGCTGGAAGAATCTTCCATATATTGGGCCATAACAGTAACATAATCTTTTGGGCGCTGTCAGAGGGGACCACGTGAATGTTAAGATATGCCCAATTCAGTCTGGATAAGCTTCGAGATTCACCATTTGGAACTTATAGCTGACCATGCATACTAACCATATAAGCACTACTAACATACTCACCTGATTTCCGTTATTTATCAACTTGTTCATGAACTAAGACATCCGTTCGCCCCCTGCCCAAGAGGCTATGACTGTCTTTCTCCTCTCACAACTATGTCTGAGCTTTTATTATTCTGACTATTATGAGAACATACTTTCTTGCACCATGACATTCGGCTAGCCACACCTGCCGTACTACAGTAGCCACTTAGCCAAAAATCTCAATTTCAATTTCACTAAGGTAAAGTTACCTCGCCGTGAGAAATACCAATTCGTGCCCATAGAACTCAACTAACTATACCACACTACTGTACGTACTCTCCTGGGAGGTGCCAAAGAGATCTACAAAACACCCTTAAAATCATATCACCATAGACCAACAAATTTCATCTATCAAGTATGCAGGCTTTCCTCTTATAGAGCTTTCGCCTTGTTCAGCATTGCGCTTCACAGACTACTTCCCCCCCCCCCACCCCACCAGGTCTAAATGTACAGAAAGTCCTTGAGGTTTAACGTGAGCACCTGCCCTCATGGCTTAATCTCACGGTGTTCTTCACACACGGATTGATTTTGTGACGTCAATCATCGCCCTCCAATTGCATTTCTGCTTCTACAGTATCAGTCGACGCCAAGTACATACCTGGCGCCCTCACTGATGGGAGCGAGACCTGTCTAACATCTCTTCCAATCTAGATGTCTAGATGTCAGCAATCATTCACTTATATGAGTGATCACTGAAATGGTCCCACACTCACCAGGACACTCACTCTGCCGCGATATGGGCGATCGCAACCACCACGTTACTCCCCGAAGGGCCTCACCAATGTCGGCATGGAAGAGAGTTCCATGGGCAACCGACGCCGTGGTACCAGATAACCTCTGGTCAGGTTTTCATAGGCAAGACTACTTCAGTTGGGCTTCATGCAAGCCCGGGACTGGTGGCCATCTACATTCTATTCTGCATAGTATTTCAGTCATCTTCTGCTACTGCTGGCATTTTCTGTCTGGCATGCATCCTTCTCCTTTGCCTAAAAACTTCCTTTGCATATTCGCCTATGTACTGCTGCTGCTCCCTTAGGCTGAGTACCTTGGTGACATCATATATTTCTCCAGATCTAACGATACGCATGCCGTTTAGGTCTCTGAAACCCTCGTAGGTTGGACACTCACACTCAGACAGCCCCTTTTATGCAAGAATTGCATTCATTGAGCAATGGCCAGCCAACAGGAATCCCTAGCTAAGACTGAATTCAAAGTCAGGATGTTCTTCAGCGAAAGACACCGGCTTTATAAATTCATACGTCGCACTTCCCTTCTCACTCTCATTCCATCTGGCCTGCCATCTGTCACTAATACACTACTGCAGTGCATTTTCCCTCTCCTTTTTGCTGAGGCCTTGCATAGCTACATTCGACACCCAGTCATTATCTCTCAGGGCAATTCCCATCTTGATCCTGTAGGTTGCCTATCGCTACCAGATCAAGCGGGGCTGCTCTCATTAAGACCTGAAGGGCATCTGTTGACACTGTGCGGCACACAGCTAGACACGACAGGAGCATAATCCTCTGACAAGAGAGTACAGAAATATGTCAGGATTTTACGTGAGCACCTGCCAAGTATGGCTTAATCTCACGACATTCTTCATGCACGGATTGTAAAGATCAATCAAATTCCTCGTGTCGAAACAACGAGTACCAGAATCCCAAAATTGCATGACATGACATCAACTTACTGGTAGAAGCGAGACCTATCCCGTCTCTGCCGATCTCAGGTCGCCGCACCCTCCACCACAGCCACTAAGATGCTCCCATAAAAGGGCCATCCCAAGTTGAGGTGGATAAAACCTTGTTATCCAGGGATCCTTTAACCCCGTAGTACTAAGTTAGCCAATGTCGGGCCGCAAATTTGGCATGGCTTTCGTAAAGCATGATCAACGGACCACGAATACTCCCAGTTTCAATCTTTCATGCTAGATATCTTTTTTAAACGGTACTGGTAACTCCTTTCGGGCCTAGATCTTATTAGCAGTGTCTAAAAGAATTGTACTTGGCCTATACCGGTAATACAATCTTTTGGACGCTGGCAGAGGGGATCACGTGAAGGTTAGGATATGCCCAATTCAGTCTGGATAGGCTTCGAGATTCACCATTTGGATCTTATAGCTGACAATGCATACTAACCATATAAGCACTACTAACATACATACCTGATTTCCCTTATTTATCAACTTATTCATCATCTTAGACATCCTTTCGCCCCCTGCCCAAGAGGCTATGTCTGTCTTTCTCTTCGCACCACTATGTCTGAGATTTTATTATTCTGACTTACATGAGCACATAAATTCATTGCATCGTGGACCATCTGCCTAGCACTAATACAGTACCCACACAGTCAAAAATCTCAATTTCAATTTCACTAAGGTAACTTTACCTCGCCTTGAGAAGTACCAATTCGCCCCCTTAGCACTCAGCTAACTATACCACTCTACTCTACGCACTCTCGTGGGAGATGCCAAAGCGATCTACAAAAACATCAAAACGCTGATACCACCATAAACACCAAATCAAAAAACCAACAAATTCCATCTATCAAGTATGCATGCTTTCCTCTCATATAGCTTTCACCTTGTTCAGCATTGCGCTTCACTTTAGTACGCACGAGTTGCTGCACTTTCTCTTGGATGTACAATCACAATATTCCGCTGCGCAGTGATTTCTTATGTGCTATGTGCAGTTGTATACGTATTCGTACGCTGCAGTTTGAAACTAGGAATTTTCGGATTTTTCTTCATATTCCGAGTTTTTTATCTGTAACCTCTATTGCCTATTAGTAGCGTGTAAGCCTCACGCAATGCTGCCGTGGGGAAGGTGCATGGCGGAACGTGGTTTGTAATGAGAATTCCTTCCATCTCTGTACCGTGGTGTATAGCTTTTTGACATCCAGCTGACAGTAGCAATTATTTTTGTCTGCTTCATGGGATGGAGGAGTTTATTAGGTAAGATCAATTTATGATTTTAAAGTTAAGAATGATTCTTTGTGGTATTTTTGTTTTCTTTCCAGGGTTAATGCCACCGAGGAGAGGAAGCCGTAATAGTTATCCAGTTGATGTATTAACTTCTAATGGAAATACTCGATAGCTGTGAAACTATAGGCGTTAAAATATCACTTTCTTCACAGTCACTTCAGTATCTGGATGTTATAGAGCATGTCTTGTCTTTAGTTGACAAAAACATAAGGTGTTGAGATGGAAGGTGGTGTGGACGATTTCAAAGGTTCATGGCAACCAGGTGTTGACTAATTTCGACTCGATGGCTCTTGCACGGTTGAAAATCGTGAAGTAATGTGCAGAAATCTCAATAATGTACATAATCTTAATAATGTGCATAATCTTTGTGGTCGACTTTTTTTATATTGTACTGCACTGTATATTAAGATTAATGTTATTCTCGTTCTTTTATTATTTGTTTTGCTAAGATGTAAATCTTCTATGTAACTTTCTAAGATGCGCCCAGCACTATGTGTGCCTTTGGCACGGGTACTCAAATAAATGAATGTTTTTGTTTATGTTATGTTTATGTTCTCGTTTCAACAAGAGCTGGCAGTTTGGGTATAAATCCTGTGGCAGCTATTCGTGTGGTTATTTTTAATGTTTCATGGAATCCTTCACACGATACACGAAGTGTTTTCGGTGTTTATCGATTTGGACACGAGAAACCTTGCCATATTTATCGTTTTCTTTTGGTACAAAGGAGCAAAAAGTGTACGAACGTCAAGTTGCAAAACAAGCTACAGCTAAACGTGTCGTAGATGAACAGCAAATTGGACGACGTTATAATCAAAATAATTTCTTGCAAATTATTAGGTATGAACTGAATTCAAATGAAGTCCAGAAGTTCCAGCACTTCCGAAATATAGACTTTTCGCAGAGATCTTATCAAAATATGAGGAGTTCATTAATAAATATCATGAGCACGTTTCTTCAGGCGAAACCACAATTAATTGTGATTTTCGCTACAGTATATATTCACAAAAACTATCTGTGAACAGTTTTATATAATAATCTTTATTACAAAATATGGTTCCTCTTCAGTGTAAACCAAGACAATACACAAACATATATATATATATGAGCTTTTACTATATTCAAGCTTTCCTTATTACTTGCGAATGAGTTCACGTCGGTCTTAAGACTGAATTCGGGTTTCTTTAATTCTAAAATTCTCGTAGTTAACACTGCTTACCTAATAATTGTTCATTCGTTAAGTTTTGATAAGCTTTTTATTAAATTGTCTTTTTTCTGTTTATTTTGCAGGTAAGTCTGGGAATGTGGGAAAATGTGGAAAATATGGAAGAATGGATCAGGTTCGTATAGGAATTTAATTTATGTCGTGACTGTCTATACTTGTAATTGAATATCGGTTTCCTGTATTAAGGTGAGGTAACGGAACTTCTCCCCCGTTCGATTGAGGATTCTCCTGAATCCTGTTAACTACTTTAACTTTTAGATATTTTTGTTTAAAAAATAAAAGTATTGAAATTATAATTGTTATTATTAGGTATACTAATCGAGAACGATCCTATTCTTAGCCCTATGTTTACTTGTTTATGATATATTAACTCCCTTATTTCTTTTATATCATATTCTTGATTTAGAACAAAATCTTCATAAGTTACATCTGTCTTATTTGAAGCAAAAGTTTTTTCTATGGAACAATGAATTTTCTGGTTACTTTGTGGACATTATTGCGATAGAATTTATTATCAATTTGTACTGAACTATTTTGAAAATTTATGAAATAATTTCAATTTAAGATTATTTTCCTATCGTCATAAGAACTCTTGAAAATTTTATTTCGTATATTATTTAAATTAAGAATATCATCATCTATTTCGACAAATTCTTCTTTCATGATTTACAGTAAACTTGCGATTATTTCTGAAAATACAATTGTTGCTGATGATTAGTTCTTTCAATGTTTTTCCATTTTCATATGTATAAGTTTTATTATTGGTATCTATCACAAATTCGATATATTGATTAATTTGTTTGTAATTCAGTTTTGAGATTGATATTAAAAGCTTTTAGCTAAATTTCTGAAAATCTTTGGGAATTTTGATTGCGAAAATGATGGATTCATTATAGTAACTAGCTACTCCAAGTCAAATTTGTGTTAGTTTCCTCGAGTCGATGTCACAAGTTCTGATTTCTTCGTCCGTCAAGATGCTTGGATGTAAGATTCCTAACCTAGCCGATGCGAAGTTGTCTTGTGTATTATCACCTTGTCTTTTAATAAAATCGATTATACTCATTTGCTCTAAAACTAGTCCCTCTGTATAAGATCGTTTTTCAGGTTCATTCAATTGTTCGTTATTTTAAGTCGGTCCGCTTTAATTGCATTTCCTATTAGGCAAATGTTTTGTTACAATTGTCGTTGATTCTGATTTGCTGATTCACTGTTTCGATTGCTCCGTGGTTATTTTTGTCAATGGTGTCTAACTGTTCTTTGATGTCTTCCCTGTCGTAGTCGTCCATGAACCCGAATAGCCACTTTAAAACTGTTGAGCCTAAATTAACGAGCCCTCGTTTATATCCATGTGGGGTGAGTGTCCTAACTTGGCTCCTAATGCTTTTGATTAGATGTATTGCGATTTCTTTATTGATACCAAGATCAAGTGTGTTAATAATTTCTTATAATTTGGCAGCTAGTTTCAATATTTCATTAGGGTTAATAATATGCAAGACAATGTCGGATTTTCTAAAGAGTTCTACTTCAGCTATGTGGACATTCGCATAACCTAGTTCTAATTTAATCTTGTCTATTATGAGTGTTTGATAACTGGGCTGTAACATCAGCATTATGACTCCTATTGCCAGTAGTACCTGAAAATTTAAGCGGTCTTTTAATATTACCTTCATGGATTTTATCGAGCTTATGTTTTCTAAATTTAGGGTCCTAATTCGATCAGTAATAGTATTACCTATTAAATCGATCGATGTTAGAGTTACCTGTGTGACTATTTGGTTTGGTGACATGATATTCGATGCCTTCTTGCATGGAAAATTTCCTAACATTCCTAATGTTAAATTCGTTATCAAACACGAACTTCTTTATCTTTCCTTTAATTGCTAGATATTGCCCGTGTTTTTCAATAAGTGTTTGACTATTACGATCTTCTAAATAAAAGCTAGTAACATGTTTGGAAAATTTATCCATAAAATTTATGAAGAAATGTTTGCTATTTACATAAGTGTCCACATGGATGACTTCGTTAGTCTTCGAATAGGTATTCCGTTAGATGGAACTTCTTTTTAATTGGGTTCCTGTCATATTTACCTGCGGCACAAATGTCCCAATTATTACTTATTCTATGGACTGCTGTTCTTAGGGCCGGGTTATAAATTCTATTTTTAATTCCATCATATTTCCGGAATGTCCTATCTCGTTCTTGTGAAAAAGTGATATTTACTGGTTGAGTGTCTCGTCGTCTTCAATGTCTGTCTCGCAGAAGCTACGCTTAACGAATTTTAGACCGCTCCTTCGCGGAAACTGAGTAATTATTATTTGTTGTAGCTTGTTATATTCGTGATGGTTTAGTTCTGAAAATATACCAACCTTCCCTTTTTCTATATACCTTCGTAAGATGTCATTAACGTTTTCATTTGCTATGTGAATGGACTTACTTACAATTCATGATTTGCATAGATAGTCGATAAATTGATTTAGATACTTGTTCCTTTAAAGTAAGAATTTGGACTCTGCTATATTTTAGTTGCGGAGGTAAGCACTGAAATGATTTAGATATACTAATTACTAAAGTAAGAATTTGACTTTTGCTATAAATTTTTAATATGATTTCATAATTTGCATAGATAGTCGATAAATTGATTCAGATGCTTTTTCCTTTAATGTAAGAATTTGGACTTTGCTATATTTTAGTTATACTTCGAACATTTAGTTGCGGAGATAAGCACTAAAATGATTTAGATATACTAATTACTAATGTAAGAATTTGACTTTTGCTATAAGTTTTAATAAAATTTCATAATTTGCATAGATAGTCGATAAATTGATTTAGATACTTTTTCTTTTAAAGTAAGAGTTTGGCATTTTCTATATTTTAGTTATACCTCGAACATTTATTTGGGGAGATAAGCACTGAAATGATTTAGACATACTAATTACTAAAGTAAGAACTTTTAATGTTGCTATATGTTCCGAAAAGGGAACATAATAATTATTTTTTCTAAACTAAGCGATCCTGGTGAAAGCTTCGAAGATTTCTACAGCAGTGAGCGTTCATCTGAGTTTTTGTCAGCCAGAGGTTCCGCATTTCGGTGGGTGTGTGCCCTCTAAAGTGGTAAATGGCGCTGTCCGTGTTCTTTTAAGAGATGTGGCCAATTTGCTTTCCAATCAAGGATCCTCCCCTACGACAAGGAGTGGTCCTCCTTTAATGGTAATATTTCGTTGGCTTATACATTCTCAGTCCTTTTGAGACTTTTACACAATGGCACTGAGACATCACAGCGGCTTTATGTAGAGATCTTCTTTAGCACCTGCTATCATTAATTTATTTGCACAATTTGTAAGGTAACCCAATGGGAAGTCATGTTTGCTTGCAGAGAATCACATCCAGTTCCAGAAGGCCTTCTCGAAGAATGGACTTATGGTGAATAACAGATTTCTTCCTTGCTAAAGTATATGTTTTTGTTTATTTTGATTGGAAATCTCATTGGCAGCACTATTAATTTTTTTTTTGTAAATAATTGCTTAAAAGTATGTTCACTCATAGCGTAGGAGCTTAGGAATGCAGAACATCTGCGAGTTCACTATGGTAAGGGTAAGTGGTGTAATGATCCCTTCAGGACAGAGTGTGTGCTCCATGTTTGGTTTTTGCTTGAAGGCACGGATTTTTTTTTGTATATGGCTGGTGGTACGGCGGCAGGTTTTCGTGGAACCTGCCCACACTCTCCTCCAATAGCCGAGGCGAGCTAGCGTGCTGCCCTGCAGTCAACTCTGTCCACCGAGTGATCTGTAAGATCTTGCTGGCAGTCTAGACTTCACGTCCAACGTTAACCACTCAGCACAGTTCCATAACAAAAATGGCGCCCAACGTGGGTCCACCTCAGTTGGACTTCGGTGGTCTAATTGTGACTTTTGCTGGGGACTGGGACTTGTTGTGAGATGATCATTTCGCACTTTGCTAATTGACGGACAACAAGCCTCATATCCAGTGGAGGTTACTTGCGGACATGAGCCTGACTGGTTTTGTTATCTGAATAGATTTGAGTAGAGTAAAGTCTCGATATTTTTGCGACTTTTTGAATTTTGATTAAAGTAAAGTTTTCGATTGTGATTTAGATTTTTTTTATTGTGATTTTAGTAACGTGAATCCTTGATATTGTCTTTTTATCTCGAGTTCGACTTTGGGTTTGACTTCGGTCAAGCCTCAAGTTGGAACAGTTGTCGAATTGTGTTTAATTTTTTTTTGAAATTTTTTGAATTGATCTTTCCCGCTGGCCTTCTACTATGGAAATAGTAGGTGGCCTCACATCTTTTTGCTCGTGCTCTCACGGGGTCGTGTCGTTCTTGGCCAACTGGCTGGAGTCTGTGAGATGACTTTTTGGCATTTTGAAAACTAGTTGACCAGATTCATGGCTCTGCCCAACTGGAAGGTTAGTTAGACTTGGCATCGAACGAAGGGGAAGGAAAGAGTTGTTGGTGGATGGAAGTGATGCTGGAAATCTTCAGTAATCAGAAGTTGGCATTCTGAGAACTGCCTGGCTGAAGATTCTCTAGTAACATTTTCAGTCTCTGATATCTCCGACACGACTACTCCAAGATCTCTGTGAGAATTTCATTCTTTTCATGCACACTACTTACCATTACCGCGTAATTCCTGATCTGATTGAGAGAGGTGGACCTGGATAGCTTTTGTGTTGTGAGTTAGCTCTTGGAGAGAGGGGGGACTTGTATGAGAAATGTTTTTTCTGATTGTGGTTTTCGAAAAGTTTGAGTTTAGCTCATACATTTTTTGTAAGTACTAGATATGTCGTAGTTTACAGCATAATTTCGATACGGTAGATTACATTTATTTTAGTTTTGAAGATTTTGTTTTTGCTATACGATTTAGTTTTCGTAATACTATTTCTGTTCTGTTAAGTTGCAATATCTGAGATGGCTAATATGCAAACGCCACTCTCTGCGACTGAAGTCCCAGTACATATGCCAGAAGAGTGCTCCATTTGCCAAGATGGAGACTGGTCCGCCAGACGAAAACCTGTGACTACAATCTGTGGTCATGGGTTTCATAAAGCATTGCCGAATTTCCGATGTGCGCTCACACGGCAAGACTTTATCGCGTATATCGGTGCGATCCCGAAGAGGTAGCACACTCGTCATGCGAAGGCAGATCTTCAGCAACAGTCCTTACATCTTGAAGTGCCTTAACCGATACTTGCACCGTCAAGTCGCGAGTCTTTTTCCCCTGGGCTACGCTCAGTACCTAGATCCCATGGTAATTCAAGAAGAAATAGTTTGACACCTGCACCCTCGGGGCAGGGTCTCATAGGCACGGATCTTATTATATCCAATCTTCTAACCCAGTTACGACCCTGTACCAGACAGGGAATGCTCGAGGCATGAATGCTCTGCGTGCTAAGATTACCGATGTCAGATAGCGAGTCTCTGTTGTGATTCAGTCCAATCATAGAACAGGGAAGACATAAGAGACATAACGGACGAATCACTAGACTGTCCGTTAATATCACCCAGTGACTGTGGTGATATCGACCATCCATCTGACAGTCATACGACTTTTAGCAATCTTTTAGTAAAAGCAGCGAACCTGTTTGACTTCCCTGCAGATTTCCAAGCTTCCGCTTCCACCTTAAGAGAGTCCACGACACTACTAGACACTTCTTTGGAAGAATCTTTAATCTTCGATGTTCCGATAACACCGAGAGCACTTTTTGCTGGCAATTTTACTGAGCAAGAGATTCGGCCTCTTGGCATTTCTGTATTAAAACCGTCACCAAGCTCTGTTATCGCGAGTGGCCGTGAGCCTGTTTTATATCCGCTGACGCCTTATCATACGGGTCTCCAAAACTCCAATGCAGTTCGAGACCGTATTTTCTCCTCAATAGCGGAGCTAGCAGCAATTATGTATCCTGACATGGATCTTGGAAGGAGAAAGAAATGATCTACCGTTCGTTGGCGGGAATAATGTCGAAAAGCAAAGAAAGAAATTAGCACATATTTCCGTGTTGATGCCGAAGTAAGACTACTCGGGCGAACTGAGGCTGGATTGCTTGATAGAGGTGCCACTGCCAGTATCCTAGGTCAAGGCGCTCTAGAGAAGCTTGCAGAAGCAGGGGATGAATGGAAGAGGTATCGGACACAGGTACAAGTACCTAATGCTGCCATGACGACTGTGCGTGGTCATGTGACCTTGGACATCACTTTCCGTGGTAAGACCCACAACACCTTTACGTGGCTCCTGAGCTCACACAGGCACTATATCTAGTAATAGACTTTTTGCGTCTATTTGGGTTGGCTCGAAGTGTCCTGGATATAGTTGCAGCAGTGACACCAAGTCTAATAGCTACCCCTGACACCGAATGTCATGTTCTTCCTGCTATAGATCACCAACGTCTAGAAGCGACTAAACAGCTTTTTCCTTCTTTCACCTCCTTAGGTCTGGGAAAATACCTTTGGTCACTCACAAAGTCGAGACGAATGACGCAACTCCGATAAAACAACGTTTTTATCCGATATGACCGGCAGTGCAGAATTTGATGGATGCCGAATTGAGACGCATGCTATCGCGCAGTGTGATAGAGGAGAGCCAGATTCTTTGGAGTTATCCAGTTGTACAAGTGAGGAATTCTGGAAAGGTTCGGCTTTGTTTTGAAGCCAGGAAGGTCAACTCCATTACGAAGAAGGACGCTTATCTGCAGCCGCAGAGCGCGTCTGAGTCGACTTCCTCCGGCAAATTATATTTAGAGCCTAGACTTGAAAAACGCTTTCTGGGAGATCCCACTAGACATTGATTCCAGAGAAAAGACCGCTTTTACTGTGCCTGGTCACTTTCTCTATCAGTACACAGTGATGCCATTCGGCTTATGCAACGCTCCACAAAATATGTGACGCCTTATGGATAATGTCATTCCATTCGATCTTCGTAAAAATGTTCTCGTCTATTTAGACGATTTGCTAATTCTGTCCTCAGACTTTGAACCCCATCTCACGCTGCTAGCCCGTGTAGCGGGTTTTATGAGGAAATCTGGCCTCAGCATCAACGTTGAGAAGAGTAAGTTTTGTATTAAAGGGACCAAACACTTGGGTTTGATTGTCGGAAAAGAAGGAATACGAACTGACCCCGACAAGATTATAGCCATAGTTGACTATCCGCCACCTAAAACTGTTCGGCAAACCCGACGCCTACTAGGCATGATACGCTGCAGAATCCTAGTCAGTCGAAGGGACACCCGAAGCCCAGACGTCTCTGGAGTCGATTTCACCTAATCGTTCGTCATACAGTGTGATGCAAGCCACCATGATATTGGCGGAATGCTGATGCAACTAGATGACGACGGCCACGAGAAGCCAATAGCCTACGTCTCGAAAGAGCTGAACTCAGCACAACGCAATTACACCGTCACAGAGCAGGAATGCCTGGCAGCTTTATTAAGTGCCCTTCATAGAACTTCTACCGTTTAAAGTAGTGACTGATCATGCGAGCTTGAGATGGTTCATGTCTCAAAAGGACCTCAGCGATAGACTTGCTCGGTGGAGTTCAAAGCTTCAAGGTTTCGACTTCACCATTGAGCACCGAAAAGGAAGCCTGAATGTCGTTCCTGATTCGCTGTCACGGATTCATTGTGACAGCTTATCAACACCTGAAGATCCTGGCCCGGAAGTTGACCTTAGTTCTCCATATTTCAACTTGTTGGAATATGAGGAGCTGAGGCATAAGGTTAAATCAGCTTCTGACAAACTACCCGATCTTTGCGTCAGGAATGGCTTCGTTTATATTTGGACTGTTCCGAGAACAGCCGATCCGATTCTGTTGGATGAAGCTTGGAAACTTTGGATTCCGCGAGGGCTTGTCTTCGATGTTATCTCAATAGCGCATGATCCGCTACTGGCTTCTCACGGAGGTATAGGGAAAACACTGCAACGATTAAGGAGACACCTGTATTGGCCACGAATGACAGTCGATGTCAGGAACTACGTGGGCGCCTGTAACGTATGTAAAGAAACCAAGGCCCCCAATGCTATTCTTAGACCACTTATGGGAGTCAAGTCCGTGACAGAAAGACCCTGACAAAAGCTGTACATCGACTTTCTAGCTCCATATCCCAGGTCAGTGAAACGAAATGTCTGAATATTGATAGTTCTTGACCACTTTGCTAAGTTCCCGATTCTCAAGCCTATGAGAATGGCATCTACTCTCAATGAGTGTCAGTTCATCGAGACTGAAATATTTCACGTGTTCGTAGTTCAGGAAGCGATATTCTCTGACAATGGAGTCCAGTGTTTCTCAGCTCAGTTCGCCAGATTACTGGATAAGTATTGGGTGAAACACTTGCGAACGGCAGTTTATTTGCCCCAAGCAAACACCTCAGAGCGAGCGAACAAGTCTCTATTGTCAGAGATTAGGGCATACATCCGGAAGGAATATACCAAGTGGGATGAGAAGTTAAGCCATATAGCTAGCTCCCGTAGGAGCTCTTTCCATCAAGCAACAGGTTTCTCGCCGTACCGAACACTCTTCGGTCAACAGATGATTGAGCATGCGAGCTCCTATTCCATACTTAGGAGCCTCGGAACACTTAATGAGCCCCTGAGAGTAGATTCTGACGATAAATTGAGACTGATCCGTGCCAGAGTGCAGGGGAACTAAAACTACGCATTCGAACGGGGTTTAAAGGCTTATAATCTCAATCTCAGAGCGAAGCCTGTTAATTTCAAAGTGGGTCAAGAAGTGTTCAGACGGAATTTTGACCAAAGCAATTTCCAGCAGCAGTAGTGTAGTGCTAAACTAGGACGTAAATTTTGAAAGTGTCGAATCAAGGCAAGAAAAGGAAACTCTCTTTACGAGCTTATGCACCTCCACGGAAAAACATTGGGTGTCTATCACGCAAAGGACAACAAGCCCTGATCCAACCAACCAACTTTACTGGAATGATTGTTATACTGCTGTAGATCTTGATCCTGGTAGCCGTAAGAAAGCATCCAGCCATCTTAACTGGTAAACTATAGGATATCATGAAGCTCTCCTATTGCCTCGTCAATAGTGTGTGATATACCTGTTTGAATTCAACTTCGTCAACCTACCTCTACCCCTTATGAGTAGATAAACTCTTTTAATCCCTTCTGGATCGGTCTGATTAGGAGGATTGTATTTTTCTTATCTTTTCTTCAATACTTCCTTCATCCGCGGTAGTCGGAAAGACCTTTGGTAAAGGACGATGATCCTTGTGAATACCTCTACATATTGTGGGGAGATAACTACCATGCTATCCCTTCAGGATTACCCTCATTGGGAGGTTTTTCTTTCCTGTCCTTCTTCAACATTTCTCTAATCGGAAACAGTCGGCCATGATAGAACCAAATATATATCCTGGTAATCCTAAGAAGGCATCCAGCCAGCTTAGCTGCTAAACTATAGGATATCGCGAAACCCTCCTATTGCCTCGTCAGTGGTGGCTAATACACTTGTTGGAATTCAACTTTGGCTAAGGTCTTTATAAATTTAAGGAAGACAATGGGCCATGTCACTAGCTCGACGACGCCTTGAGGGCACACCCTTGAACAAGCGTCGGTCGGAGATCCGAGTGAGATGTCAGAGCTGGGAAAGCTTTGCGACCAGTTGGTTAGGTTGCTGACCGCAGAGTTCTCTCAGCATCACGGTGAAGGAAGGCACAGGGAGACTGACTGGCCGGATTTTTTCGGTTACCAACTTGTCAGTGCACCTCTGGTTCCCGACACGGAGAATGATGTCGAGGTCTGATCAAAGACTAGCGGTACTTCAGAGACGTGCCTTCGATTCGCCACCTTTCGAGCATGTCAGACTGTCTTGGACTACCTGTCGCATCCGCTTGGCTTGCGTGATAAGAAAAGCTTTAATGGGTCGTGGGTTGCGTCACTTATTGGGCGCCTGCAGCAATGAGGCCTATGTTTTACGACCGGCTAGCTCAGTCGACCATTTTTTCAGAGTCGTCTGGACCACAGCTGGTCTAGACTACCCTGCGCTGTTATGGTCGTAGCGTACTGCAGGCAACATTATGCTACCCGACGGCTAGCAGCAGCGCACAGAGTGGGCCACTCGGTGAATGCCTTGTCGACGAGACCCGACCTTACGTCTCACGGCTGACTGGGACGAGTGCCCGAGGAAAAAAGGAGAAAAAGAAGAAGAAGAAGAAGAGGTTTTTTTTTGTAAAGGTTTTCAAAAGGGACACCTGTTCTGAGGAAATTAAGTGACAGCGAAAGAAACAATTCGGAAGGGAGAGCGGTGTAAAGTAATTTCGAGCATTCAACTTATTCACGCAATGCGTGAAGCAGAAAATTAATCGAGTAGTAAGAAAATCGGGAAAGTGAACAGAAAATCTGTGATTGCTGGCCGAGATGGAAATTTTTGCTGAAAAGTAGTAACGCGCACAAGAAATAAAAAAGTAAAAACGTTAGCTGGGACTATATAGAGCGAGGTAAGCTAATGCGTTCATATCGATAAAATAATACAATCAAAAAATTTATGTAGAGCAGTCAGTCAAGCGCGGTAAGATTCCTGATAAAAATTGTGATCGGGAGAACACAAAAGGAAAATTTTGAATAGTGGTGCCGGACACAAAAGGGAGGAATTGACGTAGGAAGCCCAAACATTCTCGTGTTTAGAGATCGGGAAGATCTAAAAAAAAAGACGTACCACCGTGTCAGACAACTCCTGCGGAACCTTTATATTCCGCAGGTAGTAGATATCCAAGCGAAGTCACAGTAACCTTAGACTGTAAGCTAGGATGATAGTGCGAGCGTAAATATTCTAAATACTGCGCTCATAGAAAACGTTTCCGGCTTTTCACAACAGAATCGTGAACTGTAAGCAGTGTGCCTGCACAAGCCCTTATATCCCAGCATCTTTCTATAATTTGTTTCAAGATTATCTAGCGAAAACAGCCGTAAGTTAATACATAAATAAGCGCATAGCTCGCAAAACAGAACGAATGCGGCACAGAGCATGAGGACATGTCACCACATTTTTCATATTTTCGAATTACTTACATTTCATGATTTGCATAAATAGTCGATAAATTTATTTAGATACTTTTTCTTTAAAGTAAGAATTTGGACTTTGCTATATTTTAGTTGAACTTCGCACATTTAGTTGCGGACATAAGCACTGAAATGATTTAGGTATACTAATTACTAAAGTAAGAATTTTACTTTTGCTATAAGTTTTTAGTACGACAATGAGTGCTCCTACTTTAATGGCAATATTTCGTTCGCTTATACATTCTCAGTCCTTATGAGACTTTTACACCATGGTACTGAGACATCACACACAGCGGCGTTATGTAGAGCTCTTCGTTGGCACCTGCTATCATTAAGTTATTTGCACAATTTGTAAGGTAACCCAATGGAAAGTCATGTTTACTTGCAGAGAATCACATACAGTTCCAGAAGGCCTTCCCGATGAATGGACTTAGATTGAGTAACAGATTTCTTCCTTGATAAAGTATATGTTTTTATTTATTTTGATTGGAAATCTCAATGGGAGCACTATCAAATTTTTTTTTTAAAATAACTGCTTAAAAGTATGTTCACCCAAAGCGTAGGAGCTTAGCTTATAAATTAGGTACATCGTAGAAGAAGGTTTTTTTAGTTAAGTGAGGAAACCAATATTAATGATAATACCCACAATCAGAAGTGATAAAGCCTACCGCGAATAATAATCTAATTTGCCTCGTTATTATTACAAATGTACAGTAATTAAACAAAGACGAAAGTTGTAAGTTAAATTGAGATGAATTGATGAAAAACAAAAAAATAATTGAATAAATCAAAGGATCAACATTCATTGGGAGTAGTCTCGCATTTTTCCTCTCACACTCTCCTGGAGCCTTCTCAATGTAGGGGTTGACGAAGTCCTCTCTACTCTCTTTTCAGGTCATCACAGGGACACTGAAAATTATCTGCCATCAGTGTCGATTAGGTGGTTGGGGCTACCAGAGGAATGCAGAACATCTGCCCCTTCGCTAAGGTAAGAGTAAGTGGTGTAATATTCCCTTCAGGACCGAGTGTGTGCTTCATGTTTGGTGTTTGCTTGAAGGCACGATTTTTTTTTTGTATTCTTCTGGTGGTACAGCTGCAGGTTTTCGTGGAACCTTCCCACGCTCTCCGCCAATAACAGTCAACACTGTCCACCGAGTGATCTGTCTGCTCATGCTGGGAGTCTGGATTTCACGTCCAACGTCAACCATTCAGCATAGATAGTTCCATAACATCTGTTTAAATCAAACCTTAGGTACTCACCATCTAATAAGTTTATTTCCCTCGTCTCGGGATTGATTCTGCTCCAAAGTCCGCGACTACATTCTCTTTGCCTTTATATATTATTATTATTATTACATTCTCTTTGTCCTTTATATAATCAATTTTGATGTTGTATTCACCCAAAGATATGAGCCACCTTGTTAGTCTTGTATTTATATATTTTCCTGCATATTTGGCTGCAAGACATTTAATCGGCTGGTGATCTGTATGTGGGTCAAATTCCTTACCGAAGAGGTAAGTCGAATAGTTTTTTTTGTTATCATTTAATGTCCTGGATGCATAACAAATTGGGTTTCCATCTTGTGTAAAAACAGCACCAAGTAAAAAATTACTAGCGTCAGTTATTAGTTTGAACGTCTTATTAAAATCGGAATATTTACGGATGGGATTGTTTGCTATAATATTTTTAACTTCTTAAAGGCACTAATATAATTTGGGTCATTGGTGTTGACTGCCATTCCTCCTGTTAAGTCCTTTGTCATAGGGTAAGCTACTTTAGCGCATTCTTTAATGAACTTCCTGTAGTATCCTCTTATACCTAAGAATCTTTTTATTTGTTTCCCGGTAGTAGGAAGTTTTAATTCTTGATTGCACTTGATTTTATTCGGATTTGGTTTGATACCTCCAGGTTTTAAAATATGTGCAAGTAATTCTGTTTCCTTTTTTAAGAAATTAGATTTGTCGATTTGAATTTTTAACCCTACTACTTTTATCCTCTCAATTTTGTTCATTCGAAACGGGCTCTTCTAAAGAAGTGTTAAATATTAGGATGTCGTCTAAATATATAACGCAAATCCTATTTATAACTCCTCTCAATACATGATTTATTGTCCTTTGGAATTTGACCGGAGGGTTTTTACGCCCGAATGGCATTCTCAAGTAGTCATAATGACCATATGTAGTCGAAAAGGCTGTATTTTTTCGATCTTCTGGTCTAACTAGTATCTGGTGAAAGCCCTTAGCAAGATCTAAATCTGGGGTAAATTCTTAATCAAAACAAACTGGTATTTGACTGCTTCAGAAGCATCGTTGCCTTCTTTCTATTTTTAATCTTCATCGTAGTATTCATTCTGGATCATTAAAAGATTGATATTTAATTCCGTTTTATTCTTTGTTTGTAGCGTGGTGAATTCTCCCTTTTGCTTCATGGTAATCTTCCTCAATATCTATGCATTGATAGAGATGTTGTTCTGCTCCTCAAATCGTGGAATCTGCTTAACAGTCATCGGAAACAGAGTCCCTGTCACGCTCAAAATAGTGGTCTAGTGGGGGTTTTGTGTTACACGTTGTGGATTCTTCTTTGCAGGATATAGGACTGATACTACCGCCAAGTTTTCTTTTATTTTACTTCGGGATGCAGTTCTATGTAAGAGGATCCCAGTTGTTGTGTACGCTTGTTGATGTTAACGACCAAGTTTATTACTGCAGATAAAGACCACCCACTATCCTTGTCTTGAAACTCCTCAAGATCTTTTATGATCGCATCCTGAATCTTTTCCTTGAACCACGTACTCAAGTCTGTGTTAATGCAAGGGGGGCGTTTATCGCGTTTATGTATTTAATCACAAATA
The DNA here is from genome assembly GCA_963930735.1 of Dioctria linearis. NCBI lineage: Eukaryota > Metazoa > Arthropoda > Insecta > Diptera > Asilidae > Dioctria > Dioctria linearis. The sequence continues at coordinate 150,869,699 of OZ005740.1, read as the reverse complement.
CTTCGTCACCCCTTTTCACAATTTTAAATTCACCTCAACACACGGCATTAACTTTAACCGCCACATCCTTTTCCAAAGCGTTGTTGATATGACGATGAAACAAATCAGTGCAATCTCCCAAAAACGTTAACGGTTCCGTTAACATCCGCAGACGATTCCTGAACATTGACTGGACATCTTTCCATTTAACCCGGGAAGAAGTCCAAATAGAACGGCGTGTGTTGTGTCCACCTCCTGACATTAACCTTTGCGCTTTTAGTCAAATGCGTATTCCTGTCAATAAACCAATGGCTGCAGTCAGTTGAATCTTTTTACTCACATTCGTGATCTGCCACAAAAAATTATTAAGCTTACGTAAAGAATTATAAAGCTTTTTTAGTGTGGCACTTATTAATTCACGGTTATTTTTAATATTGATAAATGCTGTTTCCGTGAATTCAACTAAATTTTTGTGATGATGTCACTTAAGACGAGGTTTGCTATTGAAAGTTCTTATAATTTTAACGCTAATATTTTCGACTTACTATATTTTACCATAAATGCAAATGCTACATGTTGGAAATGCAGGATGTTCAAACTGAACAACTCTGGAAACAAATGAGACATCCTGTATCATACGTCGAGGCCGATATGTTTATAATAAGGGATTTTTAACATAAAACAGTTAAGCTTACGTAAAGAATTATTAAGTTTTATAGTGTGGCACTTATTAATTCGCGGTAATTTTCAGCATTGATAAATGCTGTTTGCATTCCTTCAACAAGATTTTACCTTTTTACCTGATTTATAGGTAAAGTACTGTATGAACTGTATCGTACGCTAGGTAATTGGTCAATGGTGTGACTTAAGATGAGGTTTGCTATTTATAGTTTTTGAGATTTCAACGCTAATATTTTCGATTTTCTATATTTTACAATAGTATATTTAAACTAAGAATTTACGGATTTTCTTAAGGGTCCTCATCTGTAGCTATAGAACTGTGAAATATGCCCGAAAAATTTCATTTTATATACAATTGCGGCCGAACTCGTTAAAACTTTCTACTGATTTACATGCTTTTATGTAGACAGAGTATTCACATCTTAAAAAATGTGAAATATTTCAATACCCTAATGTTCCACCTGGTGGTAGTTAACAATCGTCTTATTATACTCGACATATGTTAAAGGAGAAGTTAGCAACAATGTTGCATTTAATTGCTGGTACTTTCTCGACGGTGAAAGTGAAAACAAAAACCAGTTAATGGACTGGATTTATTACTTTGCAAGTCGGGCACGCACTTGAACAGAGGAGACTGGTTTGTAAAAAAGGTGCCCGAAAATATCGTCGATTATGTTGAAAGTGATCTTTATAAGCGAAAGTTGTGGTTATTAAAACCCGAATCTTGTGCTGTTTGTAAAATAAAAAGGTGTAATTTTTACACCTTGTTCGCACGCGGAAAAACATGTTAGTTGACTTCTAACCCCTACATATGAATTATATAAAAACATAACAACATAAAACATTTATTTATTTGAGTGCCCGTGCCAAAGGCACGCCAAGCGCTGGGCATATCATAGCGAGATACATAGCAGATACATTATTAGCAAACCAACTTAAAGAAATTATAGAGATATGTAGATACATGTCATTTTATAGCGAAAGGAAGGAAAATTGGTAGAAGGGAAAAATTTGTAGATGAAGCACAGGACCAAGACGAGGTGGGAATCGAACCCACGACCCCTGTTTAGACTTAATTACTTAATGATGAACTCTCTATTTTTAATCTGCATGGCATTGTAGAAAACACATTAACGCTTGGTGGTTAACTTTTTACCCAGAGATAGTCCTTTAAGAATGCTTTACATATTTAAATTTAACTATTTAATGCTGAGCTTTCTAATTGAAATCAGCTGCCCCCAAAATATGATTATGATTATTCCATTTTGCTCATTGCTTTTGCAATTTTACAATTTTTAAGTATTCACGTTCTCTCTTTTAAATTTGTGTGTTTATGATTTTTTGTTTTTTCAGTTTTATTATTTTTTGAAATATGTTTTTTTTTTGAAGTTTTGCGTTTTATGATTTTTTTGCAATTTCACGATTTTTTTATTTTATTTATTTTATTCTACACTACGCCGCAGAGCGCGATTTAAAAACCAGGTGAAGGAGGTAAATTTACCAATTTTAAACGGATCAGCAACTAGAGTTGGCTTTATCCGATAGCTTGCTCTGTTAAATTAATTATTTGTAGGAAGCTCACAACGCATAAGATATTCGCATTCAAAGCATCGGTTCATTCAATGAAATTAATATGGCCCACATTTCAAGATCACCAAATCGTAAAACTGTTTAAATACCGGCAATTTTTTTCGTTTTTCTTACAAACTGTTTTTTTTACATTCACACCTTCCTACATTTCTACTCGTATAATTAAAGATCATTGAGTCCCCATTCATATCATATGCTCGCAATACCAAAGTGGACGCAATTTTTTGATATTATGCAAATTTAATTGGAAGAAGCAGCAGTAGCAAGCAAGCGGATCTAAAATTGGAGTAGCAAGAGCATATAATTTAAACGTTTGCACACGTGATCGTAAAGATGTGGCGTGCTGCGTGAAGGTTGACAGTGTATTTTCTTTTATTGATGTTTTTTAGTTTAATAAAAATAACAGCTACTTACGTCGTCAGTAGGTTGCAACGAAGAAGCAAAAATGAATAACGCTTGTTTTTTTTGTAATAAAGGTTTTTGCATATTATTATGTACACCTGCTATCACCCTTTTGAGGCGAGTCGCAGCAAAACCAATTTTGTATGGCTGCGGGGGTCGGGGACACTATGCAACCCAACCTTTCACGACATCATCACATACAACAATGAAGATGATGTTGTTAATATTTATAGCTTCGAAAATAATAAAGAAAGTAATAAAGTTTTTGCTTCCTAACTGCTCAGAAACCTTTTCGTGAGGAAAGGTGTTATCATTTAATAATTAAAAATGTAAAACAAGTTTTGTCTCATACAAATTATACATGTGGAGTAAAGTGCAGTTTGTTCGGATCTGTAAAGCTTGCGATTCCGCTGCCGAGCTCTGATTGCCTATGATAAGGTCTGGTCGCCATCTGTTTTTGCCTGTAGTTGGTTCATCGTCATTGAAAAGAATGATAAAATGTATAGCAATTTTTATTTAATAAATTCACATGAGTCTATCGTACGTTTACATGAACACTTGAAGCATACTTGAAATTTGCTTGAAGTAATCAAAATATCATGAAAACGCTCATTTAATGTGTAAATTTCGGCTTATATAATTGGAAAATTAAATTCAAGAAAAATTCAATTCAGGTAATTGGAATTAATTCAAGCAACCTCCCTACCTGAGCTTCAACTGGAATTCAATTCAACTACTCAAGTATTCATGTAAACGTGCTGTATATTTCTTAACAAGAAGAGAATTAGAACATTCCAAAGATAATGTATTTAAACATAATAAATAAAATTTAAGATAAAAACAAACAAACAAATTAAATATATACATGAAACAATCACAACAACAAACTTGTGTTTACATAGCACCATGTAGGCACTATACAAACTCAATAAAACTTTATATTCTAAAACATAAAATAATACACACAATAATGTACAAGGGACGTATACATAATCTAATTACCTTTTGCAAGGAATGTATAGATACCTTAGGTGATATTTTGCGAAATAGATTCACCTTGACAGGTACCTATGCCATTTATATCAGGCGGAAATTTGCACACAATTAACACATAAAAGAACTAATATGTACCAACCTGTGTGAAAATGCATAAATCCCACAATGAATTCACATAAGCCACGCAAAATCTTATTGTGAATTGTTGTGCTGTCAAATCTAGTTTTCTTTCGTGTCCGCTTTTAATTTCTTTATTTATTCGGTGTTCTGTGTTTGTTCTATTCGATTTTCTTATTTTGAACTGTTTCTCCGTGTTTTTGTCCGTTCCGGACTAATTTTCAGTGGTGTTGTTTATCTTCGGGTTACGCCGTGTTTGTCTCCTCGATTTGTTCGACTGGAGTGGTTAAAGACTTTCTGAGGTAATTTTTCCTTATTTTTTATTTTATTTTTTTTTCTCTGTGTAGTTTCTGCATATGGGTGCATGCTGTGCATCTGCAAAATTCTTTTTAAAAATTTTCCCGTTTTCGCTGAAATTGGGTTTGAAGGGCTGACGTTGCCTCGATTAGGTACATATATACAAGATCTAACTCTTCATGCCACTTATCTCTGAAAGATTCAAAACTAATCCACGCCATCTATTTTATTTTTTAATGATATTAGCTTAGTCTTGTCGCAACCCCCTCGTCACGAAGACTGCAATCAGTATTGTTGCTCTAAAATCCCTGGACAACAATCACACTTCAGCCACGCGCTGCGCACAATTATTTTTCTATCTTGAACTGCAATTTATTAAGCTTTGCTTTACACAAATCTTGTACCGGAACCTTTCACGATTTTTTATTTATTTCTTGCATGTTGATTTGAACCATGGATAGTTGCTGTTATAATAATTGTCAGTTAACTGCTCTAATCAATTGCCAAGGAATTTGTGAAAGATCTTTTCATTATGCTTGCGTCGACTTCTCCAATTTTAGCCGTCTTTCTGCTAAGTCACTGCTTGAGTTTTCTAATATATTCTCCTACTTTTGCTCTGAATGTAAGCAAATTTCTTTTTCTCATATTTTAATGGCAGTAAAATGTAATAATGGTCAATTGCAGGAATTACTAAACAACACTAACAACCTGACCAATAATCCAAATTCTCTAAAAGTGATGCAAACAGTACAATACTCCGACTTGTTATCTATTTCTCAGGTTCTTGATGAGCTGTCTTGTAAAGTCGATAAACTAACTACGGCTTCAAACAATTCGAAACAATTCTGCCTCTCTACATCATAGGCTTGATGCACTTGAATCCAAATTGGATTGCTTACTCGACTGTTTAAAGGATGGCAGATCAAAGTCTTCAGATTCTGATCTGCGTAAGTTTGCAGAATCATTCGGCAGGAACTTCATGGATGTTTCCACACATTCGAGACACTACAAAGAGTTGTCGTTAAGTTTAAACAATCACTTGAACGACCTTAAGACATATATTAATGATATTCCTAGCTCTCTTGAGAACTTGTTTGGTCAGGAATCTGTTTCCTCCCGATGTAATGGCCCAATATACGGAAGATTCTTCCAGCAGCCAAAGGCGCATTTTAGTGAAATAATTAGCAATTGCTAAACAGTAACCTCGCATGGTACTGTTCTGCAACTGTCGGTTATTTTGCAGATTAGCTCAACAGCTGGCTGCGATGAGCGCATAGTGCAGCAATCGACGATTACAATAATAATTAACCTCGCTGGTAATTATTATGTAAAGCGATTGTTTACTACTGACTGACTCAGGTGCTGCAACCGGTAGAACAAACGGCAAGGTAGTTGTCGTTTATTTACATCCGCGTTGTTAGTAAAGTTTACTTCCGAATATTGGTGCATAAAAGACCAATGACTGGTCTGGCGAGTGCCGTTAAGTGTACAGTCTTGTCTTGGTTAGAGTCGGTTCAGGTTACCTAAGCGCCAGGTAGCTTAGTTATATTGTAGTTAAGATAGGTCAGTTCGGAATAATAAAGTTTAGTCTTAAATGCAATTTGTGTGTTTTATTATTTGATTGATTCGTGAGTTTGATTATTGCTAGAGGGGCATGACAATTTTGCGCAGCCTGTTTAAAAAGGTATTGTGTTTGTAAAATTGATATATATGGGGAGTTATGCTTTTTTAGCTGCTCCATTTTTTTTTTATATTTTGGGAGTTATGCTTTTTAGCTGCTCCACTTTTTTTGTTAATTGTGGGAGTTCTGCTTCTTTTAGCTGCTCCATTTACTTTTCAGGATAAATTTAAGAAGTGTTAGATTAAGTGTTGAGTGCGATTTTCGGAAGCCTATCTCAGTGTAATAATATTGATTTCATAATTGCGATGTGCGTTTTTGATAGGTTAGGGGTAAATCATTATGGGCGTTTGAAAGTTTTTATCTCATTTCCATGTATTTAGGTTGAAAATTTAAGATAAAGGTTAAGTAGTTAATTCACCGAAGTTTGGTTTTTATTTTGTTTGCGGAGATTTTCAATATTTTTCGTTTAATATGGGGAAATAAATGTTTTGTGTTTTCATCGTTGGCCTTAATGTTTTTATTATAAATGAGAAGTGTAGTAAGTTATTTAGTTTTTGCGCTTGTGAATGAATTTGGACCTGTAAGAAAAACTGTGAATCTTTCTATATGTTAAATAGAGTAAAAGTCAAGGAGTGGAAATTTTGGTAATTAGGTATAGCGTTGTTTTCTATAATTCCGCTTAAAAGTTGGACTTCACTCCTGTTCGTTCGAAGCTCCTTCCCGTTTTTTATAGCACTGATAGAGTATATGCTATATTTGTCTTAATCGTCAACGTTTTAAACAGAGATTATGATTCTCGATATTGATATCTGATGAGTGTTGGATTTATGTCTTCGTGATTCACGCAAAAAGTCAAGTCGACTGTAACGTTTGTGATTAAAGTGTTAATCTAGGGAGCATTTATGTTACAAAGTGCAGGAGAAAGTGAGCTTGAATGAGGAAATTGTGACAAATTTGAATTAGTTTTACTAGGTGTTGTTTAAAATTAGTTAACTGTGTTGTAAGTTGTTTTATTGGGTGAGATTGTTTTCTTGGTTAGGTGTTAAGTTTTAATAAGTTAAGGTATCGGGAGTGATAGGTAATTAGGCTTAGATTGGAGTGAAAAGAGAGAAGAATTAGATGATCTTCTGGTCCAGACTTCAACGTCGCTGGGTAGAAGTAATGTACTAACAAGAGAGCAAATGTTACGGTTCGAAACTCAAGAGATGGAATTAGAGGAATGATCGAAGGAGCTAAAAGAGTGCAAGGAGCAGTTAGAAAACTACGAACAAGACTGGCAGTATATTGGAGAGCATCTCACGGCAGTGTTACAAAAACGAACATCAAGTGAAGAATCGAGAAAATTGATTCAGGATTGAAATACAGCTGCGAAGTCCTGTACGAAAGGCGCAGCTTTAGACTTGTTGGTAACGGCTACACTCGAGGTGATACAAAGGGGCGAGATCCAAGCAGAACAATTGTTAGAAGAAGATAAAAGAAAGAACAATGGTCGAGGGTTCACTGCCGTAAGAGAAAGTATACAGGCAAGAAGTCAGTAAGAAGTGGACACCAAGGAAATTAGTGTTCTGGTTAAAACCACGAGAAACGAAAGATAGGCAAGATATTCCAGCTAAGAGTAGCTCATCAAAGGGAAAGACAAAAGAACCCGGAAGCAGTAAATCATACGGATTGCTCAAGAACAGTATGTCGGAAGCACATGGGAAAGTTACGGATATGTTATCCAAATATCTACCATTATTTTCTGGGGAAAGGTCACCAAAGCTGGGAAAAGAAGAGTACCGTTTCCTGAAATGCAGCGAGGAACTGTACGATCAATTGACTACTGAAGGAAAAGCTATCTTCATCAAATGTGTGAAATTTCAACTTACAGATGACGCTTACTATCTAGTGTGTTCCCAGGAGCCGAAAGATTTTGAAACTCTGCAGCAGGTTATTACAACCGCAAATATGCCTAGAAAATCGTTCAGTGAGCTACGTACGGAATTGCTGGATTGTAAGCAATGACCTGGAGAGGACATTCGAGAATTCGCTGACAGAATGAAAGAGCTTCTGGACAAAATTAAAACAGCAGTCACAGCTAAGTACCCAAATAAGGAAGGTGGACTAATAGCAGAATTGGAAGCTGACGCAGTGGCTGCTTTTACAGCAGGCGTAGGAAAAAAGACAACGCAAGTGCATCTGACGGGAAGGAGATTCCAATCTTTAGATAAAGTACAAGAAGAAGCTAGATATTTCGAGAAGAATGCAACGAGGCTCCAGTGCAGAAAACCAGAAGTATGGGGAAGTGGGCCAAAACTGATTTCCGCAACAAGGCGAGATAGCTGGAGGGCTAATCGTTTCAACAATGATACCAGCAGACCACTCAGAGAAGCCGTATAGACGGGCCCATCTCCAGCAGCAGCAGGTATATATCGTGGATCACAGGCTACGGCAACGCCGCCTAGGCCCATCCAGTGCTTCCAGTGTGGGCAAAGAGAGCATATTACTAGGGAATGCCAATCTAGAATACAGCCACCATACTGTGTAAAATGCCGAAACTATGGTCACGATACGGCTAGTTGCCGAAGAGAAAGCATAAGATTCGCGGATACTTCAATTTGTTCTTCAGGACAGCTGCAAACAGACCCAGAAATCCTTTATTGCCAATTTTTTTGAATCTGCGATCATTATACCGCAAACTGTTTGCAAAAATATCTAGCGGAACGAGAAGCTCTAACGAAGGGAAACGGGGAGCGGCAGCTGGTAGAATTATCCGTTTAAAAGTTTTTATAAAAGTTTGTGTAAAGAGAATTGTTAAGGAAAGAAAGTGTAATACAAATAAGGCTTGTAAAAAAAAACAGTGTTAATTAAAATATATAGTAGAATAAATTAGGAGTTTATATTAAAGAAAAACAGAATTAATTTAGCCTTAGAATACTAGGTTTGCCCTAAATTGATATAGTTATAAAGTAAGGGAGATAGGAGGCTGGGTGGAAAAAATTAAGCGTCAGGATGAGGAAATTTCGCATCATACCCAAAATGAGGCGCCCCGAAGAAACAAGCACTCAATTTTTGATGGAGTGGGATCGCTGGCCAAGACACTGTTCGAAACCATAGACCATGGAAACTATGATGAGCATCTTAATCACCCTAAGCACAGGAAAACTACACCCGCTGTTAATTCATGCACGAGAGATAACAGAGATATTGAAGAATGTCACTAGTAAAATGGATTTATATGAAAAATTCCAAAATTTCCAATTGCTGGTACAAATTACAAAGGTACAAGCACTCCAGGTAGGCCAAGAAATCCTAGTCAGGGTAGATATTCCACAATTCCAACGAGTTACATTTTACTTACATAAGGTATACACGATCCCGATAGCTATAGATGAATTTGGGTATCATGTATATGATCTTGACGCTGAATTTGTGGCAGCCAACAATCATGAACGACAATATGTCTTGCTGGGTTACCAACAGGACCAGAAGTGCCAGAGGTTGTTAACCGCATCAGACTACCCGGAAATCGTATGCCCACAATTAGCCCCAACTATTACTGCTATTGGAGAAAACTATGTGACCTACGAATACAAGCTGAAGATGCCGCACAGCGAAATATATCTCTATGGCAGCTCAGACGAATGGAGTTACCAGCCTGGAACAGCATCGCAACACAGACAAACAGGCAGAGAGAGGAGGTTGTAGAAGGCAAAAAGGACGAAATACGACTGCTGGCTAGTGACAAATTTAGTCAAGCATGGAGAGAGCAGGATGCCGCTATAAAAAGGGTTGAAGACAAAATCAGCACGGAGGAGGAAAGCAGACGTGCTATTCCACTTCCAGTACATTTAGCAGCGACAACTGCTACCGCATGTTTAGCCGTCATCAGCTTAGTAATCTTGATAGTAGTATTACGACATTTTAAGCGCTGGAAGAGGAACTATACCCAAGCCGGCAGTAACAGGGGGATTCTACCTACAGTTCATAGTTCAGAGCACCAACCCAAGGCCCAAAATGAAAACATAACCATTGAGACAATCTTGCCCACTACAGCGAACTTGCCAACCACTAATCTGCCAACTATTGTTGGGAAACAACTTGTGCAGCTAGAGTAGCCGCCATAGGTTTACTTAAGTATATATATATATATATTTTGCACTTGTATAACTTAAAAGTAATTTAAGGGTCACATATAGCTAGAGATTAGCGTGTAAATTTATATAGAAGTGAGAATAAGTATATATGGTTTATAATATTTACTGATGTTCAGTGGAAAGGAAAAGTTTAATTATTATAAGGTTCAAACGTAGAAAATTATGAGTATGATAAGGTATTTAAGAAGACATGTGAAGTAAAAAACAAAAAAAAATATATATATATAGAATGAAGGAGTATAACAGAAGAATGTAACAAAAAAAACATAAGTTTGCAGTTATTCATATTCTTATTAATTAGTAAAAGAAAGAAGAAAAACAGTAAAGTAACAGTAAATAAACTAAGAAACAAAATAGATATGTTGTAAGAACAGAATAAAAAAGAAATGAGATGAAACTAGGAAAGAAATTAAATGTGAAAATGAAATAGTGAATTTAAAGAAGTTAAATGTAAAAAAAATAAAAAGAGGAAAGATGGAAAAATATTTAAAAATGAAAAATGTAAGGTTTGAAAAAGGAAAATAAGACAATTTAGATAGTAGGTATATAATGAAAAATGTAAAAGAATCTGAACCGAACGGGGATAAAGATATTTTCAGCTTTAATTAAGATTGTTGCACTCTCCAGATCTAGTTCCTGGCAGAAACTAGTTTTTCCAAGGGGGACGGATGTTATGGCCCAATATACGGAAAATTCTTCCAGTAGCCAAGGGCGCATTTTAGTGAAATAATTAGCAATTGCTAAACAGTAACTTCGCATGGTACTGTTCTGCAACTGTCGGTCATTTGGTTGATTAGCTCAATAGCTGGCTGCGATGAGCGCTAAGTGGAGCAATCGACGATTACAATAATAATTAACCTCGGCTGGTAATTATTATGTAAAGCGATTGTTTACTACTGAGCGACTCAGGTGCTGCAACCAGTAGAACAAACGGCATGGTTGTTGTCGTTTGTTTACATCCGCGTTGTTAGTAAAGTTTACTTCCGAATATTGGTGCATAAAAGACCAATGACTGGTCTGGCGAGTGCCGTTAAGTGTACAGTCTTATCTTGGTTAGAGCCGGTTCAGGTTACCTAAGCACCAGGTAGCTTAGTTATATTGTAGTTAAGATAGGTCAGTTCGAAATAATAAAGTTTAGTCTTAAATGCAATTCGTGTGTTTTATTGTTTGATTGATTGCTGAGTTTGATTATTGCTAGAGGGGCACGACGCCCACTACAAACGAAACTTACCACTATTTCCAACGATCTCGCTGCTACAAGGGTGATAGTGGGTGATACTGCAGATGAAATCAGAGCACAATCTGATCTTTGCACAAGTGCTCCAGCTAATAGTTTTAATCTTCCTTCTGCTGCTTCAAGCTAGAGAAGTGAAACCATTGCGGACCAAGATGCAATCGCCATCTCGGACACTACTCTTAGTAGCCAAAAATCCCTTCCGACAACGAACTCTGAAGTTGGTCAGACGTAGTTTTCTGTAGGTAAGAATGCTGTCCGGGCTTCGCACGTGCCGCTTCCGTTGGCCAAATCTTACGAACTTGACTTGGGTTTAAATAGGATTGCTCCAATTCCTGTGGAGTATTCCAAGCTAATACGTAAACAAAGCGTCCGTAAAAACCAATCCCGGAAACGTGCAATTGTAACTGAAAGGAGGGAGCTTTCCACAGTAGCGAATGGAACTGCATCTCAGTCCTCTTTAGGAAATGGTATTGGTGCCTCTTTGAGAACGGTACCTAAACCTTCGAATGTTTTCGTGACCCGTCTCTGACCAGAAAAAATGTGAAGGACTTATCGAAGTATTTAAAGTCCAAAAATATTGCGACTGATGGTATTTCTTGTCGAAAAATCAGTAAACACTCTAAACCGGTTGCATGCTTTCTCCTAACTGTTTCAGCAGATATGTAGGACAAGTTGTTAGACCCCTTACTTTGGCCTCCTGGCGTTTTTACTAAATTATTTGTAGCTTCTGAGCGCCTGCCTAGAAATAATGCTAAAATAAATAACGTTGTTCCAAAGAACTGAAGTCGCTTTCCCTTTACTTTCAAACTGTAAGGGGGATTCGGACAAAAACCGGACCTATCTTCAAATCCTCTGTCGCGGCTTGCTTCGATATAGTTGCTTTCACTGAAACTTGGCTGCATCATGGTATTCGCGATGCTGAAATTCTTGATAATTCTTATCAAAATTTTAGAAGAGATAGACATTCTGTTTCGGAAGCTCGTGGCGGTGGCGTACTTCTCGCGTGTAAAAATAAGGTCAATTTCAGCAAAATTGAACTTCCCTGTTTCTCCAACACCCTCGGTATTGAGCTCATAGCTCTTAAGCTATCTCTCCGAAAATATGACTTATATATAATTTGTTGCTACATTCCTCCAAACTTCATAAATATTGTCGATGACAAAGGTCAAAACATTTACGACGTACTTACTTTAACATCTAATTTTATCCAAGGTAAGATGGAACCTGTTGACGAATTACTACTTATTGGTGATTTTAACTTACCCAATATACAATGGGTACTTAATGAAGATGACCATGGCTATCTTCCACTTAATAACTTGACAACAAAGGAATCACGTTTCCTTGAGCTATTTCATCTCTTGGTCTCAGCCAAATCAGTAATGTTAAGAATGTCATGGGTAGGCAGGTTGACCTGGTATTTTCTACTGACGCGGGGAACTTATTAGTTGAACCTAGCTCAGTTATAATGTCTACTCTTGACAAATATCAGCCCCCTCTACGAATCACATATTGCCATGAAACCGAAAATCTCGCAAATTGTGACGTAACACAATACTTTTTCAATTTTAGAAAAGCTGACTTTTCGGAACTTTCTAGTAGACTTACCTCTATTGATTTCAACACATTGCTGTCTTGCAATAGTGCTGATGAAGATGTTTCTGAGTTTTACATAATTCTTTTCGATTTATTCGCTTCTCATGTTCCCAGTGTGTGCCACCGGATCTCTAAATGGTCATCGCCATAGTTCAATAAAGAGCTGAAACGCCATAAAAATAGAAAGAATAAACTGTGGAAAGGATATTTGGGGGACAAGGACATTATAAGTCACAGTAACTTCCTCACATCCTATAATAAGTTCAACGATCTTTCCTCTTTACTCCATGATGAGTATATTCAAAGTATGCATGTGAAATTATATAGTGACCCACGTAGCTTTTTAGGTTTATTAATATGAACAAAAAACCGACAACTACCCCAATACCATGAGGTACAAAGATTCTGCTAGTGACGTTTCGTCTGAAATTTGCAGTATGTTTGCTTCATTTTTGAAAATGCATTTTCCTCTTCAAATTTCCAACCTCGTAATAGCAACTTTAATTATATGAACGACTCTCATAAAGTTTTATTCACTATCCCTACAATTACACATGAGGATATACTTGACCATATTAATGGGCTTCCAAATGACTTCACAACGGGTCCCGATGGAATTACTCCAGCCTTTCTGAAGTCATGTTGTCTCTCCCTAGTAGCCCCGCTGAGAATTATTTTCCAAAAATCGCTCGATAGTGGTTGTTTTCCGCAGTTGTAGCACAATTCTTTCATCATACCTATCCACAAAACAGGTAGTAAAAAAGATATTTCTAACTATAGGCCAATTTCGAAATTATTATTATTATTATTTGAATCAATCATTTACTCTCAGCTATCATGTTCCTGTAAGAATTTTCTTTCTTCAAACCAACATGGGTTTATTTCGGGCAGGTCTACAACCACCAACTTATTAGAATTCACCTCGGATACTAATGGCGGTTTTGCAAAATGCTTCCAGACAGATTGTGTCTATACTGACTTTAGTAAAGCTTTCGACAAGTTATCTCACTCCGTGATATTGATTAAAATGGAAAAGTATGGGTTCCCCTAACAATCCTAACATTCTATAGAGTCTTGAATGCTTCGTCCGGCGTACCTCAAGGGAGTCACCTGGGCCCGTTACTCTTTATTCTATCTATTGACGACATTGTATTTGTTGTGAATCACTGCAAAGTCTTGATTTATGCTGACGATATGAAACTTTTCGCTCAGATTAAATCTTTTAACGATTGTGAACTTGTACATGGTGAGCTCCACAAATTTTACGATTGGTGCAAAAGCAATAATGTGGTACTCAATATCGACAAATGTGATGTTATGACTATCCACAGGAATCTGAAAGCAATCAGTTGTGATTATGAATTCCCGAATTCCTCGATTCGCCTTGTTAGTTCTGTTTGTGACATGAGTGACAAATGTGACCAAAGATTGAATATCGTCTCCCATATAAACTTCATGGTATCAAAGAGTAGTTCTATGCTGGGCTTTATAAATCGTTGGTCACGAGGGTTCTCGAATCCCACCATTACATTGCATTTGTACACTTGCTTTGTGAGGCCCATTCTTGAATACGCTAGCCAGATCTCGTCTCCATTTTACGGTATACACATCGAACGTATCGAGTCTGTTCAGCGGAGATTCTTACGATTTGCTCTCAGGCATCTACCCTGGAATAATTCATTAATTCTTCCACCCTATGAGCATCACTTGAAGCTTTTAAATATGCACTCGCTTGAGAAACGTCGCATGTTTGCCGATGTAACGTTTGTGCATCAACTCTTAAACGAAAATATTTATTCTCCATTTCTAGTTAACAAAATATCTTTCCGTGATAGTAGGCACAATTTAAGAAGACTACCTTTGTTGCATGTTAACTCCTCAAGGTCTAACTTTAGCAAGTATGAACCTGTTAATCGCATGTGTATTACTGTTAATAATACAGCTGAGCATTTTGTTATCGACGTCTCTAAGCATGTTTTAAAGAAACGTCTATATAATATTTAATCTATTTTGTTTAATGTTTTGTGTATGTAATTTCATCTGGTGTTTGGTTTATGTTTAGTGTAACATACTAGTACTAACACCGACTAAGTGATAAAACGAATGTATTGTTGCCCGTTTATTTAGTAAACGTGTCGTTGCAGCGAGCTTGTGTTAAGCTGGCTCTGATAGTCAGGAAAATAAAATGCACACACTTTGCAACAAAAATTTAATAATATTATCACTCGCGCGAATTAACTTATTCTTTTAAGATTGATATATGTTATTGATAAATATATATATATATTGGATTAAGTATATACGCTTCAATGAAAAGTGTGAAACGTGATCATTTACAGGAGCTTCTGCTAATTTTAGCTCTGTTACGTCTAAATACCCTACACAGTATGGAAGTTCCTGCAAAGTTGCCTTCACTATACTTTCCCGCTCATCTGCGTTAGGCCAATAAATATGTTTTTTTCTCAATTTTAAAAGAGCTCTAAATACACGACGGGTGATCTTATCAATTGTACCACTATCTCCTATTCCGAAAAAAACTGAAATTTTTCTGACAGATGCACCTTCGCCTGAAGAACCCAATCTAATAAAGTAATAGATAACTGCATCATAGGTGGGAGCTGTTGACAAAAGCTTGAATGATGGAAAATTTCATCATGTTCAATAAGTGAAAATATTCTGTTGACCTGATCAAAGTTCATGCGTGCCATTTGTTGAAAACGTCCTTCGTCCAGATCTGGGAAGACCATTGTAATCCAATGTTGAGACTTAGAAAAACGGGTTAAATTTCCATAACGGCAAAAATCTCCTCATTCAAGTCATCCCAAAGGTCATCAATTTATCTTTCAGCTTCTTCGCCTACGAAATATGGATCGATGTTCATAGCTCCGCGCGCGTGTGTGTGTGTGTGCCCCTGCCAGCCTGCCTGTGTGTGTGTGTGTGTGTGTTTCTTTAAGAAATGTTTTTCTATTCCATTCTAACTAAACGCTGCTACTGCACATCAATTGAATATTTGTAATGTATAAAAAAACGCAATGCTGGTAACCCGAATGTTCGGAAAGTATGTATGGCCTTCTTGTTTATACTTAAAAGAAGAAGAAGAGTATGTGTACTTGCACTAATAAGTTGAATTGCCTTCTTGCTGCTACCTAAAAGAAGAAGAAGAGTAAATTTGTTGTGCATTGCAGTACAAAAGTTCGGGAATTTTAAAGTCGATTATCTCTGAAACTATAACTTTCCGTGAAATTTTGTTTTCATATTTGTGATTTGTGAGTAAAAAGTGTGCAAAGTTTAAAGAAATTCGGTGCCGTTTCGCAATCTAGTCTTATACCCAGGAATTTATTGGCTCATTCATTTTTTCCATCCAATTCATTTATTTTGTTCATTTCACTGAACATCGCATTTTGGGTACAAAATATAATTCACAATATTTTCACATTGTTCAGAGGTGAATCTAGTACTTTTTCAAGTCACTTACATTTATCAAGTCAAATTCTACTAACTTGTTGCAAGTAGTCAATTTTTAGTACAATTTTTGTAAGTTTCAAGCCATTTTCTAAATTTTAACGAAAATTAATTCTAAAATTACCACAAGTAATTTGCATTTAGTTACAATTTAGTTAAAAGTTCAAGTTAAGTATACTCAAATATATTAAGATAAAATTTGCAATGACAGAATTAAAGGCGATATTAAATAAGGAACAGGCATTGAGAAGTCGTCTGCAAAAAACGATCGAGAATGGAAAACGAACTTACTCGAAACACACTCAAAGGGCTATTTCGAAGCTAAGCTTTCCGAAATCAGACGAGTGTGGATGGAATACGAACAGATTGATCAGTTGATCAATGAATACATTATTGAAAACCATCCAAAAAACACGCCGAAAAACATTCTTGATGAGAGATTTAGTACGCTAGAAACAGATTACTGTATATATATAGGTGGACTGTATGATGCAATCCATCCTATAACAGAATTGACAGATTCCACATTGTTGTTAGCACAGCAAACACGTGTTGAACAACAACAACAACAGAATGTTCTCCCAAAAAATACTTTACCAAAATATGGTGGCGATTATGATAGCTGGCGTTCCTTCCACGATTTGTATATAGTATTGTAGTACACAATAATACAAATTTGAAAGGTGTTCAAAAATTATACTATTTAAAAGGGTCATTACACGGAGATGCAGAAAAACTATTACGGCATACTCCAATTACGAACGAAGATTATCTACCCGCATGGAACAAATTAAAGGCGAAGCATGAAAATAAAAAGATCTTAGTGAGTCATCAATTGAAGCTATTAACAAATCAACCAAAATTGAGTACAGAGACAGCTGCTTGTTTAAAATCTCTAATTGATACTAGAGAAGAGTGCATACAGCAACTAAGGAGCCTTCAAGTGGACACATCAAAATGGGATGTGCTACTCGTATATCTAATAGTACAAAAACTACCTTTTATAACATTAAGTTTATGGGAAGAACATCAGGGAGCATCACAAAACTTCCTAAATATCAAGAGTTCAACTATTTTTTAGACACTCGATTGAAAGTACTAGAGGCAATTTCAGATACACTGGTGCCCAAACCAAGTCAAGCCAAAGGTATCAACAAACCAACTACAACCAAGGCATATCTTGTAGTTAACTGCACAAAATGCTCTGCATGTAATGGAGATCATGTCTTATAAAAATGTAACAAATTTCTAAGAATGGATGTACAAAGCAGAAAGAAATTCGTTGCTACAAACAAACGTTGCTACAATTGTCTTTCAAAAAAGCATTCAGTCACAGGATGTTCAAGCAGGTGTCTCAAATGCAAGAAAAGGCATCATACCACACTGCACGACGATGTAAAAGCAAACAATTTTCATCCCAGGAATGTAGAGGCAATCAATCTACACAACAACACTGATAATGAGGCCAGGCAAAAAAGACCAATAATTAGTACTAATACTGAATCATCACAAGTGACTCAAACCTATATGAGTAGGGAGAGATCATATGCCTTATTATCATCAGCTTTACTTAAACATAAAGCTCCATCAGGAAAATCACATCACAAACACTTCGATGCCTTATCGACACAGGGTCCGAGTGTTCACTTATTACCCAGGCTGCATGCCATAAATTACAGGCCGACTGCAGATCTACAGCGGTAATTGTAACAGGACTAAATAAAAGTTCAATGAGCAAACTGGATAAACAAACCGAACTATGGTTACCATACTGTGGTCTAAACAAGGCAAAAATCAAGGAAACCTTTTTAGTGGTTAACAACATAACTGATAATTTGCCAACCAAATCAGTTGCCAAGGGAAATTGTCAACATCTAGATAAACTAGAATTAGCAGATCCCACCTATTGGAAGCCTGGAAAAATAGACGCTCTACTAGGTGCCAAGGTATACGCTAAAATTATACAGGAAGGAGTTGTACAAGACACAGACGCTAATCCCACACCAATAAGGACAATTTTCGGTTGGATACTCCTCGGGACTGCAGAGAATATAACGAATGAAAACCATGTTAAAACATTCATGGCTACGACTAAAGAGCTAAACAAACAGCTCAGAAAATTCTGGGAAACAGAGGAAGTTTCCACAAATCGCATCCTAACAAAGGACGAACAACTATGTCAAACCATATATGAAAGCACATGCATTAGATTAGACACAGTAAGGTATCGAGTGAAACTACCTTTCACAGATAACACGATACCAATTTTAGGTAACTCTAGACAGCGTTTTGAGAGCCTACAAACACAATTCTCAAAAAACTCTGAATTTAAATCTGATTATGAAAAATGTCTAGATAAATATATTGAATTAAATCACATGGACGAAGTAGATTTACCACAGGACCAAGAGCAGCATTACTACATCACACATCACACATCACACATTACACATCACACATTACTACATTACCACATCACGCTGTGTTTAAAGATAGCACGACAACCAAATCACGCGTTGTATGTGATGCCTCTGCAAAAATCACGAAGGGAGTGTCGCTTAACAAGTTTCTGTTAAATGGACCAACTCTTCAGCCTACGTTGTTTACAACACCTTTAAATTGGAGAAAATACAAAATTGTAATGAATGCAGATATTGAGAAAATGTATCGCATGATTCAAGTACATCCGGATAATCAAGAGTCTCAAAGAATTGTATGGCGGCACCCAAAAACGGGCATGTTAACAGAATACAAATTGAAAACAGTGACCTTTGGTACTACGTCAGCTCCATAATTAGCTATCAGGACACTCCAACAAGTAGCTGAAGATGAACGTCACAAGTGGCCTCTAGCAGCAGAAGCAGTATCTCAAAACTTCTACGTCAATGATTTGTTAGCTGGAGCTGATAACTTGAATCATTCAAAGATGGTACAACATGAACTCATTCAAATGTTGAAATCTGCAGCATTCAATCTACGTTAATGGTCCAGCAATGACAGTAGGCTGCTACACGATCTTCCTCCAGAAAACAGAGAGGCAAAGAACTCATTTACATTTTCAGAGACTGAGTCAATAAAAACGCTAGGAATTACATTGCATCCTACGCACGATTACTTCACCTTTAGAATTAAACCTCTGTGTGAACCTGCAATTCTAACGAAACGAAGTATTTTGTCAGGAATTGTATAGTTATATGATCCACTAGGCTGGTTGGCTCCGGTTGTGGTAGAGGCCAAAATCTTAATGCAGAATTTATGGAAAACAGTCTCATCATGGGATGACCTTGTGTCAGAAACAATTAGTCAGCAATGGAGAACATTTCGCAGCCCAAAATGCGTACATTATACTAAAGGAGCACGTATGCAGATTCATGGATTCTGCGACGCTTCGTCAAAGGCATATGCTGCCGCAGTGTATTTGCGAGTGGAGCAGGAGAATGGTGAAATAGTGTAACACTTACTAACTGCAAAAACTAAGGTGGCGCCTCACCTATTAAAGCAACAACAATAACACGACTAGAATTGAACTGTGACTTATTACTGGTGAAGCTAATTAAAGCTGTAGTGCAGGGCATGCATTTACAAATAATTCCAATAGTAGCTTGGACGGACTCCACAATTGTCATGAAATGGATTAAAGAGCACCGCTCTATATGGAAAATTTATGTCGCCAATAGAGTAGCAGAAGTCCAATACTTATTGAAATACAATCATTCGCGACATATCCCGTCAAATCAAAATCCAGCAGCGTGATGCTATAACGAGGCATTTCATTTAGTAGATATTGTTACGAGCGTGGCCTTAGTTCGTTATTTAAAACACAATATTTCAGATATCATTAACAAGTTCTTTCTGTTATTTAACTTCACTATTTACTTTTATAACATTTACAAACAATTATAAAATCAACTCTTTATAGTTATCGCTAGTACTGTACTTCTAATTATCGCAATAGTTTACTTCGTTCATTTCACTGTCTGAAATAAGACTGCCTCCTGGATGTGAGTAGCACCGTATTTATACTCCACAAATTATCCTAGAACCTTCCTGAATATTCCGTTCTCCAAACCCAGTTTACTAGGATGTCACTAACCTAAAGTTGTCTCCATTTCCAATAGATGTCGCTTGTATCACTTTGTGGCGCGTAACAGTACCCCCTTCTTAAAATTGTTCGTCCCGAACAACAGGTGATCCACGGTCTTGATGCTCGCAGTATTGAAATAAACGATCTAGATGAACGATTTTCCGTTTGGCTCTTGTGCCCCGCTGAATCCTATATACTACGTCATTAATTCTAGTCACTACTGAATACGGTCCTTCCCAAGGTTGTTGTAATTTTGGGGAACGTCCCTTACGTCGTTTCGGGTTATACAGCCAAACAAAGTCACCTTCATTAAATCCGGCTGAATTAGCACGTAAGTCATAGCGGGTTTTCATCCGATCGGTATTTATTGCTAGTTTTGCTCTCGTAACCTCGTGTACATCAGCTAATCGTTGTATACGTTCCGATACATAATCGTCTCGTAACTTTTGTTCACCTCTGGGTGAACCAAACTTCAGGTCGCTAGGTAAACGCATCTCCTTTCCGAATATGACTTATGCTGGAGTTTGTCCGGTTGTGTTGTGAACAGCTGATCGATAGGCCATTAGGAACATGGGAATATGTCGATCCCAATCGCGTTGGTGATAGTCGAATACTTTCTTTAGATGCTCGACGAATGTTCTGTTGGAGCGCTCTACCATGCCATCAGATTGTGGATGCAGAGGTGTTGTTCTGGTTTTTCTTATTCCCAGCATTTTACACATCTCTTGGAAAGTCCGTGATTGGAAGTTCTGTCCTTGGTCGGAATGAAGTTGATGAGGCACACCAAATCTACTGACCCAATTCATTATAATTTGTTCCGCCACTGTTGTTGCCTCTTGATTAGGTATCGGTTACCGTTACCTGCTTCTGGAAAAGGTCCAGCGATGTCTATGGCTATCCTTCCAAATGGGGCTCCTACATTATACTTATGCATTTCTCCTCTGCTTCTGTGTGGCGGTCCTTTGCAAGATGCACAGATAGTGCATCTGCGGCACAACTCCTCCACATCCTCTCGCATATGTAACCAATAAAACCGTTCTCGTATTTTGGAAATTGTTTTATTCACCCCCAAATGTCCTCCAGATGATCCACTGTGCATTTTTCCTAAAACATCTTTGACCTTGGATGCTGGCACGACTGTCTGCATTCGGAATGGCTCGCCGTTAGTTGCCTCCCAAATGTGTTTTAATATACCACACTCAACGTGAAGAGAATTCCATTGAGCCCAGTAGCCCTTCAGTTTCTCACTCCTCTCCGAGACATCTTTCCGTTGTGGTCTTTCCATGTCTTCCTTCCAAGCAAGAATGGCTGATATGTTTGGGTCTTCCCATTGTGGTGTTCGCAAGCTCTCGTTGTCCCAGCCCGTCGATGGTTCCACCGTTATCAGCTGTATAGTTGCCTTTGTTTCTTTTTCTTCCACCCGAACGCAATGTTTGCATTCAACTTTGCATGGACGTCGTGAAAGGGCGTCTGCATTTTCATGGATACGTCCTCTTCGGTGTTGGATTTCAAAGTCATAAGTTGGAGTCGCTCTATCCATCTCGCCACTTGCCCTTCAGGGTTATTAAACTGCAAAAGCCATTTAAGCGCTGCATGGTCTGTGCGGAGAATAAATTTCTGCCCGTAGAGATATTTATGGAAATGTTTTGTTGGATTTACAATAGCAAGTAGCTCTTTTCTTGTAGCACAATAATTTCTGTGTGATTTTGAAAGTGCTTTGCTATAATACGCTACTGGCACCACTTGACCATCCTTCTCCTGTGAAAGCACTGCCCCGATACCTACATTGCTGGCATCCGTGTCCAATATAAAAGTTTTTCCCAACATTGGATAGTGAAGTACTGGACTTTCACAGAAATGCTGTTTCAAATTTTCAAAACTCCCGTTACATTTATCTGACCATATGAACGGATTTCCTTTTTCTGTAAGTTGATGTAGGCTCCTTGCTATATCTGCAAAACCTTTTACGAATCGCCTGTAGTAGGTAGCTAAACCAAGAAAACTCCTTAATTGATGTTTGTCCTTTGGAATTGGCCAATTTTTGACAGCTGTTATCTTTTCTGGATCAGTTCTTATGCCTTCTGATGAAACTATGTGCCCCAAATATTTTACTTCACTTTTAAATAGAGCGCATTTATTCGTACTGAGCTTCAGTTGCGGATCTCTCAGTCTTTGAAGTACGTCCCGTAAGTTGTTTTTATGTTCCTCGAATGTTCTTCCGATAACTATTATGTCATCTAAGTAGACCAGACATACTTTCCAGGTTAATCCTCGTAAAACACATTCCATGGGTCGTTCGAATGTGGCTGGAGCATTACATAATCCAAATGGCATAACCCTGAATTGCCATAAGCCACTCCCAACTGAGAAAGCAGTTTTGTCTCGGTCCTCGGGATGTATTTCCACTTGCCAGTAACAACTCTTCAAGTTCAGCGTGGAAAACCATTGTGCTCCGGAAAAGGTGTGTAGTGTATCAATAATCCTTGGTAGCGGATAGCTATCCTTTTTCGTTACGTTATTTAGCTGACGGTAGTCTTCACAGAATCGGGTGCTGCCATGCTTTTTCCTGACGGGAATAACTGGCGATGTCCAAGGGCTGTTAGATTCTTCTATTATACCTTGTTCCTTAATGGAGTTTATCATATCTGTAACTTCTGATTGTTTCTCTAATGGTAGTCTTCGTGGTATCTGACGAATGGGCCTAGAATCTCCCGTATTGATTTGATGCTGGACAAGATAAGTTTTACCGAAATCTTCATCATTCACTGCAAATAATTCCGAAAATTCATTGATCACCTCTTTGGCATCGTTGTATTGCTGTTCACTTAAGGTAGTAGATGAAAGAAGTTTCTGAACCTGTTGAGTCGTAGTTGGTATAGGTATTGCTTCCTTAATAATACTACCATTATTCAAATTAACGATCTGATAAACGGGTTGACAATTTCCAATTATAGCACTTTCTTTTAGTTGTACCTCATTTTCGGATGTGTTGAGCACTCTGACTGGAATTAATGTTGCACCTTCTGCTTTAACTAAAGTCTTACCTACAATTATGTTCGATGTAACTTTTGTAGGGTTAGGTTCCACCAAATAGAATCGGCAGGTCCCGATGTCATCAGTAAGCTTTGTCCATACTAGCGGCTCCGAGAAAGCAGAGAGAGTAATATTCTCACAGACCATCGTCCTTATTTTTGCAGAAAAATCTTTTCCTCCTCCTAGTCTCATAGGAATTTCTATGTTGCCATATATGAATATTCGTTCTCCGACATCTAGATTTATTTTATATGTGGTCTACTCCAAGAATGCATTCATCTATTATGTCTGAAACTAGGAAAGTGTCAGGAAATAGTAGTTCGCCTAGTTGAATATCCAAACTTATTTCTCCTGCTGCTGCTCCAGTTGCTGTTCTTAATAAATATTTGGTGGTATTGTGAAGCCATTTGTTCTTGACAAGATCCGCTCTAATAATTGATCTTGAAGCTCCAGTGTCGATAGTGAGAGCGCAGTCATTTTTTCCTACACTTCCATATATAACAAGACTGCTATTATTTCTCTGCAACTGGGCTATCTGAATGATGACTTCGGGGCTGTCGACCGTACCAACCAACTTCTGCCCCCCGAAGTTGGTTTTTACATGTTTTCCGACTGCTGAACAGGGGAGCTGATGCGACTAGACGCTGTTTGATTTCTAGTCTCTCCCCGAATAGGTTGCTCCCTGGCTCGACATCTTTGGCTCTCTGTTTTGTCCTCCTCTTCTGGTGATTCCATTCGACGGCGTTTTCTGCAGTCCCCTTGGAGGTGTCCTGGTCTATTACAATTCCAGCATCGCAGAATACCGCGTGAAGAATTGCTCTGTGATGGATGCATTCTATTACAAGTACATTCCTCCACCGAAATTTCTCTCACTCGTACTGCACTTCGAGAAGCTTGCCTGGCAGATTCATACGCTAATGCATAGGCTAGTGCTTCTGCTATTGATTTCTTTCATGCTAGCCTTAACGCTTGTTGTAAATTTTGATCTGCAATAGCGTTCACAAATTCTTCTGTTGCCACTTCATTAAGGAAATCCGCATTTACGTTAGAGTATGAGAGATAAGTTAATCTTTCCACAACAGCCTGCAATTGTTGTAGTGACTCGCCATGCTTTTGAGTCCTGTTGCGTAACTGCAGGCGATATACTGGCTGCATGTGTTCGTCTCCATAACGTAATTCTATCGCCTGTACTAGTGAAAGATAATCACGTTGCTTTTCAATCAGTATATTTTGTAATAGCTCTGACGCAGGACCTCGAAGTGCTAATTCCATAGCAGTAGCTTTGTCTGCATCGCTCCATCCATTTACTTCGGAAGCTGCCTCGAATTGTCTCTTGAAAATATGCCACAGAATTTGTCCATCAAATATTGGAGGTTTCATTCTGCCTGTACCGGATATTTCAATACCGTCGTGTCGAAGTTGTCGATACTTTATCCTCTCCAAATCTGCTTCAAAGTTCTCAAGCTGCTCCGTGATATTTTGCTGTGCTTCCGACACTTGTTGTTTAACTTCCGACACTTGTTGCTGAACTTCCAACACTTCCTGCTGGATTTCTTCAATTTTCACATTTTGTGTGTCTAATGAATTTTTCAGAAAATTCTTCTGTTCCTCCAAACAAGTTTCTAGACAATTCCTAAAGAAATCTTTTGTTCATCTAAACGTGATTCCAGAGAATTCTTCTGCTGTTCCTCAAAAGCATTCTTTTGTTCGTCCAAACGGGCTTCTAAAGAATTTCTTTGTTCCTCAAGAGCATTCTTCATTTGCAGGACTGAAAGCTCCATTTTGGTCATTAAAGTACCCAAAAGCTGTTCCATGTTCATCGCAAGCTCTTTCTTCTTCAGTTTCTGGTTCTTCCTCGAAAACGTATGTCTCAGGATTCTTTTCTTCCTCTATCAAGGCTTGTCGAGTGACTTAGACTAGCACATTCTTTAGACATGTCGTTTGCAATGACCGCTTCCCCAACTCCACTTTCAATTCCTGTATGCGAACCTCCTCTAGTTTGCGTCCCATTCTTGCGTCTTTTGTTATTCACTCACAGTTTAATATACATAAAATTATCTTTCGGAATTTTTACTCACGATTTCACAAAATTAATCACTCTTTGAATTTCAAAATCAAATGCAACAAATTTATTTCACGATTTTAGTTTACTTCTGACACCAGTTGTTACGAGCGTGGCCTTAGTTCGTTATTTAAAAACAAGATTTCAGATATCATTAACAAATTCTTTCTTTTATTTAACTTCACTATTTACTTTTATAACATTTACAAACAATTATCAAATCAACTCTTTATAGTTATCGCTAGTACTGTACTTCTAATTATCGCACTAGTTTACTTCGTTCATTTCACTGTCTGAAATAAGACTGCCTCCAGCGATGTGAGTAGCGCCGTATTTATACTCAACAAATTATCCTAGAACCTTCCTGAATATTCCGTTCTCCAAACCCAGTTTACTAGAATGTCACTATCCTAAAGTTGTCTCCATTTCCAATAGATGTCGCTTGTATCACTTTGTGGCGCGTAACAATATCAAATTATGGTGGCATGGCTCAACCTGTATCACACAAGTGCAAGAGAAATAGTCAAAGCACAATCCAATTACAGATGCAAAAATACTCGAGCAAAAACCTCCGTTAATAACTAGTCTATTAGTAAATATAGAAGACAGCATCCTGCTAAGATACTCGTCATTCACACATTTAGTACGTGTCTTAGCAACAATACAACGATTCTGCTACAATTGTAAAAATCCCAAAACCGAAAGGGTTCAGTTTCTCAGTAGCAATTAGTGTAAGCAAGCCCAAAAAACCATATTTAAGTTGGTACAATTGACAGCATTCGCAGAGTAATATGAAAACTTTTTACAGAAAAAACCATTATCTAAAGGCAGCAAACTCCTCAGACTAAATCCAATGTTGGATAATGACGGATTAATGAGAGTCAGAGGTCGATTAGATAATGCATTGTTACCATGAATCAGGAAACATCCAATACTATTGCCACGAGATCATCATGTAACATTAATCTTAATCGACAAGCTACACGTAGAAATGTTGCATGGAAGTACAGCTGTGGTTCTTAACGCTAGTCGAAATTCAGTTTGGATTCTCCACTGAAGACGCTGCATTTCAACTAGATTACATAAGTGCTTCAAATGCTTCAGAGAACGACAGGTAACGACATCACAGCTAATGGGTAATCTGCCAGCAGCGACAGTTAACATCGCTAAACTATTCTCCAAAGTTGGAATTGGCTATGCGGGACCGATCACAATTAAGGCATCAAACTTAAGATATGCAAAGTTACAAAAGGCATACTTTTGTCTGTTTTTTTGGATGGTAACAAAGGCAGTACACGTGGAATTGGTGTCCAGTCTGACATCCGAAGCCCTCATTGCCGCATTAAAAAGATTCATAAGTAGAAGAGGCTTATGCAATGACATCTATTCGGACTGTGGCACCAATTTTATTGGGGGCGAATCCATCCAAGAAGAACAACTTCAAAGAGCCATCAAGGAAGCATGGCCAGAAGCAGCTGAATACTTAACATCAAAATCTATCAACTGGCATATGAACCCACCTACGGCCCCTCATTTTGGAGGATTGTGGGAAGCTGGTTTGAAGTTCACCAAATACCATCTGCGTAGATCGATTGGGAAATCGGCCCTTACCTTTGATGAATATGCTACGCTGTTAACACAAGTAGAAGCTTGCCTCAATTCAAGGCAATTATGTCAAATCAGAAATTATCCAAACGACCAATTAGTTTTAACTCCTGGATATTTTATCATTGGACAATCATTACACGCTATACCAGAACCAAATTACACAACTGAAGAAACAAGTCATTCCAACATGGATGGAAACATGTCCAGCAAATGATTCAGCAATTCTGGAACAATTGGTCGGAGGATTATTTGAACCAGCTTCAAAATAGACCTAAATGGTGTAAAACAGAACCTAATCTTCAGAGAGGAGACATAATATTGTTAAAGGGCGAGAATACATCACCAACACTGTGGCATTTAGGAATAATCGAAGAGGTATATCCAGGTTCTGATGGTTTAGTACGAGTAGTTAAAATAAAAACTAAAAGAAGCACATTCACTAGACCAGTAACAAAAATTTGTTGTTTACCAAGCGATTAAGTGTTAACTAGCAAACATGTGTTGTCCTAGGACATCTGTTAATTGTTGTGTTGTCTCATAATAAGAAAAGACATAGTACTAATTCATTTATTTTACAGATGTCAGATTACAACGAAAATACGGACATCCTAGACCTCTATGCGGACGTTAATTTTGATTAGCCACTGCAGGATAGTTTCCTCGTTCCTAGCTGGTACGTGGAAGAAGGCTGCGATGTTTTAACTGGGCAACCCAAAAAGTAGACAGAAGATCCAAGTTCAGATCAAAACTCAAATGAGTTAGACAAACTACTCTCCGACATCATGGAGGCAACAGCAGAGCCTAAACAAGCTTTAGAGGCGAATCCTGCCCCATCCACTTCAACAGCAGCAACAACTGTTCGACCAGCTGGTCTACTGGAAGCAGCAACTCCACAAACAGCCCCAGTGATGAGCGAACCTGCGATCATAAACGGAGCTAAGGTGACCAATCTACAGAAACTTAAGGCCTCCTCCAACACGAAGTAAAGATGAGGGCAGAAAATTCCTTCCAGAAATTCGTCACCCGAGAAGGAATAGACATCTTTCTTTCAAAAAAGTTTACTCAAAAAATAGATTTTACACCCATACAACAAAGACGAAATAGACAAAAGGTAATTAATTTACCTGATCGCTATCAAGTCACGTTGCGAGTCCTTGCGGACGTAACATTACAATTCTTCAAATACCATAAAGGGGGCATCAACGCAATTAAATAACGGTTCAACTTGGCTGTTCAACGGGGGGGGGGGGAATGTTCGACGAACCTGAAAGGGAAAAAAGGAAATTGGTCACGTTCAAAATAAAAATAAAGTAAGGAATGTTACCGGCAACTGGAGTATGCCACAGGTGCACAGATCCCTCGATGATCTAAAATGAGAAAAGGATATGAAGTTAGACGAATGAAATACACATAAGATTTGAATTACTAAGATAAACAAAGTAACAAATGAATTAATAAAACCAATAAATTAAAAACTACATAGTATGCAATGTTTTTCAGTACATACTAACAACACCAAAACAATAACATTGAATGCAGGGAAGTACGATTAAATTAACTACAATACAATCAGTTCACCTGCCACGAGATATAAAACACATAGAACTTATCAATCAAGTAACCAATGAGATTTTTACTGAAGATTAGTGGACATTTCAGGTGAGAAAACTCCTAAACAAGCTCACCTGTACAGGTGTCCACCAACCTTGAAAAACAACACAAAACATCACTAAATCCACAAACTGGTAGTACATACCTGAAGATTATAACATCCCTCGATGAAAACAGCAGAAAACACTACACAATACACTATTAAATTTAAGAAATTTAACAAAATTACTTCGCGCGCGTTTGACGTTTCGAGATTTAAAAAACACAGTGAAACTTCAATATCCCATGACATGCGATATGTCAAATTGGCGTAAAATCACTACGCGATTCTGATGGCCACACTCGTTTCGCGATGTTTTTCGCGGGATTCGCGTAATTCGCGATTTTTATAATTACTTTTGACACTAACGAGTGCGAAAGAGAAGTACCGTGCGAGCAAGACAAAACAGCAAAAGTCATGAGGGGAATTATTTGGAATGAACTAAAAATGGCGCGTTGATAAAGTAGACCAGAAATTCGTAAAAATTAATGGAAATCAAGAAAATTAAGATTAAATACTTATGGTAAACATGCCAAAAAATGTAAAATTCATTTTGTCATATAACAATAATCAAAAATCTTAATCTATTTACAAAAGGGCAATATTTTGATAATTTCACATTATGGATAGTGAAATTGATACAAATCTGTCTATAAAAGGCGTGTCATTCCTTCATTCGATCTCTTTTTCTTCCGCGTTGTCATTGAGTTAAAATATGCCAAGTTGGTCATAGTTTACTTTATATGCAAGTTGTTTTTTGATATCAATTGTTCTTCGGTTTTTTTTTTTGGACTTAGAGTTTTTTCATAAAATTGTTCATCGGTTCCACTTAAGAAATTTGGGTGGAAATTCTGGCTCTGAATTTTGTGGCCATTTTAATTTGTGGGTTATACGTATCGGCAAAGGGATTCAACAGACTGGTGTGTTATAAGAAATTTATTGTGTTAATAATCATCAATAAGGTAATTATTTTATTCAATTTTCTGAACAATTTGAGGTTAAGGGACAAAGGTAATAGCATGCCATAAGGCTATACTTACTGGTCACAAGTTAACCAAAACAAATTGAAATGTAACGCTAATAAAAGTCATTCTTTCATTTCAGCATTTACTAGGTACATAAATATATTAAATTGCAATTTTTATTGTGGTAACATTTTGCCAAAAATATGCCTATATGGTATCTTTGGCAAGAAATATTTAAACAGTAAAGATTTAGCTGAAATAAATTATTTCGATTAATATTAAGTAATTTTAGTTAAGAGTGAACATTTTTAGAAATATTTAAATAGATACGGAATGAATTAAAAAATGCACGCGTGTGTCAATCATTAATAATATATTTGAGTAAAGTTTTTTTGTTTTACATTTATTAAAGAAATTGGAATTTGAATTGTGCTAAATTTAACTTTAAGTGTAGAATTATTGAATTTTGTTCAATTAGTGAATTTGATTATTAAAGATGAATGTTAACCAATGATATCTCTTTTCACTACCCCCACCATTTTGAATTCCAGAACACCACAAATGTCCATGTCGGTAATTGGAATTGACGAAAATTGTGATTGATAAACGCAGGTCACTATATGTCAATTACATGAATCGACATATCGTGCATTTAAAGTTTTTCTTGTCACTAAGTTCAAAACGGAGTTGTTTAAAAGCTGTTAAGCTGTTATCAGAGCTGTTTGAAAAGCTGTTAAGCTGTTATCAGAGCTGTTTGGAAAGTTGTTGAGCTGTTATCAGAGCTGTTTGGAAAGCTGTTAAGCTGTTATTAGAGCTGTTTAAGAGATGCTAAGCTGTTATCGGAGTTCTTTGAAAGCTGTTAAGTTGTTATCAGAGCTGTTTGAAAAGGTTTTAAGCTGTTATCAGAGCTGTTTGGAAAGCTGTTAAGCTGTTATCAGAGCTGTTTAAAAGCTGGTAAGCTGTTATCAGAGCTATTTGAAAAGCTGTTAGGCTGTTATCAGAGCTATTTGGAAAGCTGTTAAGCTGTTATCAGAGCTGTTTAAAAGCTGTTAACCTGTTATCAGAGCTGTTTGAATAGCTGTTAAGCTGTTATCAGAGCTGTTTTGAAGCTGTTATCAGAGCTGTTTAAAAGCTGTTTGAAAAGCTGTTTACCTGTTATAAGAGCTGTCTGAAAAGCTGTTAAGCTGTTATCAGTGCTGTTTGGAAAGCTGTTTACTGTTATCAGAGCTGTTTGGTTGGCACTTGTTGATCTGATGAAATGGAGTAATGCCCCCATGGTAGATTATCAGTCGTTCCGCTCATAATATGTCGCTTATTATCATAAGGACTCTGTGCGCTCTTCTTTTGACTAACAGTGTACACGCTATGTTTATCGGATCGTATGGAGCTCTGATTAGCATCTAATATTTGCTTGTTATTCAAACATTCGACGTACTCTTCTAAATTCATATGCCTCTACTACTACTACATTAGCCTTTACTCCTTTTGCTTTCTTTACATTTTTACCATCGTTTATATGCAGACTGCACATTTTCGAGCGCAAGCCAACAAATTTGCTCATGATTTTCCCATTCAGCTTATCCTTCGTTAGAGCAGGAATCTTTTTATTCATGAGCGGTAAATTGAACTGGTTATCTTCTGGGTAATCACTTGTATCAAATTTGTGTATATTTTCAGCCATACACTCATATGCATTTTTCTCTTCATATATTAGAGAATCTGTATCTGTATACATGACTTTACATTTATCTCCAAATTCACGCTGCATAAAACTGTAGTGGAAATCGTAGAGGCATATCTTTGAAATTTCCTTAACTGCCATTCCAATATTTGATTTTGAGTCGCGGCTCACTGAATACAACTCAAGAATACATTGAACTACGACAATTAGACCACGTGATATCATCGCCTGCAATGAGAAACAACTGCTTTCAACTGTATACAGTTATATAAAGATTGTTGTTCCTGCAAAGTATAAAGTTGGAGATTTTGTACGCGTCAGCAAATACAAGCATATATTTGAGAAAGGCTATACACCAAACTGGACAGCTGAGATTTTTAAAATTATTAAATTTCAAAACACAAACCCCATCACATATCGGCTAGAAGGCTTTTACGAATTGGAGCTGCTGAAAGTTAAACACCCAAACCTATATCTCGTAGAGAAACTGTTAAAGAAGATTGGAGATAAAGCTTACCATTTTAGCCATTTAGGCTTGGATTGTCATCAAAACACAATTCTTGGATTAACAACAAAGATGTTTTAAAATTTCTTGAAAAAAAACAACTATATTACAATTTAAAAATAAATTTATAATTATAATTATAATAATTTATACATGCAGCTATAATGCAATTAAAACTTAAATAAATGAAACTAAAGCTATAATACATAATTTTATTTACAATAATGAGCTTAGATTTCTATACTCTCTGTGCTTGTTCCTTGTTGCTCTAGTGGAACTGAACTTTCTGCACTTGTTCCTTTATGCTCTGGTGGAATTGAGTAATGTCCCCATGGTAGAGTATCCGTTGTGCCACTCATAGTATACCGCTTGTTATCATGTGGACTTAAAGCTATCTTCTTTTGGTTGATGGTGTAGACATTGTGGTTATGCGATCTGATCTGATTTGCAGTTAAAAGCTGCTTGTTGTTCAGGCATTCAACGTAGTTTTGGAACTTTATATGCCTCTGAACAACATTTGTCTTTATTCCCGTGGCTTTCTTTACAGTTTTGCCATCATTTATGCGTAAGCTAAACATTTTCGAGCGGAGGCCTGCAAATTCGCACATGATTTTCCCGTTTGCTCATCCTTCATAAGACCAGGAATCTTTTTATTTATAAGTGGTATATTGAAGTTATTATTTACAGGGTAATCACTTGTATCGAATTTATCAATATTTTCAGCCATAAAGTCATATATGTTTCTGTCTTCAATTTAATATATTAGGTAGTCTGTATCGGTTTACATGACTTTACATTTATCACCAAACTCGCGCTGCATAAAACTGTAATGGAAGTCGTAGGAGCATGTTTTGAAATTTCCAAGACTGACATTCCAACATAGAGTGGCTTATTAAACAACATTTTCAGTCTCCTTAATTCGACAGCAATTAGGTTCTCATCAAATATTTTCGTACTGTGAAAATTGATAGCTGCAATCAGAGCTTTGGCACCATGGCGGCCATACCACTTTACGCAAAGCTTGCGTACATTTTCCATGGTTTTACCAAACGCGGCATTATTCATCTTTTTATAGCTATCTTTTTCATGATCGCTGGTAGGCTGCTTCCGTTTGAAGGTATTCAAATCAATGTATGGTTTAAACAAAAATGACTGGTTGAATTGCAGGATCCGGTGTTCTTTTTTTTGGATGAGGCCATTTGATAAGCATTGTTTCAAATTTCGATAGTGTATTATATATTTTTCTTTATGGTGTAATGATGTTAAAAGTTTTTCTAATTTTGAGCCTGGTAGTGCTGTATGCTCAGAGCAAAACGGTAAGTCTTTATGCTTATCATGCAGATGTAGAGGATAGTCTAGGTCAACTTCGAGTATGTATCCAGTTGGTGAATCATCAGGAATTTGGAAAACATCAAGATCGAGACTATCAGCCCATCTGAATCCTTCGGTAGGCAAATGCTGTGACTTTGCCCATCCATAAAAGTTGTTAACATCATAATATATCCAGTATTTTTGTTTTTCATCTGGGTTAAAATCACATATATCATATATTTATTGTTGGCTTTACTGTATCTACTGGAACATTGGCTTATACCGCTCGAATACTTCTCTCTACGTATAGCAGTATGTCTACATCTGTTATCAGCTCCAGTTTCACTTTGGTATATTTTAACATTGCATCCCATGTTAGACCTGGCATGGTGTAATAATGTGCAGGATCTAAATTGTACGTCTTCATACAGACATCTCGAAAGTTCTCCAAGACACCGACCAATAGAAAGACATGAGTTTTCAGGTATAGATCGGAATATTCGCCAAGTGTCTGTATTTCAAATGTCCTCCACACCTTTTCTGCGCGTCTGTAGTCCTCAGCAGATATATCACCCTCAGTCATTTTATTATAGAATTGCTCCTGCGCCGGTAAGTGTTGGAAATCCAATTTTGTTCAATCGTCAACGAAGTC
The DNA here is from genome assembly GCA_963930735.1 of Dioctria linearis. Taxonomy (NCBI): domain Eukaryota; kingdom Metazoa; phylum Arthropoda; class Insecta; order Diptera; family Asilidae; genus Dioctria; species Dioctria linearis. The sequence continues at coordinate 150,836,033 of OZ005740.1, read as the reverse complement.
GTATGGGAAGATACCTTTGCGCATAAGTAGTTAAAAGTCATCATCATCCAATTCCTGCCATACAGCTCTTGTAATATTTAATTTATCCGTTGGCAGCAATGATGATAGCTTATCTAAGGATTCTGCCATAAAACAGAAGGAATCGATGAATCTGAATTTGATATGACTGCCTTCAACGTGCTTGGTGAACAAAATGTATCTTTCTTTATTTATTGGTAGGAGATCCCCTTTCCCAAGAATGGCTGTAGCTATATCCTTAATAATGAAGTAGGCATCATATCCAGATAAATTGTGAAAAATTCCCGGAACTATGGGACAATCTTGATACATGAGATTGCATGAATTGTGCGCTGGTCCTCTGTATTTTCCTGTTAAAAGGAATTACGAAAAAATGAATGGAATTATGATTCTCAGTATTTACCTATTAAGTGGTAATGGTTCCTCATCTGCTGCAGACGTTTTTTTTGCATATATGACAGCAAGTACTTTCCATATGCGAACGCCGTTCCTCTTTAGTCAGGGGCTGGATTGGCCTGATATTCAGCTTTTCCTGTACAGCTATGAATACAGTTTTTTCTAATTCTAATGAAAACCATTGTTGACAGTCCTTGCCTCGATATGCTCTGTCATATGAGAGCTTAGCATCATGTTTGCAGTGGAAATAGAATCCTCTGCTGTGAACTTCATGCTCCTGGATTCGCTGTGTATTTTGACCGTTTGCCTGAATCGGCTTCAATATTGACTCAGGATCAGCATACACACAAAGCGGGACTGGATTCTTATGGTTATAATTCTTATATTCCAACCATTTCTTGTCCTCTGAGGGAAACATAATTCTGCAGTCGTTTTGCTTCTCGCATTCAGGAGTATGTGATGCTAATTTTTCTTCAGAGTAAAAGTAGAACAAACATCTGTCGCATATATGCACTCTATGGGCATGTTTTGAAGTTTGTCCCGATATAAGGTGCGAAAAATCTTTAATCCAGGAGAAATTATATCTGCCAGCATCGTCGTCATCATCGTCATCATCATCAATATCATCATCATCATCCATATGATCATCAGCCTGGTCATAGTCATCTTGTAGCATTCAGAGATTTACATGTCGCTCCATCCAGTGTTTCGTAAGTCTAACTGGAACTGTGGTGAAGAAACGCTCTTTCTCTAGGATGAATACGTTCACTGATAAATCGTTCTGGTCTTAAAATTGCGTTCTTTGCTTAATAGTTATGGGAAATGTTATTCTAGTTAAATTTAGCACAGTAAAATAATGTAGATATGATGAGATCCTTGCAGAATGAGCATTTGTAGGGTATAGCGCTGAGATTACTGCCCACGCGAAGCATGCTTCATCATTATTTTGCACATTTGTGAAAAACTTTCTTTGATGCAATCTCCTTCGGCAGAGGTATATAAAATGATCCCCGAATCGGTTCAAACTTGTTGATATGTACCGCTAAATGTATTAAACTCGCCGCAAAACGTTGTAGCAACTTTAATATGATATTGTTGTTTTAATGTATTCTTAACGCGGCGAGCAAGTAATTTGGAAGCATCTTGAATAAATAGCTTAGGATCTAGGTGGCTTATATTCACGATAATACCTGCCCTAATTCTACCTACGAATGCTGTTTTTATTTCTTCCCACTTAACAAAATCACTTCTTATTACTCGTTGATTAATTCCTCCACCTCGATGGGGAGCTTTGATTAACACTCTCAACGATTCAATTTGAGCAATACAGCTGTCCAACACATCTTCTCGCAATTTCTTAATTAATGAAAAACTTTCATTTACTACTGTGATAGACATTTTTAATTTTTTTTTATTATACGCTAGCACTGAGAATCACTAAGATTGACTGATGCTCCCCAAGAGTTTGCTGGCGCTTTTATAGCAACGGTTTGTAAACATGAATGATCCTGCTGCTACAATAATCATTGCACAGGATGAATTCCAACGAATTTGCGTACAGGCTGAGATGAGATCGAATTACAGGATAAAAAAAAATTCAAATTAATTTGATTACTTTATTCTGCTGGTCGAATTTGCAAATGAGATTGTTTACATGAATGCATACAAGAAAATGTGAAAATTGGTTAGTTTCTGTGAATTCCAGTGAAACGTTTCGATCGGTAAAATTCTTGGAACAATAAAATGTTTGGCTGCTTACAGGAAGTGTGTAATCAAATTACATGAAAAGCATAACATGAATCATTTGCAGATATTGCTTAAATTTTGATCAGTAAAATACTTGGAATTGGGCTGCTTACAGTAAGTGAGGTATCAAATTACATGAATCATTCACCTTACTGTGCTGATATTGCTAATTTGCTTTAACCAGGATTAAACTTGTTTTGGAATCATGTCTATAAATTAAGGAGCTGAATCAGATTTGCAATCAGTTTCACTGTGGAGTTCAAACGAATAACAACCAAGGAGAAAGTAATCTGAAATGGCAAACGCAATGGAGGAACTGAAGAAGCTGGAGCAGTACCCATCTTCTCTAAAGACATCTGAAATGTAATTTAATAAGGATTACATGATTCTGGGTGCCCGAAGATGTAAGACTGCATTTGGATCTCGTATCATCCTGCACGGTACAGCACATATACTGAGAATACTATACTGGAGATAAATACTACAGGAGGTTTTTATGTTATAAATAGAGGTTTTATCTACCGAACGTTTAAAATAGAGTTTATTCGCCATGATGTTAATCTGTATCCAATTAATTATTATAATCGTTAAATAAAAAAATAAATGATGTGAAACTAGTATTTATTATTAATATTCCTAAATTATTAGTGATAATGAAAGTTACGTTTAGTACTAGTGCTCCACAAGTTTATATAATTGAATATGAGCCCCGGATTCATAGAACATCACTTAAATTGCTACCAATTTTGAATATAGAACATAGGGAAAAAGTTTATAACTTAAGATTTTGAAATAAATAATTAATTTGATGTGAATAAATATTGTAATTTAATTTGGTTTAAAAACATTATTTTCAGCAACAGAAATTGTATCAATACACCTGACAGCAACCATATTTTAACTTTTAACTTGAAGTTTTCTATTAAATATTTACAGCACGTGTTGATATTACTTAAATTTGTTAATTTTATGAGAATTCCAGTAAAACACATCACACCACATTACTAATTGCCAATTAGCTAATTACCAACCAAGCTGCTAATTGCCAACTAGTAATTATATAATTGCCAATTAGCTAATTGTTTGAACAAATGTCGCTAATATCTCGAAAATCAAATCCTGTAGAGGATTTCTGATGAAAATTTCGTTCCCCCTCCCACCCCACACCACCTAGAATCCATTAAAATGAACAAAAATAACTTGAATTATTAATACGCTAATATCTCGAAAACCAAAGCCCGTGGAGGATTTCTGATGAAAGTTTCATTACCCCCTATCCCTGTCGTTATTATCCCCCAATCTACCCACAATCTAGAATCCATTGGAATGAACAAAAATTTGCTACTATTAACTTTAATTATTACTAATATTAATTCAAAGCCAGGCGCAACACTTGAAAACAACAAAAGTCTACATTTAGGCGCAACACACATCCAAGTGAAGCAAAAAACTTCACACATCCAAGAAAACCGCAGCATGCTGCTACGTGTGGGCACAGAAAACCGTAGCATGCTGCCACGTGTGGCGAAAAGTGAAACAAAAAACTTCAAAGAAAACCGTAGCATGCTAAAACTACACAGTACACAGTACCGAAGCATGCTGGTAGTATCAGCTAATGCCGCTAGGGTGCAGTCAAGACATAAGCCAGTCAAGGCTCAATGGTGTATCCAAGGCCTAAGCCAGTCAAGACACATTGGTGCATCCAATACATAAACCATCCAAGATACAATGGTGCACCCAATACATAAACCATCCAAGGCGCAATGGTGGATCCAAGACATAAACCAATACAGTCAAGACACAAAACCACCTTAGAAAGTACTTAAACACCTAGCGATGGTGGCGCCATCTGTGGCGAAATCCTGGAAGCTAACACAGTTGGCCAGGATCGGCTAGAACAACTACTTATATTCAAGCTTTCTTAATTACTTGCGAATGAGTTCACGTCGGTCTTAGGACTGATTTCTAGTTTCTTTAATTCTAAAATTCTCATAGTTAAAACTGTTTACTTAATCATTGTTCCCTCGTTAAGTTTTGACAAGCTTTTTATTAAATCGTCTTTTTTCTGTTTATGTTGCAGGTAAGTCTGGGAATGTGGGAAAATGTGGAATATATGTATGGTGGAATGGATCAGGTTCGTATAGGAATTTTATTTATGTCGAGACTGTCTAGAGTTGTATTTGAATATCGGTTACCTGTATTAAGGTGAGGTAACGTAACTCCTCCACCGTTCGATTGAGGACTCTCCTGAATCCTGATACCTACTTTAACTTTTATATATTTTTGATTAAAAAATAAAAATATTGAAATTATAATTGTTATTATTATAATATAGAATTTATTATCAATTTGTGCTGAACTATTTTGAAAATCTATGAAATAATTTCCATTTAAGATTATTTTCCTATCGTCACAAGAACTATTGAAATTTTTATTTCGTATATTATTTAAAATAAGAATATCATCATCTATTTCGACAAATTCTTCTTCATGATTTACAGTAAACTTGCAATTATGTCGAAAATTCAATGCTGATGATTAGTTCTTTCAAAAGTTTTCCTTTTTCATGTGTATAAGTTTTATTATTAATTTAGTTTTGAGAATGAGATTAAAAGCTTTTTGCTAAATTTCTGAAAATCCTAGGGAATTTTGCTTTCAAAAATGATGGATTCATTATAGTAACTAGCTACTCCAAGTCAAATTTGTGTTAGTTTTCTCGAGTCGATGTCATAAGTGCTGCTTTCTTCGTCCGTCAAGATGCTTGGATGTAAGTTTCCTAACTTAGCCGATGCGAAGTTGTCTTGTATATTTTCAATTTGTCTTTTAATAAAATCGATTTTACTCATTTGCTCTTAAAATAGTCCATCTGTATTAGTTCGTTTTTCAAGTTCATTCAATTGTTCGTTATTTTAAGTCGGTCCGCTTTAATTCCGAATTAGGGTAAATGTTTTGTTAAAATTGTCGTTGATTTTGATTTGCTGATTGACTGTTTCGATTGCTCCGTGGTTATTTTTGTCAATGGTGTCTAAATTTTCTTTGATGTCTTCCCTGTCGTAGACGTCCATGGTCCCGAATAGCCATTTTAATACTGTTCTGCCTAAATTAACGAGCCCTCGTTTATATTTATGTGGGATTAGTGTCCTAACTTGGTTCCTAATGCTTTTGATTTGATATGTTGCGATTTCTTTATTGATACCAAGATAAAGTTTGTTAATGATTTCTACTATTTTGTCATCTAGTTTCAATATTTCATTAGGGTTAATAATATGCAAGACAATGTCAGATTTTCTAACGAGTTCTACATGCCCTATGTGGACTTTCGCATGACCTACTTCTGATTTAATCTTGTCTATTATGAATGTTTGATGACTGGGCTCTAACATCAGCATTATGACTCCTATTGTCGCGGATACTAATGGCGAGTTTGCAAAACGCTTCCAGACAGATTGTATGTATACTGACTTTAGTAAAACTTTCGACAAGTTATCTCAGTCCGTGATATTGCTTAAAATGGAAAAGTATGGGTTTCCGTTAACATTCCTATAATGGACGGAGTCATATTTAGATAACAGAACATACCAAATACATTTCCGCCATTCCATCTCTAGAGTCTTGAAAGCTTCGTCCGGCGTACCTCAAGTGAGTCACCTGGGCCCGTTGCTATTTATTCTATCTACTGACGAAATTGTATCTGTTGTGAAGCACTGCAAAGTCTTGATTTATGTTCTAGATATCAAACTTTTCGCTCAGATTAAATCTTTTAACGATTGTGAACATGTACATATTTTATGACTGGTGTTAAAGCAATAATTTGGTACTCAATATCAACAAATGACTTTCCACAGGAATCAGAAACCAATCACTTGTAATTATGACTTCTCGAATTCCTCGATTCGCCGTGTTAATTCTGTCTGTGACTTGGGTATCAAATGTGATCAAACATTGAGTTTTGGCTCCCATATAACCTTCATGGTATCAAACAGTATTTCTATGCTGGGCTTTATAAAACGTTGGTCTCGAGAGTTCTCGAATCCCACCATTACATTGTATTTGTACTTTCTGAGACCCCTGCTTGAATATGCTAGCCAGGTCTGGTCTTCTTTTTACGGTATACACTTCGACCGTATCGAGTCTGTTCAGCGGATCTTCTTACGATTTGCTCACAGGAACCTACCCTGGAATAATTCATTAATTCTTCCAACCTATGAGCATCGCTTGAAGCCTTTAAATATGCACTCGCTTGAGGAACGTCGTATGGTTGCCGATGTAACGTTTGTGCATCAACTCTTAAACGAAAATGTTGTTTCTCCATTTTCAGTGAACAAAATCTCTTTCCGTGATAGTAGGAACAATTTAAGAAGGTTACCTTTGCTGCATGTTAACTCGTCAATGTCTAACTTTAGCAAGTATGAACCTGTTAATCGCATGTGTATTACTGTTAATAATACGGCTGCGCATTTTGATCTCGACGTTTCTAAGCATGTTGTAAAAAAAGTCTATATAATATTTAATCTATTTTGTTTAATTTTTGTTCATGTAATTTCATCTGGTGTTTGGTTTATGTTTAATGTAACATACTAATACCGACTAACACCGACTGATGAAACGCATGTATTGTTGACCGTTTATTTATTAATCGTGTCTGTTAAGTCCCTTTCTAAATTAAGATTGAACTTATTCTTATGCTATTCGTACTAAGTGACAGCAACGATAGTGTTCCACAATGAAATCACTATAACCTTGAATAATGACACCGAGAAACTCCTGCATCATGTTGGTTTTCTCTCGTTCTTTGACTGTCAACGTGACTGCACGCATTGGAGCAATTTGATATCTATATACAGTCCACACATCGTAATAAATTGTAATTATGTTGTATCAAGTATTAAAGTAAAGTAAAGATATTGTACTAAACTAAACCATAAGTTATTAATTGAGTTTGAAATAAAAGGCATATTAAGGAAAACGAAAAAGCTCCAATTCTTACTAACATTTGGTCCTAACGAGCCGGATCCAGTGCGTGCTCGCGTGCTATATTCATTATACATCGAAAAAAGTCGATCAATAGTACGAGCATCGGCTATTGAAAGTACGAGTTTTAGTCTCATGAACAGTGTATTTTAAATCAAACGCATAACTTGTGCTCGATTCATATAATTATTGCACTGTGAACCCACTTGGTCGTGAGGTTAAGCTTGTCGCTTAAATCAAGTCGAATACCACCCAGTGGTGCGAGAAGGTAGTTAATATCAACAAAAGCAGCAATGTAATGATTGCAATTTATTTATCATTTGGTTCTTGCCGTCCGCCGTGCTAACAACAGTAGCTCACTCAGTTCGAGCTGTTCATTCTGTCATCTAGCCACAAGGGACGCATTGATCATCAATTGCCCTCAGTATTAGGAGTGGTCAGCAATTTGGAAATTTTCTATAGAAAGCAGTATCTCAAGAAGGGTAGTCTAAAATGATTTCCCAACAAGATCGAATCTTCACGGATATGTAGCAGAAAAGTTGATTACGGCATTTATCAACACCGAGAAGCCTCACTGACTTACATATATGATAAGTGAAGTTCCAATCATTTGTTTTGTTAATGGTTATTACGTAGTTTGAATTTTCTAGCAAAGTAACAAAGCTCAGCTCTGTCATCTGTTTAAACAACTTTGCATCATTTGAGATAACCGAGAACCTATTTTAATTAGAAGAGGTACAGCAATAGTTCAAATTGGCTCATCAGACATATTGTCAAAGTGAAGTATAAAGGAAATCAACATAATCAGTTCAACAAGTAGCAGCGTTGGGACCACTAGCAGGGTTATAATTCAAGATAAGTTTTTCATCAATAGTACGATAATTAACTAATCCTTTCCTATACCTTCCATAACCATTTGAACCAGTTGCATTAAAGTTCAAAATATATACTAATTACTAACTACAGTTAAATACTTAGAAATTATATTTTTAAACAATATCTAACAAAAAGGTTGATTGAAAAGCACAAATCAACAACCAGTGCCTATTTGTAAACATAAAGGTGACTGACTTATAAAATATATACAATCTTACTCGTATATTTCGCGTGTGCCTTTATTTAATTTGATAGCACAATGTCGAAAGAAGTCCAATTAGCAAAGTGAAGGGTACAATGTACAGTGATCGATCAATAAACTAAGCGCACAAATGAATTTATTGAGTCATGCAACGAGAACGTAACGTTAGCGCAGTTAGAGCTTCGGTTGCAAACTTTAAAGTCAAATCGTGATGCCTTTGAGGCAGTTCAGTCTTTATTAGAGGAGCTAGATACTAGTGAACTCGAAGGAGAAAATCGCGCATTAATTGAGGAGCAATACCTTCATTTACAACCAGGGCTTATCACTTTAATACAGCAACATAAAAAACCATGGGAAGAAGCAGAAACAAAGCCTTCAGCAACAACACGAGCATCTTTTTCAGACGGAAGCACGAAGCGCAAAGTGTCACATGTAAGAAAACAGAGTCACGCACTAATAGCGTGAACTTCTTTCAATTGCCCCATATATAAAAGGAGACACTTCATAAATAATTGTCCAATCTTCCTTAAAATGACAATCAATGTTTGAGATCTGGACATGAGAAGAAATTGTGTCAATCAATACGCACCTGTTTAACTTGCAAGTCTAAGCATCACACTCGTCTTCATGATAATTTTAGAAAGATGTCTCTACCCGATGATAGTATGCAAGTTAATGCACATCAATTATCCTTGCAACCTCCTATGCCTTCTACCAGCACTGATTTTAAAACATAATGCAGCGTTGTATTCTACTTCACGTAGCATAAAAAAGCTTACATTTTCTTAGGTAGGTACTGCAATAGTGGACATTTTTGATATACATAGACAAAAGCATCAGTGCAGAGCGATACTGGACTCTGCCTCTCAAGTAAATTAAATTACATCAAGATTAGCTAATCAGCTTGGATTAAAAAGAACTAGAATCTTTACTCCTATTAGTGGAATAGGCAACACTAAAAATGCGAAAGGCAAATACCAGGTCGATCTAAATATTGCATCCAGAACCAATAATTTTACTGCCAAGCTTACTTCAGTTATACTGCCCACCATTTCATGCGATCAACCAACAATTGAAATTGATGTTGAAAGTGGAATATACCAGCCAATATTCCTTTAGCTGATCCTAAATTCAATATTCCAGGCAGAATTGATCTACTGTAATATTTTTATTTTGTATTTTATTAACGATCACTATGTAATATTTTACTTATCAATCTCGGTCTTCGTGGTAACGATTTTTATTGTTTCTCAATTGTATGTTCAAGCTCAAGTCTAGGCTTAATTTGCCGCTTTATAGTCTTTAAGCTTTAAAGGTAAGCAAGGCAAGGCTATATGCCGCTTTATTGCCTTTGCTTAGGTCGGTTGATCAGGCTGAAGATTGCCGCTTTATGATCAATAGGCTTATAAGCCGAATTGTGAGAAATGAATATACTCCAATGCAGTGATAATCAAGTCTGAGTTCTTTATTCTTTTCTTCGTCTTTTATATAATTGGTTTACAAAGGTTCTTATGGAAAATCATTCCATAAGCAAGAAATGGCAATTTCAGAAATGAATTGTCCAATAAGCAAATTCATTGCTTTCTTACTTATTGAATGACCTTTTACAATAATAATTCACATCAATTGTTACGACACACATTTTTGTCACCTACTTGACTTACTTGTAAATGGTATCAAATTGCTAATTCTTAAGATTGTAATTTCTTTTGATAAATTGGAAGTAAATTGTATTTCTGTTAATTTTTGTTTTGCAATATGAGATATACTTGTTTACTAGCATGATATGGCGCTTGCACAATAATGTATGTGCGTACAATGATGTGCTCATATCATGCCATTAAGCTTTGTGCATTATTATTATTCATGCTATGTATGTACGTTTGTATATACGTGCATATAATGTTACAAGGTGATTAATTATCTTTTATTAGCGAGATGCGCTTTTCTTTTTGCATGATTATATTTAGATATTATTATTACATGTATTACATGTGTATACTACACTACTGATAGGAGCCGAGTTACGTTATCAACAATGTCAAGTAGGTCAGATATCACTTGCTGAAAATCAACCAGTTCTGCAAAAGACAATATTCGGGTGGATAGTTTCTGGTAAATATGAAACTATACAAACACAGGACGGCCTATTATGTCATTATACAACAGAATCAGACTCAATGCAACCACTTCCTGAACAAATGAAGAAGTTTTGGGAATTGGAAAATCACGAGGAATCCCTTCATTCATGGAGCCCGGAGGAACAATTATGTGAATCACACTTTCTAAAGACGTTTAAGCGCGACGCAACAGGAAGATTCATAGTACGAATCCCATTTAGTAAAGATCCTTACAGTTTGGGTGACATCCCCGCAATGGCACAGAAAAGATACATGAATTTAGAATGCAGACTTCATAGGAATCCAGAGTTACTTAAACAATATCAGCTAGGACATATGCATCGAGTAGAAGCGAGTGAATCTCATTATTGTTTACCTCACCACTGTGTTCTCAAACCAGAAAGCTCTACAACTAAATTAAGAGTTGTGTTTGATTGCTCTGTCAAATCAACTTCCGGTGAGTCTCTCAATGATGTCATGATGTCTGGTCCAGTGGTTCAGCAGGATTTATTTGCTATCCTTCTTCGCTTTAGAACTCATCGATACGTTGTGACTGCTGATATTTCTAAATTGTACCGTCAGGTAAATATCGATTCTAGAGATCAGAAGTTTCAAACAATTCTTCGGAGAGACACTCCAACAGAAGAACTGCAATATTACAAGTTATCTACCGTAACTTACGGCACGACAGCAGCACCGTACTTGGCAACACGAAGCCTTATGCAATTAGCGATAGACGACAAAAATTCTTTCAAAAGGAGCAACAATAGCCAGCAAGGATTCTTATGTTGACGATCTCCTGACTGTAGCTAATACCATACAAGAAGTGAGGAACATCATATCAGAACTGAATTGCATGTTAAATAAAGGTAGATTTAAATTAAGGAAATGGTGCGCTAACAGGATCGGACTCTTAAATGACATACCTATAGAAGACAGAGAAAAGTATCTTCAAGCTCAAGATGGAGATACTGTTAAGACGCTTGGTTTAATCTGGCAACCAAGCCATGATGAATTTCAGTTTACAACGCCTGAGAATTACACATACTCTAAAAAACCTATAACAAAGCGCTCCGTGCTATCAGACATTGGAAGGCTCTTTGACCCTTTGGGGCTAATCAACCCAGTGATGCTATTGGGTAAAATTTTCATGCAACAGCTGTGGCAGTTTAACCTTGACTGGAATGAATCTCTTCCACTCGAATATCACAACAGATGGATTAGATTTCGTGAGCAATTATTCTTCGTAAAGGAATTAAGATTTCTGCGGAGACTTTGTCCGGTAGACTCTACAGCATGTATTCAAATTCATACTTTTGCCTACTCAAGTGAAGGGGCGTATGGCATTTGCATCTATTAACGATGCTTAGACAAGTTCAACAACATATCTGTAAACTTAATCACCGCAAAATCACTTGTGGAACCACTGAGAAAGGCTACACTTCCTAGGCTAGGGCTTTGCGCAACACAGTTAGCAGGTCAATTGGTAAAAAGGGTAACAACGGCAATGGATGCCAAGGTTCAGAAAATATTTCACTGGACAGATTCGACGGTTGTTTTATCGTGGACTGCAGAACCGTCTTCAAGTTGGTCAACATTTGTCAGCAATAGGCTACCGCAGATATTGAAAACCAGTCGGAAATTAGCTCATGGCACCATGTTCCAGGAAAAGTTAACCCAGCAGATTTGGTATCTCGTGGATCACTGCCAGCGGATCTATTACAGTCAGTTTTTTGGTTCAAGGGTCCAGCCTTTCTGCAAGAGCCTGAAGCATTCTGGGCGAGGAATACAGAAGCTGCAACATGCAGTCTGCCAGAGAGAAAAAAAACAAAGACCAGCTCTATTCACATCCAATGAGGAAGATATCATTCAGTCAAGCAAATTTTCTAACTCTTTTTTGAAATTGCAAAACGTCTTGGCCTACATGCTACCATTTAGAAATAATGCTAAAATTACGTCATCAAAATTATTATCTTCAGGAGAACTGCAATCAGAAATAGTACATACTGGGCCATAGTGAACAATTAATGAGGGTTAATGGGTTGGAGGTCGACTAAGAAATTCAGAGATATCATTCGATGCAAATCACCCTGTTCGAACCAAATCGGTTCGAATATATTTTTGTTTTTACCGATTTCTTTTAAAGCGAAAACATCCTGAAAACAAGGCCATGTATTTGTGATCTACATAGCACATTGCACAAATACAATACAACAATATAGCCTCATTGAGCAGATCAAATTAAAATTCTTATCATATGATTGAAGCAATTAGATTCGTGCTAAAAACAATTGCTGAAAAAACAAGTTAAATTCAATCTAATTCCCAAAAATAGGTACAACATCTAACGAAAGCATGTGTTGTCATGTAGCATATAATGCATGGCACAAATGCAATCAGATCAAGCAGATCAATTTGCAACTCTATCATCATTATAAGTACTATCGAACGGGAACTTCTTCTCTACGTGATAGAGATAACATTTTTTGCAAATATACAGAATTCAATTTAACACAGCAGCATGGGTTGCTTTAAATTTCTTGTTGCTTTGCATTTTTGTTCGTTGCTATGCATATTTTATCTCTAGTACCGTAAAATTGCAGATGAACGGCCAATTCTTGTGATCATGCAGCTCTGCTACTCCATCATTGGTGTCGTGTGCAAGCAAGGGCTATATAAACAGCAATTTAACTTGACTCGATCTCTTTTTCAGTTTGGCAGTGGAGTGAGTGACTTGATAGTTTTTTCTTAGTGATATTTCCTAGTGTTGTGAATTTTTATTAACAGTCTAACACTTTGTTTGGTTGACAATTGAAATAAATTTTTCTTATTCTGGGTTGCGACTAGATTAGGAGATTTATTTGGATAGCGACTAAATAAAGATTCTTATTACGGGTAACGACTGTAATAAGAAATTTTACTAACACTAAACACTTTATTGTGGGTAACGACGAAAAAGCTCGGGTAGTTTTGTGTAAAACTGCAAATGGCATTTTAAACCGTTCCATTACAAATGTTTGTCCTCTTCCTATTGACCCTAATTAATCCCTTGAATTTTGTTGTCGAAAGTCCTAAGTCCTTTCAAGTGGGGCGGTATGTTAAGTCCCTGTCTAAATTTAGATTGAACTTATTCTTATGCTATTCGTACTAAGTGACAACAACGCTAGTGGTCCACAATGAAATCACTATAACCTTGAATAATGAAACCGAGAAACTCCTGCATCATGTTGGTGGTCTCTCGTTCTTTGACTGTGAACGTGACCGCACGCATTGGAGCAATTTGATATCTATATATACAGTCCAGACATCGTAATAAATTGTAATTATCTTGTATCAAGTACTAAAGTAAAGTAAATATATTGTACTAAACTAAACCATAAGTTATTAATTGATTTTGAAATAAAACGTATATTAAAGAAAACGAAAAAGCTCGAATTCTTACTAACAGTGTCCATGCAGCGACCTTGCGTCAACCTGGTCCTGATAGTCATAAAGTACCTGAAAATTTAAACGGTCTTTTAATATTACCTTCATGGACCTTATCGAGTTTGTGTTTTCTAAATTTAGGTTCCTCTTTATACCTAACCGACTTGAAGTTCCTAATGAACCCTTCTTGCATTTCTTCCGTATAATCTTCTCTGTTTTTGTTTCTTTTCTTTATAACTCTAGATTTGTCTTTTATAACCTTTCGCGGTCTACCCTATGTTCTAGTACATCTACCGGCGTTGCTTTGACCGCTTAACCGTTTAACCGCTTTTAGCATTTGTGTTTTAATCGGTAATTTTTCTTCGAGATTTAGGGTCCTAATTCGATCAGTAATAGTATTATTAAAACGTTCGATGTCAGAGTTACCTGTGTGACTATTTGGTTTGCTGCCATGATATTCGATGCCTTCTTGCATGCAAAATTCCTTAACATTCCTAATGTTAAATTCGTTATCAAACAGAAACTTCTAAATCTTTCCTTTAATTGCTAGATATTCCCTGAGTTTTTCAGTAAGTGTTTGACTATTACGATTTTCTAAATAAAATTTGGTAACATGTTTCGAATATTTATCAATAAAATTTATGAAGCAATGTTTGCTATTTACATGAGTGTCCACATGGATGACTTCGTTAGTCATCGAAAGTGGTTTCTGTTAAATGGAACTTCTTTTTAATTGGCTTCCTGTCATGTCTACCTGCGGCACAAATGTCACAATTATTAATTATTCTATGGACTGCTGTTTTTAGGGCCGGGTTATAAATTCTATTTTTAATTCCCTCATAGGTTGCTATTATTTCGGAATGTCCTATCTCGTTCTTGTGAAAAAGTGATATTTCCTTGTTGAGTGCCTCGTCGTCTTCAATATCTGTCGCGCTGAAGCTACACTTATCGAATTTGATACCGCTGCTTCGCGGAAACAGAGTAATTATTACTTGCTGTAGGTTGTTATATTCGTGATCGTTTAGTTCTAAAAATATACCAACCTTCCCTTTTTCTATATACCGTCGTAAGATGTCATTAACGTTTTCATTTTCTATGTCCCGTGAATTGACGAAAATTCTTCTATTTCTAAACATGTTTTCAAATTCCTTTTCTCTAGATTCTTTAAGTATAATTTGCGTTCTAAATCTATTGACGATTGTTTCTAATATTGGTGTATGATTGTCAGAGTTTTTCTCTTGAGAGTGTATGGTTTGGTTTTCTAACGATTCATTTAAATCGGTTATCTCTTGTCGTTTAAGTTATTTTTTCTACATTCGTCGTCGCGAAACAGGTTATATAGATTGAACCTCACATTTTCATTTCCAGGGTTATCACTCTTCGTTTTGTTTTTTATTTCATTATATGTATGTTATAATCTGTGTTATGGTCGTAGCTTACTGCAGGCAGCAGTATGCTACCCGAAGGCTAGCAGCAGCACACAGAGGGGGCCACTCGGTGAATGTGTTGTCGACGTGACTTGACCTTACGCCTCAAGCAAGACTGGGACGAGTGCCCGAGGAAAAAAATAGGAAAAAAGAAGAAGAAGAGGAGGTTTTTTTGTAAAATTTTTCAAAAGGGACACCTGTTCCGAGGTAATTAAGAGACAGTGAAAGAAAAAATACGGAAATGAGAGCGGTGTAAAGAATATTTCCGAGCATCCAACTAATCCACGCATTGCGCGAAGCAGAAAATTAATCGAGTATTAAAAAAATCCTGAAATTGAAAAGAAAATCTGTGGCTGCAGGCCGAGGTGGAAATTTGTGCGGAAAAAGTAGTAACGTGAACAAGAAATAAAAAGGTAAAAACGTTAGCTGGGATTATATAGAGCGAGGTAAGCTAATGGGTTCATATCGATAAAATAATAAATTGAAAATTTTTATGTAGAGCAGTCAGCCAAGCACGGTAAGATTCCTGATAAAAATCGTGATCGGGAGAATACAAAAGGAAAATTTTGAATAGTGGTGCCGGACACAAAACGGAAGAATTGACGTAGGAAGCTCTGTTGTAAGCACTCGCTATACGCGTTACCATACACCCTAGTGGCTCCACGCACAAACGTCGTTCGTTATCTGTAAATTACCCTGAAATTTTAACATTCTCATCTCATCTCACTGGCACTGAAATCCTAAAACATGCATAGCACTAGCATGAAACCATACATTTCTTTCTTAATTATTTTCAAGCAACTCATTGTCTACTTTCCCATACAAACTTCCTCCAATGCAATAGTATCTCGAATTTCACTTTCTAAAATATTTCTTCATGAAAACCGCTAACGCCGATGTAAACAACTTTCCCGCGATGAGTTTAAAGTACTTGAACGCATATGAATTATGCGATTTGAAATTACTTCTCCACGAAAACCAATATCGCCGACGCATGTGATTTACTCATCCGATTTATGCGCTTTTTCCCCTTAACCCAATTATTGCTGAGAATAGCATCTTTTTTCAAATATCGAAGGATTTGATTGGTCGATAGATTTTTTAATGGTTTCTTTCAATAAATCGATGGAGGGAGAATCCAAATCAATTTAGCTGTTATTACTGGAAAAAGGTCAGAGTTATCCTAAAAGTGAAATAAGGAAGTGATCTGAAGAGCCCCCCTACCAGAGTTAAGACCATTATTGCCAAGTACAAACGATTGTGTACAAATTTTAAAATAAAGAGCTATAAAATTGGGACTGTTGTGATCTTCTGAATATCAAAGCACTCCCCAGTCCTTGGGTACTAAAATAAGCCCAGAAGAGCCCTAACACTCCCGAGTTTAGAGATCGGGAAGATCTCAAAAAAGGACGTACCGCCGTGTCGGACAACTCCTGCGGAACCTTTATATTCCACCGGTAGTAGATATCCAAGCGAAGCCAAAGTCTCCTTAGACTGTAAGCTAGGATGGAAGTGCGAGCGTAAAAATTCTAAATACTGCGCTCATAGAAAACGTTTCCGGCTTTTCACAACAGAACCTTGAACTGTAAGAAGTTTGTCTGCACAAGGTCTATATATCCCAGCATTCTTTGTTTAACTTGTTTCAATATTATCTAGTGAAAACAGACGTAACTTTATACTTAAATAAGCACATAGCCCGCGAAGCAGCACGAATCAGGCACGTTGAGATGCGGCACAGAGCATGAAGACATGTCACCACATTTTTCATATTTTCGAATTACTTACATTTCATGATTTGCATGGATAGTCGATAAATTGATTTAGATACTTTTTCACTTATAGTAAGAATTTGGACTTTGCTATATTTTAGTTAAACTTCGAACATTTAGTTGCGGAGATAAGCACTGAAATGATTTAGGTATACTAAATTAAGAATTTGACTTTTGCTATAAAGTTATAGTAAAATTTCATAATTTGCATAGATAGTCGATAAATTGATTCAGATACTTTTTCTTTTAAAGTAAGAGTTTGGCATTTGCTATATTTTAGTTATCCTCGAACATTTATTTGCGGAGATATGCACTGAAATGGTTTAGACATACTCATTAGTAAAGTAAGTACTTTTAATGTTGCTATATATTCCAAAAAGGGAAGAAAATAATTATTTTTTTTGAAACCAAGCGATGCTGGTGAAAACTTGCAAGTGCGTTCATCTGAGTTTTTGTCAGCCAGAGGTTCGACTTTTCAGTGGGTGTGCGCCCTCTAAAGTGGTAAATGGCGTTGCCCGTGTTCTTTTAAAAGAGACGCCAGTTTCTTTCCAAACAAGGATCTTCCACTACGACAAGGAGTGCTCCTACTTTAATGGCAATATTTCGTTGGGTTATACATTTTCAGTCCTTTTGAGACTTTTCCACCATGGCATTGAGACATCAGAGCGGCTTTATGTAGAGATCTTCGTTGGCACCTGCTATCATTAATTTATTTGCACAATTTGTAAGGTAACCCAATGGGAAGCCATGTTTACTTGCAGAGAATCACATCCAGTTCCAGAAGGCTTTCTCGAAGAATGGAGTTAGGGTGGGTTACAGATTTCGTCCTTGCTAAAGTATATGTTTTTGTTTATGATTGGAAATCTCATTGGGAGCACTATTAATTTTTTTTTAAAAATAATTGCTTAAAATTATGTTCACCAATAGCGTAGGAGCTTAGCTTATAAATTAGGTAGACCGTAGAAGAGATTTTTTTAGTTAAGTGAGGAAAACTATGTTAATGATAATACCCATAATCAGAAGTGGTAAAGCCTACCGCGAGTAATAATCTAATTTGCCTAGTTATTATTACAAATGTACAGTAATTAAGCAAGGACGAAAGTTATAAGTGAAATTGTGATGAATTGATGAAAGAAGAAAAATAATTGAATAAATCAAAGGATCAATATGCATTGTGAGTATTCTAGCATTGTTTCTCCCGCACTCTCCTGGAGCCTTCTCAATGTAGGGGTTGACGGGGTTTTATAAACTCTCTTTTCAAGTCATCACAGCTACACTGAAAATTTTCTGCCCTCGGTCTCAATTAGGTGGTTGGGGCTAGCAGAGGAAGGCAGAACATCTCCGCCTTCACTAAGGTAAGGGTAAGTGGTGTAATGGTCCCATCAGGACCAAGTGTGTGCTTTTTTTGGGTTTTGCTTCAAGGCACGATTTTTTGTTATATGGCTGGTGGTACAGCGGCAGGTTTTCGTGGAACTCCAAACACTCTCCGCCAAAATCCGAGGCGAGCTAGCATGCCGCCCTGCAGTCTGGACTTGGCGTCCAACGTGGGGCCACCTCAGTTGGACTTCGGTGGTCTAATTGTGACTTTTGCTGGGGACTGAGACTTGTTGTGAGTTGGTCATTTGGCACTTTGCTAATTGACTGACCTCAAGTCTCATATCCAGTGGAGGTTACTTGCGGACTTGTGTCTGACTGATTCGTTATCTGAATTGATTTGAGTAGAGTAAAGTCTCGATATTTTGATAAAGTATTCGCGAGTTTTTGAATTTTGATTAAAGCAAAGTTTTCGATTGTGATTTAGATTTTCTTTTGGTTGTGATTTTAGTAGCGAAGAGTCCTTGATATTGTCTTTTTATCTGCAGTTCGACTTTAGGTTTGATTTTGGTCACGCCTCAAGTTGGAACAGTTGTCGAATTATGTTTGAATTTTTTTTTTAATTTTTTGATTGATATTTCCCGCTGGCCTTCTGCTATGGAAATAGTAGGTGGCCTCACCACTTTTTGCTTGTGTTCTCACGGGTTCGCGCCTTTGTTAGCCAACTGGCTTGATAGAGTCACGAGTCTGCGAGATGACTTTTTGGCATTTTGCTAACTAGTTGCCCAGATTCATGGCTCTGCCCAACTGGAAGGTTAGATAGACATGGCATCGAACGAAGGGGAAGGAAAGAGTTGTTGGTGGATGGAAGTGATGCTGGAGACCTTCAGTAGTCAGTGGTTGGCATACTGCTAACTTTCTGGCTGAAGAATCTCTAATAACATTTTCAGTCTCTGACATCTCCAACCCGACTTTTCCAAGATGTCTGTGAGAATTTCATTGTTTTTCATGCATACATTCACACTACTTACTCTTACCGCAAAATTTCTGATCTGATTTAGAGAGGTTAACCTGGAAAGCTTTTTTATCGAGACCTATCTCTCCAGAGGGAGTCGGGAGATAAATCTTTTTTTTTATTGTGTTCTTCGAAAAGTTTGAGTTTAGCTCATAAATTTTTTTGTAAGTACTAGATTCGTCGTAGTTTATAGCATAATTTCGATACGGTAGATAACATTTATTTTAGTTTTGAAGATTTTGTTTCTGCCATACGATAAAGTTTTCGTAATACTATTTCTGTTCTGTTAAGTTGCAATATTTGAGATGGCTAGTATGCGAACTGATGTGTTTTAATTTCTCGGGTGTAGCAGTCATCGATTAATAAAAAACTAATTAATCATGTGTAGTCCTTTTACTGGCCTAACGTTTCGACAAATATCGTTGCCGTCCTCATAAGTACCGTCATAAATCTATACAAGTAAATTATCTTTGCTATTACAATAAAAATGCTGCGTCTACTGTTTTCTTACGGGCTGTTTTAGCTTACAGCTGTTGAAACATTAATGTTTTTAACACAATAAATACAAATAACAAAACATAACACTACTAATAAATTAACAAGAAATATGAGGCTTAGTGCATTGCCCTAGTCAAATTTTAAAATTCAACTAGTAGGTATTTCTTGTTAAACCAATTTTGTATGGTTCCGGGGGTCGGGGACACTATGCAACCCAACTTTTCACGACATCATCATCTACAGCAACGATGAAGGTACTTGTTCACTAATGTTGTTCATATTTATAGCTTCTAAAATTTTAACGCTAAAAAGTAATAAATTTTTCCTTGCTAACTGCCCAACAAGTTTTACGTGAGGATAGGTGTTATCATGTAATAATTAAAACTGTAAAACATGTTTTGTCTCACACAAATTATACATGTGGAGTAAAGTGCAGTTGGTTCGGATCTGCAAAGCTTGCGATTCCGCTGCCGAGTTCAGATTGCCTATTATAGGGTCTGGTCGCCATCTGTTTTTGCCTGTAGCTGGTTCATCGTCATTGAAAAGAATGATAAAATGTACAGCAATTTTTATACCCTAGATGAAATCTATAGGGTAGAATAAGTTTGTCATTCCGTTTGTAACGCACGGAAATACTGATGGTAGAGCAAAATGGATTGGACACCCCGCATAAAATTAAAGTTATATTGATTTTTTTCCACAATATATTTGGACACTACCACGTCAACATAGAAAGCTTAAATTTGGTAGATTGTGTTTTCATAGTAATAGCAAACAAAATTTCAAGAATGGACTAAATCGCGCAATGTCTTCTTGGTGTTGCCATATAAAATTTTTGGTTTTTTACATATGCTTTGAAACCGATCAGTCCTAGACATTTTTATTGTACTAAAAACTTCTTCAGAATAAGAAATCCTATAAAATTGGTTATAATCACTTTTTCTGCCCGACGAGCCGTTCTAGAAATATATACGAGAAACCAATGCAAAAAATCAAAATTGCTCAAATGGGTGACCATACGAAATTTCAACGTGTATTCAACTAGGGTATCATTAGAATTGGTCTTAGACCAATTCTAGCTTTTTCACTTATTATTTAATAAATTCACTTGAGTCTGTCAGCACGCTTACATGAATACTTGATATGTGCTACCTACCTAGCTGAGCTTTAAGTGGATTTCAATTCAACTACTCAAGTATTCATGAAAACGTGCTGTATATTTCTAAACAAGAAGTGAATTAGAACATTCCAAAGATAATGTATTTAAACGTAATAAATAAAATTTAACATATAAACAAACAAACAAATTAAATCTACATGAAATCAATGAACAACCACAACAACAAACCTTTGATTACATACCACCATGTAGGCACTATACACACTCAATAAAACTTTATATTCTACAACATAAAATTATACACACAATAATGTACCAGGGACGTATACATAATCTAATTACCTTTTACATGGAATGCGTAGATACCTTAGGTGATATTTTGCAAAATAGTTCGATTCACCTTGACAGATACCTATGCCATTTGTATAAGGCAGAAATTTGCACAAAATTAACACATAAAAGAAATAATACGTACCAACCTGTGTGAAAATGCATAATTCCCACAATGAATGCACATAAGTCACGCAAAACACACACTTTACAACAAAAATTGAATAATATTATAACTCGCTCGAATTAACTTTCTCCTTTAAGATTGATAATAAACATGTGAAAAAGCTAGAATTGGTCTAAGACCAATTCTTATGATACCCTAGATGAATGCCCGTATGAAATTTCGCATGGTCACCCATTTGAGCAATTTTGATTTTTTGTATTGGTTTCTCGCATAGGTATATTTCTAGAACGGCTCGTCGGACAGAAATAATGAGAATAACCAATTTTATAGAATTTGTTATTCTGAAGAAGTTTTTAGTACAATAAAAATGTCTAGGACTGATGGTTTTCAAAGTATATGTAAGAAACCAAAAATTTTATATGCCAACACCAAAAAGGGAATGCCCGATTTAGTCCATTTTTGAAATTTTATTTACTATTACTATGAAAACACAATGTACCAAATTTCAGCTTTCTATGTCGATGTGATCTCAGGTAGTGTCCAAATATTTAGTGGAAAACGACATTTTTGTATGGCAACACCACGAAGAAGCTGCCCGATTTGTCTAATTTTCGAACTTAATTTTACTTTTTTTTTAATGTTAGTATACCAAATTTCAGCTTTCTAAGTGAACGCGTTCTCGAGTTATCGAGCGCTCGGATGGACGGACGGACGGACGGACAGACGGACATGCAAAAATCAGAATAACTTTTATTTTTATGCGTTGGTGTCCAATCCATTTTGCTCTACTATCATTATTTATGTGCGTTACAAACGGAATGGCAAACTTAGTATACCATATAGATTTCATCTAGGGTATAAAAACACAGAGGATAGATTTCATTAAATAAAACACAACTTCCAGGTAAGTCTGGGAATGTGGGAAAATGTGGAAAATATGGAGGAATGGATCACGTTCGTATAGGAATTTTATTTATGTTGAGACTGTCTAGACTTGTAATTGAATATCGGTTTCCTGTATTAAGGCGAGGTAACGTAACTCCTCCCCCGTTTCTTTTATGTTATATTTTTGATTTAGAACAATATCTTCAAAAGTTACATCTGTCTTATTTGAAACAAAAGTTTACTTTGTGGACATTATTGCTATTGTAAATTTTTGTTTCAGGGAGTCGTGAAATGCTGTCCATGATTAATTAAATATAGTAAATGAACTTTGATTTGAATATAAAAATAGGCAGAGGGCTGCCGAACTTACTTTTGATGGCTTGAGAAGCCGCTGTGTTTTTATTAAGGCAGAATATGCCGCGTTAGAGATGGGATGGCAGAGTATGCTGCTGTTACAGTAGGATGGCAGAGTATGCCGATTTTATTATGTACTGGGGCAGAGTATGCCGCTGTTACAGTAGGATGGCAGGGTATGCCGATTTTATTATGAGAAGTAAAAGACACCTTTCGATAGTCGAATTAATTCTAATTCTTATTGATCAGGCATTGGTTATATATACAATTTTCTTACATACTAAACAATGTGTCTAATAATTCTAAATGGGGGAGTTATTGCAGAATTGCAATAACTGAAGCAATAATCAAATTCATTGATCATAGTTGCAGTGTCAACAATCCCGATGACTGAACTTCATAATGAAACACTTCTTATTGGTTTGGTAGAGCGATGACCTCAGATACATTTATGTTTTCGTAATTGAACGTTTTTGCTTGCAAAGCGAAATTTGCGTATGTTGCAAATTCCTCTTAAGGTCGAGCAAATTTTGTTTGTTTTATTTTTCTTTTCGTTTATCGTTCTGATTTTTATTTATTTTTCTTGTCTGTGGTCTTGGCTCTACAATGCATGGTTAAGACATGTAACATTATCTGTTTGGAGTGACTACAAGTTAAGTTGAAAGATATTATTCTTTCATAACTTTACAAGAATTTATTATCAATTTGTACTGAACTATTTTGAAAATTTATAAAATAATTTCCATTTAAGATTATTTTCCTATCGTCACAAGAACTATTGAAATTTTTATTTCGTATATTATTTAAAATAAGAATATCATCATCTATTTCGACAAATTCTTTTTGACGATTTACAGTGAACTTGCAATTATTTCTGAAAATTCAATTCTTGCTGATCATTAGTTCTTTCAATGTTTTTCCTTTTTCATATGTATAAGTTTTATTATTAATTTAGTTTTGAGATTGCGATTTAAAGCTTTTTGCTAAATTTCTGAAAATCCTAGGGAATTTTGATTGCGAAAATGATGGATTCATTATAGTAACTAGCTACTCCAAGTAAAATTTGTGTTAGTTTTCTCGAGTCGATGTCATAAGTTCTGATTTCTTCGTCCGTCAAGATGCTTGGATGTAAGTTTCCTAACTTAGCCGATGCGAAGTTGTCTTGTATACTTTCAACTTGTCTTTTAATAAAATCGATTTTACTCATTTGCTCTTAAAATAGTCCATAGGATGGGTGTCCTAACTTGGTTCCTAAGGCTTTTGATTTGATGTATTGCAATTTTTTATTGATACCAAAATCAAGTGTGTTAATGGTTTCTTCTATTTTGTCAGCTAGTTTCAATATTTCATTAGGGTTAATAATATGCAAGACAATGTCGAATTTTCTAACGAGTTCTACTTCCGCTATGCGGACTTTCGCATGACCTAGTTCTGATTTAATCTTGTCTATTATGAGTGAGTAGGGTAACTATGCGAGTTCTGGACCAAGTGCATGTGTACTTGATGTAGTACGTGGTCTTGTAGGGTACAATGTGACCTTTGTTTGACCTTGAAAATGGGGGCGGTCTTGTAGGCTACAATTTGACCTTGAGGGTTTAAAGATGGTGGTGGTGTTGTGTGTGGTGACGTAAGTGGTTTGGTCAATGTGGTGGTGGTGGTGGTTGGGTTGGGTGTGTAGTAAGTGAGGATCATGAGAGGTGTGTGGTCAATATGATGGGGGTGGCATGGGTTTTCGGTTATTGTGAGGGCGGGATCATGCGAAACATTCTGCCAGTGAGGGCATGGTTGCGCATACACATGCCCAAGTGTGAATCATTGTAATAAAGCATTCAGCCCACCGGGGCCGCCGGATGTTTGCGCGAATATAATTTTGGCAAAACAGGAAATGTGTGGGTAGAACAACGGGGCTACGAGAATTTGCAAGAACGACACCGGATGTTTGTCAAAGTTCGAATTGGGAATAACAGGAAATGTGTGGATGTACAAACGTGGCCGCCGAATGTTTGCGCGAATATAATTTAGACAAAACAGGAAGTGTGTGGGTAGAACAACGGGACCGCGAGAATTTGCAAGAACAACACCAGATGTTTGTCAATGTTTTGAATTGGGAATAACAGGAAATGTGTGGGTGGAACACCTGGGCCGCGGAAATGTGCAAGAGCAACACCGGATGTTTTTCAAAGCTTGAATTGGGAATAACAGGAAATGTGTGGGTATACAAAAGGGGCCGCCGGATGTTTGCGCAAATTTATTTTGAACCAAACAGCAAATGTATCTGTGTGTGCGTCTGGTTTGAATTGGGAAGAACAGGAAATGTTTGGTTGAACAAACGGGGCTGTTCGATGTATGCGAATTCGAATTGAACAACACAGGAAATCCAGGATGTACGGATTTTGAATATAAAAGCGATGTCTTGTAAAAGAATTCTGAGTAAGAATTAAGTAGCGAAAATTAAGAGGAGAAAATGGTAAATTTTTATGAGTAAGTATTAAACGCATTTCCCATTTAGAATTTCGTAATATTTTCAATTGATTTTTCTTATAAGGATTTCAAGCAGGCTCTTTTTGCTTCCGTGGAAAAGCTCACCTGCATCATTAAAAAGCTGAAGGATGGCGGAGTTGTGAATAGTGAGGAGGCAGACTGCATCGTCACCAACATAGAGCTGATTATGGATGGCTTATGTACAACGAACTTTGGAGAAGATGACTACGAAGAAATGCAAAACTTACTAGAAGTTTTGACATTTAGCTACGCTGATTTAAATGCTAATGAAGATTCGGAGTATCTGGAATTTTGCAAAAATATTTTAGAATCATATATTTCAGCAATAAATTTATTAGAATAAACTGTGTTTTTACATTTCACCCAGGCAAAGCATTTAATCCTAATATAATACCATTAATGATATTTTTACATAAATTCAAAAATAACATATCATTCATGTTGATATGAATGCAACCAAATCTCAGCATTTCCCTTAGGTTGAGCAGCTCCTCGAAATCGTTATCATCCCCATAGCCAGACACAAAGAGTGCATCGGCAATTCTGCCCAAGTTGGTTAGGATGCATTCCATGTCCTGACATTCAAGAATTTCGGCATCCCTTACTCTTCTGATAATCCAGCGTAGTTCCTCCTTAACGATCAGGAGAGTATTTTGTAATTCGCTGTAAAATTAAAAAAAGAGAACGTTAAAAGTTGTATAATTATTGTATTGTATATAATACTTACTCTTTAGCTTCCATTCTTACGCTTTAAATTTGCAACGAAATTTGAAATTCTACTGGATAGAACCACCGCATGTATACCGGAAAGTTATCACCCTCATGACCGGAAATATAAAAATTCTCATACTAAAATTTTATACAGAAAAATACAGAACAGGAGATATTAAAATTCTCACGCTAAACTCAATGTTTTTTCTAGAATATATCCTGAAATTCGCACATAATTCATAAATCGCGATGCCCAAAAATTAGTTTTCCTCACGTTAAGTTTATCAGCATAAACAGAAACAGTAACATTTTTTCCTCTATATTAAAAGGGGGCGCATAAATTGCGATACCCCAAAAGTTATTTTTTCCCACGCTAAGGCTTATAATCTGAAACAATAACAGGTGGTGCGTGCCATCCAGAATTCTCACACACACACACACACACACACACACACACACACACACACACACACACACACACACACACACACACACACACACACACACACACACACACACACACACACACACACACACACACACACACACACACACACACACACACACACACACACACACACACACACACACACACACACACACACACACACACACACACACACACACACACACACACACACACACACACACACACACACACACACACACACACACACACACACACACACACACACACACACACACACACACACACACACACACACACACACACACACACACACACACACACACACACACACACACACACACACACACACACACACACACACACACACACACACACACACACACACACGCACACACACACACACGCACACACACACACACACACGCACACACACACACACATACACACACACACACACACACACACACACACACACACACACACACACACACACACACACACACACACACACACACACACGCACACGCGCACACACACACACACACACACACACACACACACACACACACACACACACACACACACACACACACACACACACACACACACACACACACACACACACACACACACACACACACACACACACACACACACACACACACACACACACACACACACACACACACACACACACACACACACACACACACACACACACACACACACACACACACACACACACACACACACACACACACACACACACACACACACACACACACACACACACACACACACACACACACACACACACACACACACACACACACACACACACACACACACACACACACACACACACACACACACATACACATACACACACACACACACACACACACACACACACACACACACACACACACACACACACACACACACACACACACATACACACACACACACACACACACACATACACATACACACACACACACACACACACACACACACACACACACACACACACACACACACACACACACACACACACACACACACACACACACACACACACACACACACACACACACACACACACACACACACACACACACACACACACACACACACACACACACACACACACACACACACACACACACACACACACACACACACACACACACACACACACACACACACACACACACACACACACACACACACACACACACACACACACACACACACACACACACACACACACACACACACACACACACACACACACACACACACACACACACACACACACACACACACACACAACAGATTATACAATAAATGGTTGAAATTTAAAAATTTTAATTTTAAGGAAAGCGCACCTTTTATAATATAGGCTGATTTATAATGTTTGTTGAAACTTGTTTCTAATGATGAATTGGGGAAAACAACAAGATATCAAAAACATGAGGTCTACAGTGTCGGATGTTATTTCAACTGTTCTTTTAATAGCAGCCTGAGTGTCTTTCGTTCTTAAAGACGTGCTGATTGTCAGCATTGGTTCGTAGACCAACTACAACACTCATTAGGTTAAATGAAGATTAGAAAGTGCAATTTACACAAGCCAGATGTTGTCATATTTGTGAACAACCTTTTGCAATTGGAATAAAATGTGTACGAGATCATTGTCATCTAACTGGAAAATATAGAGGTCCAGCTCATGAAGAATGTAATCTTAATTATCAAGATACACGTATAATTCCGGTAGTATTCCACAATTTGAGCGGTTATGACGCTCACTTTATAATAAAGGATCTTGCAACTGCATTTAAGGCAGAGTGGATCTTTTGCCAATTAGTAAAGAACGATATATATCATTTACAAAGAATGTTAAAGCTAGTGAAATTAAAATCCGTTTTATTGATTCATTCAAATTTATGGCATCATCTTTAGATAAACTGGTGTCATATTTACCTAAAGAACCGCTGCTTATAACAAACAAGTGAAAAAGCTAGAATTGGTCTGAGACCAATTCTTATGATACCCTAGATGAATGCCCGTATGAAATTTCGTATGGTCACCCATTTGAGCAATTTTGATTTTTTGCATTGGTTTCTCGCATATATTTCTAGAACGGCTCGTCGGACAGAAAAAATGATTATAACCAATTTTATAGGATTTCTTATTCTGAAGAAGTTTTTAGTACAAAAAGAATATCTAGGACTAATTGTTTTCAAAGTATATGTAAAAAACCAAAAATTTTATGTGGTAACACCAAGAAGGGGTTTCCCGATTTAGTCCTTTTTTGAAATTTTATTTGCTATTACTATGAAAACAGAGTGTACCAAATTTCAACATTCTATGTCAACGTGTTCTCAGGTAGTGTGCAAATGTATAGTGGAAAACGAAATTTTTGTAGGGCAACCCCACGAAAGAGTTGCCCGATTTGTCTCATTTTCGAACTTAATTTTACTTTTTTTTTTAATGTTCGTGTACAAAATCTCAGCTTTCTAAGTGAACGCGTTCTCAAGTTATCGTGCGCACGGGCGGACGGACGGACAGAAGGACATGCAAAAACCAAAATAACTTTTAATTTTATGCGGGGGTGTCCAATCCATTTTGCTCTACTATCATTATTTCTGTGCGTTACAAACGGAATGGCAAACTTAGTATACCCTATAGATTTCATCTAGGGTATAAAAAGGAGTGGACACATTTCAATTCTTCTGAATTTGAGCTAGTTACGAGAAAAGGTGTATTTCCTTATGATTACACCAGCGACTGGGGAAAATTGGATGAGCGTTTTATAGCCAATTAAATGAATCTGATATTTCTTATGATGCTTACCGACATGCACAAACTGTGTGGAAAACATTTCGCATACAAACTCTTGGTGAATATTCTGATTTGTATTTAAAGATCGATGTTCTACTTTTAGCCGACGTTTTTGAGAATTTTAGAATGGTATGTGCAAAAACATATGGTTGGGATCCTGCGCACTATTTTACTCTACCAGGATTAACATGGGATGCTATGCTGAAATACACCAAAATAGAGCTGGAGTTGTTAACCGATGTCGATATGGTTATGCTCATAGAACGAGGAATTCGAGGTGGAATAAGTCAGTGTTCAAATCGATATAGCAAAGCGAATAATAGCTATATGATAAACTATAACGATCAAGAGGATTCCAAATATCTCATGTACTTTGATGTTAATAATTAATATGGTTGGGCAATGTCCCAGTATCTTCAACACATGAGTTCAAATGGGTGAATACAGATATAGAAATAACTCATGTATCGGATGAATCACCATTAGGTTACTTCTTAGAAGTCGATCTTGAGTACCCACAACATCTGCATGATAAACATTCAGATTTACTATTTTGTCCAACACATGAAGCATCTGTATGATCTATGGAACAAAAACTGATGACTATATTATTTAATAAAGAAACGTATGTTATTCATTATAAAAATCAGAAACAGTGCATATCTCATGGACTTGTTTTGAAATAAATACATCGAGTTTTTCAATTCAATCAGTCTCCGTGGTTAAAGAAATATATTGACTTAAATACTGAAATGCGTAAGAAAGCTGGAAATGAATTTGATAACAACAAATATAAGCTTATGAATAATGTAGTGTTTGGACAAACAATGGAAAACGTACGTAAACATTCAATAGTAAAATTGCTTAATAAATGGGAAGGTCGATATGGAGCCAAAGTTATGATAGCTAAACCGAACTTCCACAGCAGATCTATTTTCGATAGAAATTTGGTTGCCGTTGAATTAAATAATACTGAAGTGTATTTTAATAAACCCATACATAGGAATGTGTATACTTGATATCTGTAAAACATGTGTTTATAAGTTTCATTATGATTATATTTTACTAAAAATGGAGAAAAATTGTAAATTGTCGTATACTGATACCGACTCTCTAATTTATGAATTTAAATGTGATGATATTTATAGAATCATAAGATCTGATGTTAATTATTTTGATACTATCGATTATCCGCAGAATAATGTATATAATATACCTTTAGTAAATAAAATAGTTTCTGGGGTTATGAAAGATGAATTGAATGGGAAAATAATGACTGAATTTATAGGATTAAGATCAAAATGGATAGTCTAAGACCAAATAATGAAGATTCGATAAAAAACCCAAAGGCGTCAAATTAAATGTAATTAAAACTAGTATCAGTTTTGATGATTACTTAACATGTTTGAATAACTCCATTGAACAGATAAGAACCCTACAATGCATTCGATCAGATAAGCACAATGTATATAGTATAAGACAAAGTAAGATAGCATTAAGTTCTCATGATAATAAGCGGTTTTTAAAAGAATATTCAACAGACACAATTGCTTGGGGGGCATTTTAGTATAAAGAAATAAAAGATGGTTTGATAACTTGAAATGTTATTTTTTTTATTTATACAACAAATTTATAATATTTAATTTTTATTGACCTATGAATTGTATTTTGCAGAGAACCCTAGTCATTGCACAAAAAAATTTCTTCTTCAATACTTTTTCAACAAGGTATTTATGCGGATATTTCGTCATTAGTAGTTCTTTTTCATAAAATTCTCCTTTGATTGGATGTCCCTCATAATCCTCTAGGAGATATGTCACCGGATTCGTGTTTTGTATGGTTTTAATTTTAAAGATCTCAGTCGTCCAGTTCGGTGTGTTCCCCTTTTCAAATATATGTTTGTGCTTGCTGATGCGAACATAGTGATCAATCTTATATTTTGCTGCCCCCACTATTTTTATGTGATTGTATACTGTTTGAAGTAGAATATTTTTATTAATGTGATTAACATCGGAGGGGCGCATTTTAATGGTCCTATGCTTTTTTTTATTGTATTCATGAACAAGATTTTGTACAAAATCAATCCAACGATAGAAACAATTCTTACTGAATTCTTTCCACATCATACCTTTCAATGTTCTGTTAAATCTTTCAACTATTGAGGCTTTCATTATACTAAAAGACGAATAGTGTTTGATTCCATACTGTTTTATTATAAAACTCTTTACCATCATCTGTATGCAAATGTTTAGGAATCCGACCGCTTCTTAGAACTTTTCCCATTGCCGTTATCTCTTTTCCAGTTTTATTTTAATGGGCCCCAACCCAAGCATATTTTGAAATGTATCAATCACTGCTAGCAAATAGTAGTATCCATTATTTTCGCGAATATAAGCACCCATTTCAACCAAATCTGCTTTGCCAGAGATCATCCAAATCTTTCATAATGACACCACGTCGGCGAAAATTTCGACAAGCTGCTTTGTGCAGTTCACTCACAAGGGCTTCTTTACTCATTGTTAACTTTGACTATAAGAGATTCTACATTTATTAACCCTCATAAGTTCTTTTCAATGTCTTCGCACTTTGTATCAATATCAACTTTAACCTTTTCAAATGACTTATTTATGTGTGATTGGGTCAATGTTTCCAGTTTTTCTCTAGTTATTTTAATAATATTATATACATTCGCAAGCTCTTCCTCTAATTCACTCTGAGCTGTTTTTGTTTCTAAACTACTATGGGATTTGTATAAATCTAAATATTTATCTATTGTCTCATCTATATATAGCTTGTTACAGCATCACTTCCTTCTTTTGGATTTTTGAGATTCTTAATATTGCTGAATTGCATATCATAGTTGTTATCTGATGTTAACAGAAAACCCACTCCTGCAGGTCCGGTGGGGCCTCTTTCGCCTGGTGGTCCAGGAGGACCTCGTTCTCCTCGAGGTCCTGGAGAACCTCGTCCATTACCATCTCTTAGCGATCGTCCGGACTTATCAACAGTTATTTCAGGAATAATTATATGAGAAGCGGAAGGAGGCTTTTAGAAAATTAAATCAGACTCCCTTAACTCCTCAATAATGGAAAGAATTTCATTGTTATGACTATTATTCCCGGCTACTTGAGAGCCAATTAAAAGTCGTAATCTGTCTACCAATTCGTTTGGATCATCCCAGTAAACATAGTCAATAGCCTCTCTGGGAAGGTTCAGGAGACCCATACTTTCATGATTGATAAATTTTCTAATAATTCTCTTATATTTAGGTCTTTTACTACCTTTTATTTGCCCATCTGCACTATAATCACGTCTACGGGAATTAGAATCTTCAAAGATTTCTCGATAATTAGCTAAGTTTTTTCACCATATAATCTGTTTGATGGTTTCTTTCACAAAAAGAAGTTCGCATAAGCCAGCTATTATGTTATAGTGCTTCCCATTAATGACATAATTTTGTGCATCAGTGGCAATGCCAGATTTCCCAATTTTACACCTCCCATTAGCCATATAAACACCATAAGTTCGGTCCATTTTAGGGCTTTTGGCTTGGTAAAATCCTAAATATTTATTAAGTAACCCAGTTGATAAGTTGAGGGTGGAATCTGATTTATTAGCTAAAGTTCTTGAATGAATTGGTGTTTCATACTCGTCTTGTGATGACATTAAACAAGAGTCTCTATACTTCAGTGGTGTGCTTGTTGGTTCCATTTTCATATACATTTGTTTTGGGTTTAACTCGAATCCATCATAATAATCATCATCATCATCATCATTTATTTTATTTTCCTTTTTAGGTTCTGATTTGACATCAGCATGAAGTCCCTGTTTTAATTTTGCTTCACTTATAAGCTCTTTATGTGGTCTTGTTATGGGCTTAAATGTTTCTTCAAGTTGAGATTCAACATCGATTCGCCCCGTTTTTATAGTTCGATACTTTTTCTTGATATCATTCCTAGTTTTAATAATATCCCTAATTAACTCCCTCTTATTACCCATTTGTATTGATAATTTTTTTTTCAAAACCAATCCGGTCTATTAACAGCTTTATTAACTGGTCTGTTAACAGCGTTAACTGATATCCTAACTGCTTTAACTGATCTGTTAACAACTTCAACTGCTTTCCTAGATGCTTTATCTGATCTGTTGACTGCTTTAATGGATCTTTTATAATTGTACGGAAATAAATGTATCGAATCCCTGACGGTAACGTCCCTTGCTTAAGGGGCAGTCTTTGTCTACTACCAGAAACCCATATTTATCCTTCCAACACTTAGCACACATATCTCGGAAAGTATCAAGGCTCAGATCCGTATTCACATTATCATCATAAGCATGCCTAAGATTTGT
The DNA here is from genome assembly GCA_963930735.1 of Dioctria linearis. Lineage (NCBI taxonomy): Eukaryota > Metazoa > Arthropoda > Insecta > Diptera > Asilidae > Dioctria > Dioctria linearis. The sequence goes on along the minus strand of OZ005740.1, from coordinate 150,802,602 downwards.
ATCATCTTGTTTAAATAAAATGAGAGAGTTGGCATTATCTCGTACAAAGTGTTTTGGTATATGAGAAAAAATTGGCAAAGATAGAAACTATCATTGTTATTATGTCGACCCATGCAAAAATAAGAGCGGATGTTTTCTTGTTTCCCACATCAAAAATAAAAATTGAATTTTGTTTTGCCTCATCAAATAGTATAACATCATCATTATTAGATAATGTATAATAGCCTAATCCTTTTATGGGTGACAAAAGTTTTCTTAAGTATAAATATTTTGATTGATAGAGTGATTTTGAATACACATAAACGCTTTCATAGCTCAAACCATTTGGAAGCTCCTGAAAACTAATCATAACATTTGTTTTTCCACAATTGGAGGGGCCAAATATTAGTGCACGTATACTATTTGGTAATAATGAACTATGTCTGCCAATTTCTATAATATTGCTCCGAAAATCATTACTTCTTATTGTCAGCGATAGATTTTGCTTAATGAACTTAATTTGGAATTCTACTCCAATCTATAAATGCATACTAAATTTAAATACTTTTTTAGTTTGTATCTGAATGTTGAAGGTTAAAGTCATTCATACCTATGCTTGAGCATAATAAGAAAGGTTCGGGAGTAATGAAAATAATCATTAATAAACTGCCATTTGAATTACAGTACCAGTATTGTGGACCTGGTAGGAAGCAAGCAAAAAGATTAGCTCGTGGTGACCGTGGTATTAATCCCTTAGATAGTGCATGTAAAGAACACGATATTGCCTACTCTAAATTAAAAACTACATCAGATCGCAACATAGCAGATCGGATTTTGGCTGAAAAGGCTTGGAGTCGAGTTAAATGTACTGACGCAAACCTAGGTGAACGTGCAATCGCATTGCTAGTTACCAATATCATGAATGCTAAGGCTAAATTTGGAGTGGGTATGGCGAAAATGAGGAATAAGAAGAAAACGAGCACACGAAAGAAAAATAAAAAAGTTAAGAAAAACATTACCCTGAGAACGGTTATCTCAAAGGCACGTAAATCAATTCAAGGGCAAAAACCTGATTTTTGAGCAGAGCAATTGCGTTACCATGAAAGGAAGTAGGAGATATAATGAAATATAGGAAGAAAAATGTGAAAGTTCCACGAGTCATACCTATACCAAAAACTGGACATATTTTACCATTCCCCATTCCTTTATTTGCTGGTCTTTCTGGTTTCGGATCTCTAGGAGGAGGTGCTGCTACAATTTTTAAAGCTGTTAATGCTGTCAAGGATGCAAAGGAGCAGCTTAAAGAGAGTAAGAGGCATAATGAAGAAATGGAATCCCGTCTAATAGGGAAAGGTCTTTATCTCAAACCTCATAAAAAAGGATTGGGGCTATACTTAAACCCAGAACCAAAACACTATTGAAAACGCTACCTAAAAGACCATTAACTGAGGTAGATTTGCATAAATATGCAAAAGATCTACCATATTTTCGAGGAGTTTTCATGCGAAATAAGCTTCCAAAGAAACTAAACAAGAAGGAATGCGGTATTATCAACTCGGGTATATCATCAGGTCCAGGAACTCGTTAGGTAGCGTACTATAAAAATAATGAAGATATTCAGTACTTTGATAGCTTTGGAAATAAACAGCCACCATTAGAAATTAGAAAATATTTAACTAGTAATGTAATGTATAATTATTTCCAATATCAAGCAAATAACTCAGTAATATGCGGCCATTTATGGTTGAAATTTTTGTATGATTGTTACAATAAATAAAAGAATATGATTATATGTATATATTTTTATTTAAAATATTTCCTTTATACAATAGGAACAACAAGGTCCGTGAATTCTATTATATAATTTCAATAGTTTGGTTAATCGCAAAAATTCTCTTTTAACATGCCGACAATTACAAGTATCTGGACCTGATGTGGAATTATTGTAAGCCCAACTGCAGGATTCATAATGCTCCCCATATTTTGAAGTCATAATGTTCATTTCTCTATATTCACCCAAAAAGCGGTAGGATTTTTCTGATTCGTCTTATGGTCTTCTAGTAACAACCTGTCATACTCTTGCAAGAAATCTGCTAATATCGAAATGTTTAACAAATATTTGTACTTCATCATTTAATCTTTCCATATTTTTTTATTTCTTCTTTGTCTTGTTAAAACTGAAATGATTCTCATGGCCTTGTAAATCTATATAAATGAGGAGGAAACCACATAATTGCATCATTTCAAATTACACCACAATGTCATTAACACTTACATTAAGCGGAAACTCATATTAACAACTGAGTATTTCCCACCCATAGATTTGTCAAGGGATTATGTATGTGGGTTAATTGATTTCCAAACTTACAATTCAATTCCAAATATTGAGATTAAAAAAAATAACCTATTTCACATTGGGAATGCGGTTATAAAAATATCTACAGGATCATATGAGATAGATGACATAGCTGAATATCTTGAGAATCAATTAAGTAAAGAGAGTTACTATATAAAATTGCGTACTTTAACAAAGAGGGTACAGTTGGATCACTTTTAGGGTTTAGTAGGCGACAACTGGAACCTATTAAATTGTATGTGCCAGATTTACCAGTTAATATAATTAAAGTTAATACAATAAGAGTAGAATGTAATATAAAAAGTGGATAATTCATGAACGATACACGAGTACATACACTACACGAATTCCCTCCAAAGGTGGGGCCTGGTTATAAGATTGTTGAGGTACCAAAGAACGTCATTTATTTACCGCTAACCACTCGAAGAATTACTTCCATCAACTACTTGATCAGGACGGTGATTTAATAAATTTAAAGGGTGAAATAATAACAGCTCGGTTACATCTTAAACCACAACATGATATTGTATAATAAGGATAAATTACGTACGTTAGCTGCCATCAAGAACAGTTCTTCTGCAACTCTCATCGAATTTAGGCCTCAAAGAGAAAAACGGTTCAAACTTACCCCACAAAATAAGAAATACTTGAGTACTTTAGGATTTATCATAAAAGACAAGCAATGAGTGAAGTTTTGAGTATAAAGGATGCTGTAAGCTATGATAATAGTGTCGCAAAAATTGAATAGCATAGTTACTCACCCTTCACGAACTCTTTCAAAAACTATTCAGCATCAAGATATCCATGTACTTCCAAGCGAAAGTCTTATTTATATTGAACGGAAATTGGAATGGTGGCTGACAAAACTGTGGATGTAAAATTAACTAATAATGCGATGTCATTTTTATTCGAGGAGATCCGGTATGAAATAAATGGAGTACAAATTGATCGCAATAAAAATGTTGGTCTTACCTCAACGATAAAGAATAAGGTTTCTTTAAACGAGAGTGAAAATAAAATGCTTCTAAATTCAGGATGGTCTCTCACCAATATTACTCTTAACTCAGAAGGAAACTTTAATTTTTGTATACCACTAAAATATCTTCTTGGATTTGCTGAAGACTATAAGAAAATTGTTATTAATGCCAAACATGAACTAGTTTTGATTCGTTCTAGAACGGACCTAAATGCAATTTATGAAAGATTGTGATGGCTCAGTAAATATACTTGAATTACAATGGCATCTGCCACATGTTGCTGTAGCTGATATGGAAAAGTTGTGTCTATTGAAAATTACTGAAAGCAATCACCCAATTGAAATGGTATTTCGAAGTTGGGATTTGTATGAATATCTATCATCACCACAGTCCACCCGCCATAGATGGACTGTAAAAACCGTTAATCAACTAGAAAAACCAAGATATGTAATTTTTGCTTTTCAAACTGACCGTAAGATTCAAGTGAAAAAGTTGCATCCAAATTTGATCATTGCAACCTAACAGACTCAAAAGTTTATGTAAATTCTGAAAAATATCCAATACGATTATTTGAATATAAAGTATAATATAGATCAATACGCTATATTATATGAGATGTATTGTAAATTCCAACAGTCATATTACAACCGCCGATCTGAACCATTACTCACTAAAGAGCAGTTCAAACATTTGGCTCCTTTAGTTGTTATTGATTGCTCACACCAAAATGAATATCTCAAAACTGGTCCTGTAGATGTCAGCAGAGAGTTTCAAACATCTGTAAATATACCGAAAAATACTGCTGCATACTGTCTAATTACACATCATGGAATAGTTCAGTAAAATCCTCTAAGTAGTGAAGTTCATAAACTGTAAAAATGAATTGCATGATTGATATTCAAGGGTTCAAAAGACCTAGTAATACGTTCACCTTAAAGAAAATTGCCATTATAACTCAGGATCATAATCAACTACAGCACTTTATTTTGAAACCGATATTCAACTTTGCGAATCTACCTCCGGAACTACAAAATCAAGCAAGATGGCGAAATCAATATCACCATGGATTTGTTTGGAATAGAAGATTTACTTCAGACGATAGTGTCACTACCCTTTTTACAGATATTCTCCGAGACAAAATCATATATGTGAAAGGAAATGAAAAAATCAAGTGGATTACCGATAAATTAAAGATGGAAAATAATGTACCAATTTACAATTTAGATGAAAAGGGATGTCCCATATCAGAAGAATTAAGAAAAAAATATGTTGATGTACCACGATGTATGATACATAATGGTGTATGTGCATTACAAAATGTTTTCCTGTATAAGAAATTTATGGATAAGTTTTAATAAAATGCAATTTTTGTTTAAAAAAAAATCTATTGTTTTATTCACATAATATTGTATACTTTGTTTCTTATTCACTTCAACTGGAACTCTACAGTTTATGAAATATCCATATGGCAAGTCTGCTTTATTTTCCTCAAATCGAGAGTTGTAATATCAAATTTATATGTGGAGTCATTTTCTCGGAAGTATTCAATTTCACCGTTACTCAAAATTCGTTCCCCTTCAAGTTCATGATATTCATAACAAGATATTTTTAGAGTTCTATGCTCATAGTTGCTATCATATGTACAATCGAACTCTCGTTGTTTTGTCCTCCTCAAAGTTAATTTAAAATTTCTGTAAAACACGCGATCACTTTCTATAATACCACCTCTATCTTTTTCTTTGTTTATTAAGTCTTGCCTAAATCCTTCAATTGCCTCTTCAACACTCACTAAACTATTTTCTGGTATTATTTCCACTTCAGTTTCTTTAGGAGACTTAGTTCCATTTTCTGAAGAGATAACAGTAGAATCATCATCATTTAAGGGCATATTATTTGTTGTTGTAGGAATTGTGTCATAAGTAGCATTACTAATTGTAAGCAACCGAAATGATAACGAAATTTGAATGGAATCATTATTTGGCAACTGTATATTAAAATCAATATTATCGCTTGATTTTTGTCTTAAGTTTAAATTGATTGGGAGTGCTAAGCAATTTGCATATGAAGATCACGCAAATGGAAATGAAATAAAAGTTTTTAATGACATAATATTTTTATTTGTTTAGTTGTTGATTGCTCAAAATGCTATCACTAACAAAGACTATGCATTATTACGTTAATTTAATTTATTATATACAATTCCATCCTTATCACTCAATTTTCATATCAGAATTTGTTTGGGTATTACTGCTTTCACACTCTTTTACAACTTTTATTTTTTCTGATTGGCTTGCTTCTTGTTACTTTATTGGTTTACGATCCTCCTCACCTGCAACCGGCAGTTATGTAGGAAGAAATTAGTACTTGGACGTCTGATCGTCCCATATTGTAGCCAGCTTATTACAGTTATTTCTCCTCCCTTGACTTCAATCTTAACATGTTCAAATGAATGGATGCGCATCTCCCCAAAATTTGAGGGAATTGGCTGACCTCTAGTCAAAATTAATACCTTGCATCTATTACCATTTTCAGCAGTCATATATACTTTCATTAAGTCACATCTTACAACTGAATGCACAATCTTCATATACATCCAACCATACAGACAGGTACAAAAATGCGTTTCATCCCATATAGAATCAGCCCAAAACATTTTTTTATGCCCCCCCCCCCCCCCGCCCCTTTGAAACTATGTTAACCTATCTATTGTCAGATTACCAATGATCAGGTGTTAAAAATGGAAATATATTTATACCTTTTCTTTCCTCCATACACCTGAATAATCGATGTGAATAACCCATATACTTATTGGGAAAATGAGTGAAAAGAAAAAACCCACAACTTATTCTTATAAATTTACTAACAAAATATATAAATTTAGAGCCAAAATATATGATTCTATAATACTATTACAAAATTCGAAAAACATCAAATTTTCACCATTTAAATCCGCATATTCAAATGTTGCAAACATCCGGCGAGCCCTTTTGTACACCCACACATTTCCTGTTATTCCCAATTCAAAATTGAAAAACATCCGGTGTTGGTCTTGCACATTCTCGCGGCCCAGGTGTTCCACCCACACATTACCTGTTTTTTCCAAAATAAATTCGCCCGAACATCCGGCGGCCCCGTTTGTACACCCACACATTTCCAGTTATCCCCAATTCAAAACTTTGACAAACATCCGGTGTTGTTCTTGCAAATTCTCGCGGTCCCGTTGTTCTACCCACACATTTCCTGTTTCCAAATTATATTCGCGCACACATCCGGGGGCCCCGTTTGTATACCCACACATTTCCTGTTATTCCCAATTCAAAACATTGACAAACATCCGGTGTTGTTCTTGCACATTCTCGCGGTCCAGGTGTTCCACCCACACATTTCCTGTTTTGTCCAAAATATATTCGCGCACACATCCGGCGACCCCGTTTGTACACCCACACATTTCCTGTTATTTGCAATTCAAAACTTTGACAAACATCCGGTGTTGTTCTTGCAAATTCTCGTAGCACCGTTGTTCTACCCACACAGTTCCTGTTTTGCCCAAATTATATTCGCGCACACCCGCGGCGGCCCCGGTGCGCTGAATGCTTTATTACAATGATTCACACATGGGCATGTGAGTGCACAACCATGCCCTCATTGGCAGAATGCTTCCCATGATCCCGCCCTCACAATAACCGAAAACCCAAGGCACCCCCCCCCCCATATTGACCACACACCTCTTATTATCCTCACTTACTACACACCCAACACCGCCACCACCACATTGACCAAACCCCACTTACGTCACCACACACAACACCACCGCCATCTTTGAACCCTCAAGGTCAAATTGTAGCCTACAAGACCACGCCCCAAACACCGCCCCCAATTTCACGGTCAAACAAAAGTCACATTGTACCCTACAAGACCACGGACTACATCAAGTACACATGCACTTTGTCCAGAACCTGCATAGTTACCCTAATTGAGTGTTTGATGACTGGGATGTAACATCAGCATTATGACTCCTATTGCCTGTAGTACCTAAAAATGTAAACGGTCTTTTAACATTATCTTCATGGACCCTATCGAGTTTATCTTTTCGAAAGTTAGGTTCCTCTATGTGCCTAACCGACTTGAAGTTCTCACTGAACCCTTCTTCCTTTTCTTCCGTATAATGTTCTCTTTATAACTCTAGTTTTTGTCTTTTCTATCCGTTCGCGGTCTACCTTATGTTCTTGTACATCTACCGGCGTTGCTTTGATGGTTGAATGAAAAGTGTTATTATAAAGTTTAACTTCTTTCAGCATTTGTGTTTTAATCGGTAATTTTTCTTCGAGATTTAGGGTCCTAATTTGATCAGTAATAGTATTATTAAAACGATCGATGTCACAGTTACCCGTGTGACTATTTGGTTTGGTGCCATGATATTCGATGCCTTCTTGCATGCAAAATTCCTTAATATTCCTAATGTTAAATTCGTTATCAAACATAAACTTTTTTATCTTTCCTTTAATTGACTATTACGATCTTCTAAATAAAAGCTGGTAACATGTTTGGAAAATTTATCAATCAAATTTATGAAGCAATGTTTGCTATTTACATAACTGTCCACATGGATGACTTCGTTAGTCGTCGAATGGGTTTCTGTTAGATGGAACTTCTTTTTAATTGGATTCCGGTCATATTTACCTGAGGCACCAATGTCACAATTATTACTTATTCTCTGGACTGCTGTTTTTAGGGCCGGGTTATAAATTCTATTTTAAATTCCCTCATAGATTGCTATTATTCCGGAATGTCCTATCCCGTTCTTGTGAAAAAGTGATATTTCCTTGTTGAGTGCCTCGTCGTCTTCAATGTCTGTCGTGCAGAAGCTACGCTTAGCGAATTTTATACCGCTGTTTCGCGCAAACAGAGTAATTATTACTTGTTGTAGCTTGTTATATTCGTGATCGTTTAGTTCTGAAAATATAGCAACCTTCCCATTTTCTGTATACCTTCGTAAGATGTCATTAACGTTTTCATTTTCTATGTCCCGTGAATTGAATTATTTACATTTCATGATTTGCATAGATAGTGGATAAATTGATTTAGATACTTTTTCCTTTAAAGTAAGAATTTGGACTTTGATATATTTTAGTAATACTTCGAGCATTTACTTGCGGAGATAAGCATTGAAGTGATTTAGATATACTAATTACTAAAGCAAGAATTTGACTTTTGCAATAAACTTTTAGTAAGATTTCATAATTTGCATAGATAGTCGACAAATTGATTCAGATACTTTTTCCTTTAAAGTAAGGATTTGGACTTTGCTATATTTTAGTTATACTTCGAACATTTAGTTGCAGAGATAAGCACTAAAATGATTTAGATATACTAATTACTAAAGTATACATTTGACTTTTGCTATAAATTTTTAATAAAATTTCATAATTTGCACAGATAGTCGATAAATGTATTTAGATACTTTTTCTTTTAAAGTAAGAGTTTGGCATTTCCTATATTTTAGTTATCCTCGAACATTTATTTGGGGTGATATGCACTGAAACGGTTTAGACATACTAATTACCAAAGTAAGAACTTTTATTTTTGTTTTGTGTTTTAAAAGGGAAGAAAAGAACTATTTTTTTTAAACCAAGCGATGCTGGTGAAAACTTCGAAGATTTGAAGATATGTAGCAGTGAGCGTGTATCTCAGTTTTTTTCAGCCAGAGGTTCGGCTTTTCGGTGGGTGTGTGCCCTCTAAAGTGGTAAATGGCTCTGTCCGTGTTCTTTTAAGAGAGGATGCCAGTTTCCTTTCCAATCAAGGATCCTCCACTACGACGAGAGTGCTCCTACTTTAATGGCAATTTTCGTTGGCGTATACATTCTCAATCCTTTTGAGACTTTTATACCATGCAACTGAGACATCACAGCGGCTTTATGTAGAGATCTTCGTTGGCAACTGCTATCATTAATTTATTTGCACAATTTGTAAGGTAACCCAATGGGAAGTCATGTTTACTTGCAGAGAATCACATTCAGTTCCAGAAGGCCTTCTCGAAGAATGGACTTAGGATAACAGATTTCTTCCTTGCTAAAGTATATGTTTTTGTTTATGATTGGAAATCTCATTGGGAGCACTATCAAATGTTTTTTAAAACTAATTGCTTAAAAGTATGTTCACCTATAGCGTAGGAGCTTAGCTTATAAATTAGGTAGACCGTAGAAGAGTTTTTTTTAGTTAAATGAGGAAACCAATGTTAATGATAATATCTATAATCAGAAGTGGTAAAGCTTACCCCGAATAATAATCTAATTTGGCTCGTTTTTATTACAAATGTACAGTAATTAAGCAAAGACCAAAGTTTTAAGTGAAATTGTGATGAATTGATGAAACGAGAAAAATAATTGAATAAATAAAAGGATCAATATGCATTGTGAGTAGTCTAGCATTGTTTCTCCCACACTCTCGTGGAGCCCTCTCAATGTAGGGGTTGCCGAGTTCCTCTCTACTCTCTTTTCAGGTCATCACAGGGACACTGAAGATTATCTGCCCTCAGTATGGATTAGGTGGTTGGGGCGAGCAGAGAAAGGCAGAACATCTGCGCCTTCACTAAGGTAAGGGTAAGTGGTGTAATGTTCCCTTCAGGACCGAGTGTGTGCTTCTTTTTTGGTTTTTGCTTGAAGGCACGATTTTTTTTATATGGCTGGTTGTACAGCGGCAGGTTTTCGTGGAACCTCCAAACACTCTCCGCCAATAGCCGAGGCGAGCTAGCGTGCCGCCCTGCAGTCAACGCTGTCCACCGAGTGATTTGTCAGCTCATGCTGTCAGTCTGGACTTCACGTCCAACGTCAACCACTCAGCAATATTTTCTTGCACGTGTAGAAGCCCGCACTGGCCTTCTTCACGCGTTCTTGTAGATTAGCCTTCCACCTCAGTTTGGAATCGTGGACTACACCCAAATACTTCGCTTCACTGGAGAGAGTAAGCTCCTCTGCTCCCAGCATTGGAAGTCTGAAATCTTGCACCCGCCTCCTTCTTGTAAAAAGCATTAGCGTCGTCTTCGTGGGGTTCACCCTCAAACCACTATTATTGGCCCAGCTATCCAGCTTAAGCAGCGCGCACTCGAGCCTTTCGCTAATAGTAGAGAGAAATTTGCCAGTTACCAGGATGCATATGTCATCCGCGTAGACACCTACCTTAAAGCCCACTCTCTCTAACTTGATGAGGATTTCATCCATTGCCAGTAGCCACAGGAGTGGTGATAGCACCCCCCCCCCCCCCCCTGCGGTGTTCCTCTATAGACTGCTCTTCTGACAGTAGCGTCACCTAAGCAGGAGCTGACCTTTCAACTGAGAAGCATTGAGTTAAATCCAGTCACATAGACCCTTATCAACACCCACCCTTCTCAGTCCATGAAATATAACCTCCGTTTTCACGTTACTGAAAGCCCCCTAAATATCCAGGAAACGCCTAGAGTGTACTCCTTATACTGTAGGGACTTTTCAACAACCGACACCACTGCATGAAATGCCGACTCTACCGATTTCCCTTTTGTATAGGCATGCTGACTACCACTGCTACCCTGCCAAACATTCCTGATATGCATCTCTATCAATCTCTCCAAGACCTTAAGCATAAAGGAGGAGAGGCTGATAGGTCTAAAGTCTTTTCCTCGATATGGCCTGTTCTGCCTGCCTTTGGAATGAAGATTATCCTCACTTCCTGCCAGGCCCTGGGCAAGAAACAGAGCCTCAGGCAGCTCTTATAAATCGGCACTAGCCATCGTATTATGTACCTAAGTGCCTTCTGAAGCATAATGGGTCTTAGTCCATCCACCCCAGACGCCTTAAGGGACTAAAAGAATGGACTGCCCACTTCGTCGCTTTTTCACTGAATATGGAGCCGATTACGTACTCCTTTCCATCCTGTAGGTGCCGTTCTGAAGAACTCGACACCGATGGACTTATCTCCCCGCTACCCAGAAAGTGGGCGTCAAGAAGTACATTTAACAGCTCCTCGTCTGTGGTTTTCCAGACTCCGTTCTCCCCTTTTATGAAGGACGGAGTACTATGGGCCTTAGCAAGCACCTTCCGAATTGCTAGATGCTTCTGTATTAGACTATATTGACTGGCAGTAGCTCCTCCATCAAGTTCTCTTTGCCAGCCTTAGCGCCTTCTTGAAAGATCTTAGGCCGTCCTAATAGCAGGACCAGTCTATTTGATCTCCGCTGCGCTTGGCTGCATTTATCAACCTACGCGATTTTTCTCTAAGTTTACTCAGTTCCGCATTCCACCATGGTGGCCTTGATTTTCCACTGGATCTGCTTATGGGGCAGGCTGCTATCTTTAACGCCTCAGTGACAGTATCGACCGCATCATCCACTGCTGACTCTGTGATGAGCCTTTCAGGTGGTGAACCCAGCCTGCCACTGACTACATCACAGAATCGGTCCCAATTTGTCCTACGAACATTCCTGAAAGCCTCAACAGGTCGCGCAGCAAATACAACCTCGAAGAGTATCCAAGCGTGGTCTGATAAAGACGCCTGGTCAGACATTCTCCAGTTGCGAACCACGAAGTTCTCCGAACTGGTGACTAGGATTAGGTGCAAGACTTCACTCCTGTTTACTGTTCTGAAAGTTGGCGTATTGCATCCAGTGGAGGTTACTTGCGGACTTGAGTCCGACCGGTTTTGTTATCTGAATTGATTTGAGTCGAGTAAAGATATTTTGATAAAGTTTTCGCGATTTTTTGAATTTTAATTAAAGTAAAGTTTTCGATTGTGATTTAGATTTTTATTATTGTGATTTTAGTTACGTAGTGTCTTTGATATTGTCTTTTTATCTGCAGTGCGACTTTAGGTTTGACTTTGGTCAAGCCTTAAGTTGGAGCAGTTGTCGAATTGTGTTTGAATTTTTTTTTGAAAGTTTTGGAATTGATCTTTCCCGCTGGCCTTCTGCTATGGAAATAGTAGGTGGGCTCAACACTTTTTGCTTGTGCTCTCACGGGTTCGCGCCTTTGTTAGCCAACTGGCTTGACAGAGTCATTAGTCTGTGAGATGACTTTTTGGCATTTTGCTAACTAGTTGACCATATTCATGGCTCTGCCCAACTGGAAGGTTAGTTAAACATGGCAGATGACGAAGGGGAAGGAATGAGTTGTTGGTGGATGGCAGTAATGCTGGAGACCTCCAGTAATCAGGAGTTGGTATACTGCTAACTGCCTGGCTGAAGAATCTCTAGTAACATTTTCAGTCTCTTACATCTCCTTCCCGACTTTTCCAAGATCTCTGTGAGTATTTCGTTCTTTTCATGCACACATTCACACTACTTACTTTTACCGCGTAATTTCTGATCTGATTTAGAGAGGTTAACCTCGAATGCTTTTTAATTGAGACTTAGCTCTTTAGAGAGAATCGGGAGACTTGTATGAAAAATCTTTTTTTCTGATAGTGTTTTTCGAAAAGTTTGAGTTTAGCTCATAAATTTTTTGGTAAGTACTAGATCCGTCGTATTTTATAGCATAATTTCGATAGGGTAGATTACATTTATTTTAGGTTTGAAGATTTTCTTTCTGCTATACGATCAAGTTTTCGTAATACAATTTCTGTTCTGTTAAGTTGCAACATTTGAGATGGCTAACGTGCGAACACCACCTTCTCCATCTCCAAGGTGGAGACTGGTCCGCCAGACAAAAACCTGTGACTATAATCTGGGATGAAGTGATGAAAGAGTAAAAATAATTGAATAAATCAAAGGATCAATATGCATTGTGGGTAGTCTAGCATTGTTTCTCCCACACTCTCCTGGAGTACTCTGAATGTACGGGTTGATGAGGTCCTCTCTACTCTCTTTTGAGGTCATCACAGGGACTCTGAAAATTATCTGCCCTCAGTGTAGATTGGGTGGTTGGGGCGAGCAGAATAATGCAGAACATCTGCACATTCACTAATGTAGGGGTAAGTGGTGTAATATTCCCTTCAGGACCGAGTGTGTGCTTCATTTTTGGTTTTTGCTTGAAGGCACGAATTTTTTTTTGTATTCTGCTGGTGGTACTGCTGCAGGTTTTCGTGGAACCTCCCCACACTCTCCGCCAATAGCCGAGGCGAGCTGGCGTGCTGCCCTGCAGTCAACTCTGTCCACCGAGTGATCTGTCGGCTCATGCTGGCAGTGTGGACTTCACGTCCAACGTCAACCACTCAGCATAGTTCCATAACATCTGTTTAAATCAAACCACAGGTACTTAGCATCTAATAAGTTTATTTCCCTCGTCTCGGGATTGATTCTGCTCAAAAAGTATGCGACTTTATTCTCATTGCCCTTTATATATTATTATTATTATTACATTCTCTTTGTCCGTTATATAGTCAATTTTGATGTTGTATTCACCCAAAGATATGACCACCTTGTTTATTGTTAGTCTTGGTTTTATACCTTTTTCTGCATATTTAGCTTGTAATGAGTGGCGCTCATTACGCATCTCATAAACAATAAAAAGCTTATCTTCACACAAGCTAGTTACGCATTTCATAGCCCCGAGACAATAAAAAGGCTTTCGGCATAAAACATTTTCAATAATTACTCCCACAAGCTTTCAATCAGAAGTCAATAAATTCTTCAAATTTATTGCCGACTCAACTTTTTATGTAGTACGCGCATTGCCCATAGAACCAAACTTTCAGCACGAGACCGATTCACATAGACCGTGCCTGACCTACCTTACAGCCAGTGCAGGCGGCTAACATGAATTATGTACATACATGAAATACTATGCGCAAAGCGCTTAATGATTCTCCTCGTTTCTTAAATATATATACATACATATATTTTACTGCCAATGCACTATGCTCGCTTTGTGCAATTTGTTTGGTACCTGACCCATATGTTTAGCACTGCATGTTGTTTGTAATTCTTGTTATATACATATAACATAAGCCAATAGCCTGCGTTTAATTTCTTTAAGCACAGGGGAAACTTTTTAATAATGGCATGTATATAATGCACGTCAATAGCCTGCACAGGGGAAAATGTTTAATATCGCTTACATAGCGATATTGATTATTCCCAATATATAAAATCAATATATGTATGGAGGCGTGCCCAATTTTGATTGTTAAATTATTAACATTAATTTCCTAATTTTTCGCCCCTCTACCAAATTTTGCCCGATTAGCAATTATCGAGGAAAATCAACCAATCCTCTTGAATAAAATCCGGTGCGTCGCTAAGAACAGGGAGTTATTTTTTGGTAATGACCAAGAGACCTCCGACCCACGGTAAGGTCTCTTGATCCTAAAAGAGTCTTAAAAGTAAAAGTAAAAGTTATATACAAAGTAAAAGTAAAAGTAAAAGTTACATACAAAGTGCAAGTAAAAGTTATATACAAGTGGCTTAGAGTTAAAAACTATTTTGTATAAGTGCTAAAAAATAAAAATTGCGGTTAACTCAGACACGGAGTTTCAGTTACACGTCATTAATAATATTAAAGGGCTAGTGAACTTCTTTTTAAAGCACTCCCAGTCCTTGTTGTGAGAAAAAAACATTAGTAAGAACCCCGTTCACAACAAAAATTTGGTGGCAGCGGTTCCGTTTAATAAATCAATAGCTACCCCGTATAAAAAAGGTAACCTAAGCCAGGCGCTTAAAAAGGTGCACCCAACGTTGTGCTCACACAACCCGATCTCAGCCAGGTGCTCAGAGACCGTGCGAATTATATATATATTACAAGTAACAATGGATCAAAGTGGCCCCAGAAGAGACAATAAATACAACGAGATTAAGGAACAGATCATCCAATACACGCAGCCAGCGGACTCCGACGACGATACAATGGACTTCTAAGAGTACAAGAAAATAGTCGCAAGACTACAGCGCATCGGTAGCTTTCGCAAGTAAGAATTAAATTGTCATTATATATATAGGTATATATATGTATATACATACTATACATTTTTTTATATATTTCGGTGAATTAGACTTATATTTTATATATACGCTTTTCTTGCTCTGATAATATTTTTTTTTCGATGAATTAGACTTATATTTTATACATACGCATATTTTATGCTCTGATAATTACCCCGATTACTCTGGTTATTCTTTTACATTGGTGAAATTTTCTTTTCGGTCGCCTATTTATATTTGTGAAGTGTTAAAAGTGAGGTTTTAGAGTGCAAAAGGTTTTTTTTTGCTTGTTGCGTAGTACTCTTGTCAAATTGTCTCTACACGATCAAAAAATTATTCAGTCCGAGCTACCACTAGCCGGCTAACAACTCCACGTTTGGCCCGTGTTTCCCGGTATATCCGTCAAACCCACAAAAAACCGACCATGCCTAACACTGGGAACTCTGCAGATAATTCTTCTTTAAAGGCAAGTGACCTTAAAGTTTCATTGACCGAAGCTCGTAATATGATTCCCGAGTATGACGGTAACCCTGAAGGTAGCATGTTGTGACCTATTATTCGAACAAGGCAAATGTGACGCAGATCGAAATATGTTCCTGAGTATTTTAAAAGCTCGGATGACAGGCCCCGCGTATGATCTCTTAAAGTATCGAGACTTTTCTTCTTGGGATTCTTTAAAAAAGGAACTTAACACCAATTTTCAAGACGATAGGCCAAGAATAACCATACAGGGCGAACTTCTACGGCTCAGACAAAGCACTCGCGAAAGTATTCAAGATTTTGCAACAAGGGTTTCAAAAAGATTGGCTGATTTAAATGACGCCACCGTCCATGAAGCAGCTGATAGCGCTTCACAGAAATATTTGTTCATAGAAAACGAGCAGAATGCTATTCGAGCTTTCGAAGATGGGCTCAGAAATGATCAATTAAAAGTGATAGCAAAAGCTCGCTCTGAAACTTCCCTCAGAAAACTAATCAGTTTCACAAATGAACATTGACAACGCATTGAGGAGGCCCAGCAAAGCGTGTCCCATTCACAACATAATATGCTTGTTTGTGATTACTGTGGCAAAGAAGGCCATATCAAAAATAGTTGTTTCAAGCGTAAACAACTACCTCCGTTTCACGTAACATATCCAAACATAAAAAGAGAAGTGAATAGAATCACATGTGAATACTGTAATAAACCCAATCACCGCGCTTACGAATGTCGAAAGAAACGCTATGATGAACGACTTTCTCGTTCACAGCCAAATAACGATAGGAGAAAATTTGACCACAGACCGGCTTCTAGTAACCAACCTCAAGCAATGAGACAGATTAGGTGGTCCATTCCGCATGAGTCATATCAGGGAAACCAATTTCCCCGCGACGACTCGAACGGCGAGACATCCCGCGAGATAATTACTCAAGCCGTAATACACGAGTAACCACATTTAGCGTCCCAAAAATATTGACACAAAAAATTCGAGTGCCTATGAGCACATCACAAAATTCACTAAGAGTGCAATTCCCATTTAACATTTCAAAATGTAAAATTACACGATTTATAGTAGACACTGGCGCTGAAATAAGTCTTCATAAAGCACAAGCTACAATAGACACAGCCCTAGTTTATGAAAATCAGCGTTGCACAATAACCACCCTAGCTGGTGATGCAATTGCTTCTTTAGGTGTGTCATATGGCTGACTCATTCTCAATTCAGAACTATCAATTAAACACCCATTCCACATAATTCCGGAAAACAATAAATTACCAAGTGACGGCGAACTCTACTGCCTATGTGGATGTTGCTCAAGAAAATCAGAAAAAATAACCATTAGAAGCTTCAAATAAATATAACAGCGATGTTTTAATAACTTCTAGGGAAATCAATTTCACTTCAAATAGGGATAATAGTGATATGGTAAATAAGAACCAACAAGAGTTGCAAAAATATATGATAACCTGCCAGCACAAAATAAAAATCTTAATAATATAATCAGGTTACTTCCAAGAAGCGAATATGTGGTAACGTTACCCACTTCAGAAACTAAAGGTGTGATGTGCAAACACAAAGAAATTCAATCTGGGGTGATTTTAGGGAATACAGTGTCAAGACAAAAGAACCATACAATTAAAGTTCTCGTATTAAACTCAAACGATAACGAAGTATATATACCGTATGAAAACATACAGCCTATCTGGTCTCTATTAGATGACTACGACATAATCGAAGCCAATTACGAAAAAGACCCAGTCACAAATCGCCTAAGGAATCTACAAGAGATACTGAAATTACAGCATTGCAATAAGGAAGAAAAAGAGGCTACAATGGACATTTGTCGTCAATATAATGATCTTTTTTTTTCTAGAAGGTGACACATTAACGTACACGGACGCAGCTACACGCCCTATCCAAGTTAAATCAGACACGGTCCCAATACATGTAAAACCATATAGGTTACCGGAATCCCAAAGAGGTGAGATTAATCGACAGGTCAACGAGATGTTAGATCAAGGCATTACAAGCCCAAGCAAAAGCCCGTGGAATTCTCCCCTGGTTTTGGTCCCCAAAAAAACGGACGATACAGGCAAGAAACCTTGGCGTGTATTTGTCGATTTTCGACGCTTAAACGAAGCGACTTTAGGAGACACCTATCCGTTGCCTAACATTTCTGACATTCTCGACCAATTGGGTCGTTCCAAGTACTTCACTACTTTGGACTTGGCTAATGGTTTCCACCAAATACCAATGAATGAAAGGGATAAGGGAAAAACCGCATTCAGCACCCCCTTTGGGCATTATCATTATAAGAGGTTGCCCTTCGGACTGAAAGGCGCACCAGCATCCTTTCAGCGTCTTATGAACACAGCCCTTACAGGTCTACAAGGATTACATTGTTTTGTATACCTAGATGATATTGTCATCTACGGTTACAATTTAAGAGATCACAATGTGAAACTCGTTCAGGTGTTTGAACGACTAAGAATCCACAATCTCAAGTTGCAGCCTGGGAAGTGTCATTTCCTGCAGGAGGAAATAATTTACCTGGGACATGTAGTAGGTGAACATGGTGTTCAGCCAGATCAGAGTAAGGTTGAAGCAGTTAAAACCTACCCTACACCAAAAAAGGCGAAAAATATCAAAGCATTTCTTGGTTTTGTGGGATATTATAGACGTTTCATAGCGAATTTTTCCAAGATAGCTAAACCTATGACTAACCTACTGAGAAAAGATGTGGTGTTTAAATGGGACAGTTTTTGCGACGAATCGTTTAAGATACTAAAAAATAAGCTTATTTCCGCGCCTATACTAGCATATCCTGAGTTTGATAGAGAATTCAATATAACAACTGATGCCAGTGACTTCGCCGTGGACGCCGTGTTATCTCAAGGGGAGATCGATCGGAAAAGACCGCCCAATATGTTATACCAGCCGAGTCCTGAGCTCTGCAGAGACTAGATACTCGACTATCGAGAAAGAACTACTGGCGATCGTCTATGCTGTCGAGCAATTCCGCCCATACATATATGGCAGAAAGTTCACGATAGTCACTGATCACAAACCACTAGTCTGGCTGATGAAATTGAAGGATCCCACATCTCGGTTGATGAGGTGGCGAATCATAGTCGAAGAGTATGATTATAACATTATTCATAAGCCC